>JADKXX010007236.1:0-249218 GCA_017310255.1 Butorides virescens | reverse complement strand
ATTATTATTATTATTATTATTATTATTATTATTATTATTATTATTATTGTTATTCTTCTCTCTTATTAAACTGTCTCTATCTCAACCCACGGGTCTTACTTTTTTTTCTTTTCCCCGATTCTCTCCCCCATCCCACTGTGGGAGGAGGGGAGTGAGCGAGCGGCTGCGTGGTGCTTAGTTGCCAGATAGGTTAAACCACGACAGTTCGCCAATGACACAAAACTGGGAGGAGTGGCTGATACACTGGTTCAAACTTTATTACAAAAATGATTACAAAGTAACTGCAATCAACATGCATTGCAGGATTTTGCAAACCTAATCAATAATGTTTCTGCTAATCATTCCAGTGATAGCAAATAAAAACATCAATATGTCACCAAAATATGATTAGTGATATCAAAAAAACTATTAAAAATGACATTGTATAACGTGGGGAAAGAAAATCTATCTGACTGTCAGTAACACTACCAAGGATCTGCCTGGTAATTATAGGGTATGCTACTCCATGCTAATTATTCTAAGCTTTCCTTACCTTGTCAAATATTTAGAGAATATTTGAACTTCATCAGCATTCTCTAAAATGCATCTGAAAGAATTATTAATGTTCTTCTTCACAAACTTTTCATATAGTCAGGTTCATAACTTGTTGGTGAAACTCAGTGGTATATAGGATGTTCTGACTGTCCTTTTCACAATAAACTACAAGAATCTATAAAGTCTATAAATTACAGGCTGCATCTATAATATCTTTAATTCAAATGAGCTGTCCCATTCATAAAAAATGGACTATAAAAATGTATGAAAAATACTTGCACAAACTATGCAAGACAAGATCTTATTGCCTGGACATTCATATGTTCATTAATAGAGAAGTACTTTTTTATTTTAGTAGGGTTTTTTTCAGGAATTAACTGTTGTGCTCTCTACTGACAAGAATGAAACTTTTGTGTATAAAATGTTCAAGATCAAGCATTCAGAAGCATAGAGTTCCTATGTTTGATAAAGTTCCAAGTCCTGATACTTCCTAAACTACCTAGCATGGTCATGTTCTTGAAATTCTTTGATTTCAGTTCCCATATTTAGTTGTAGAAAAATACAGCCTTTTAGCGTGAGTTATATTAACGTATCTTTTTAAGCACCCTATTCCACTAAACTCACTGCACACCAGAATCTCCAAACAATATGGCTAAATCTCATGTGATGGGTTGACCCTGGCTGGACACTGGGTGCCCACCAAAGCCACTCTATCTCTCCCCTCCTCAGCTGGACAGGGGAGAGAAAAGTAGATCAAAAGGCTTATGGGTCGAGATAAGGACAGGGAGAGATCATTTGCCAGTTACCACCATGGGCAAAACAGACTCAACTTGATGAAATTAATTTAATTTATTATGAATCATATCAGAGTAGGAAAGGATAAACCCTGCCCTGAATATTAAAACACCTTCCCCACACCCCTCCCTTCTTCCTGGGCTCAAATTCACTCCCGATTTTCTCTACCTCCTCTCCTGGAGCAGCGCAGGGGGACAGGGAATGGGGGTTGCAGGCAGTTTTTCACACATTGTTTCTGCCACTACTTCCTCCTTCTACAGGGAGAGGACTCCTCACACTCTTCCCTTACGCCAGTGTGGGGTCCTTCTCAGAGAAGACAGTCCTTCATGAATTTCTCTAGCGTGAGTCCTTCCCATTGGGTGCAATTCTTCATGAACTACTTCAGTATGGGTCCATCCTTTCCCCAGGGTGCAGTCCTTCAGAAACAGACTGCTCTAGCATGGGTCCACCACCACTGTAACTGATTGGCTTGGCCTTGGGCAGTGGTATACATAGGGAAAGCTTCTAGCAGCTTCTCACAGAAGCCACCCCTGTAACCCCCCACTATCAAAACCTTGCCATGCAAACCCAATACATCTTACAAGATACTTTCCTGATTTACCTGTCTGTCCACATGGTTCCATTTTAGTTACCCACACATGGTGAGAAGCCCAGTGTTTCAGAATAATTTGAATTTTTTTCTTGTCCAGTTTTGGGTGAGGGATATATGTGTACAGGTAGGGAAAAAAAGAAAAAAAATAAAAGAAAAAAAGAAGCAAGAAACTAGGTTAACAAACTCAGCTGGAATGGGGAAGAAGGGAGGGGGTGAGATACTCCAGTTCTGTCACTGGAGTATTTTTGTCTCACATTATTCCAACAATATGTTATGGAAATTATACATGCCAGCCACCACAACAGGGTTGGACTCTAGGTTTTTGCTGAATCAATAATCCAAAAGATAGATTCCTCTGCAAAAGCACTTTTTTATTTATTAATAGCACTACGTCTTGAGCGGAATGTCTCCAAAGAGGGAGCCTGAACAAAGAAATCCCTGGGCAATTATTTCCTTCCAATCTAAGTTCCCCACCCCTCAGACAACAGTTTAGACCAATAGCAATATTAGGGTCTGGGGTCTTCCCGTTCTTCATTGGGTCCCTTCATTGCCCCTAAGCAGGCCATTTCTTTTCTTATCTCTAAGGTTGCAAATTCTGCTGATGATTGTAGCTTTCTTATCTTCTGGCTTGAACTTCTCTAGGGACTTCTTTTACCTAACTAGGTAATAGTTCAACATAGCTAGGTGAAAGTTCACAGCTTGCAGCCTAAGGCTTTAGCAAATTTAGCTACTAATGCTAAGCAAGTTGTGCTAAGCAAGCTCTATATAATAGTATACCAAATAGCACGACAGTTAGATAAAAGAAGCAGGGACCAAACTTCAGACTATTTTCCTAGATAAGCACAACATTTTGGTTATCATTAGAATTTCCGTGACTGTTCTTCTCCAGCTCCTGTGAAACATATAGTCTTACATACACAGTATTAAAATGTAAAGGTGAATGATGGAGAGTGAACCTAAAGAGAAGGTCCTCTCATTAAACAGGTTCTAATTTGAAAAGGACTATGAAATTTCAACTCCCTCTTCCTGAAAAGATATAATTACTGTGCATCTAAATAGTTCTACTGAAACATTACTAAAAGGATGAACTCAAACACTGTCACCACAATGTCTAAACTAGGAAGAGGACTGGATTCTGGGTGAGTTCATCTATTGCATTCTATTATTCTATTGGTCATTTTTAAGCATCTTGTTCAAGAAGTGAAAATATTAAGGCGATTTATTTCTTTCCTCCAACAGGGAGGATAAATATTTTGAGTTTTACATCAGTTTCTTTTAGTTTGGATCAGAACACAGTTTCTGAAGCAAATCTCCAACACTTTTTAATTTACTGTGCTTTGATTTGTACTGCAGACTTATCTTGGAACCTGCAAACTGCTCTTTCAGTTGAGAATAAAGTAGGACTAAACTGAATGTCCTCCAATCATTCTTTTATTTGGATAAAGCTAGTTTCAGATAAAACCCTTTGAAAGGCTTATACTCTACCAATCCACTCCTATCACAGTGCACTATTTTCCAGTTTAAGCAGAATTTTAATCATACTCTGTATTTTAACAATCCCCTGCCCAACTTAAGGGATACTTGAACTGGCTATTCAGAAAATAGTATTTCCATATGAAACATGCGACAGGAAGGATCAGTATGCTTTAGATTAGGACATTTTCAGACACCGCAATCCTAGGGACCACAAAAGTACCTAACATGGAAACTTAAATATTTTTACACTTAAAAATGAGAATAGGCATGCTTAAGATTCTTGCTGAATTGGAAACCCTACAGCTAAGTACCTCCATTAAACACCAGTTAAATGGAAAAAAAAATCCACCTCACCTTCTTTAATATTGTGGATTCCAAACCATTTAAAGATGTTTCTGGTACCTTTTACCTAGGCAAGCTGAATACATTCTGGATGTGTCAATCTATCACAACAGGTATTTTATTCCCTACAGCCACAATGCAGCCACAGGTTCAATGGCATTTATCACATGCTAGGATTAGAAATACATATAGGTCAATTGATAGGCTTTGAAGTCCAGATAAGAGATGATATTGCCTGCAAATTTTTTTATAGGTTTTAATAAGATTTAGGAATCTTGTGTCCATATCGCTATAAATACCAATTCAATTTCCTTGCAGTGCTGATAACCTGGTGAAAAGATTGTGCTGAAAAGGAGGCCAGAGCCATACGTAGGGGTAGAAAAAAAATTATAGGCACAGAAATCATTGTACATGAGTACATGACAAGAATTTTCAAAAATTGCACATAGATTTCCCTTTGACTAGACAATATAAATTAACATTGGACATTTAAAAGACCCAACTGAAGAAAGACCAGAGCAACCTAGTCTGATCTTATAGCTGAACTACTTTGAGCAGGAGGTTGGACTTTGGTTTACTAAAACTTGAAATACAGAAAGGAAATGCAGAAACTAAGGATACCTCTACTTGAAACAAAAGTAAAAGATGTAACCTTACATTTACTCCTATCTCATAGTGATGTGAAATACCATCTCTCTCTGACATTTAATCTTATATATGGAACTAACTACACAAAGCAGTGTCATATGAATATTTTGTAATGTTAACATTACAAAAAATGATGCAGAGCTTTAAGCCAGCTCTTATCATAATAAAATTTTAAAGTACCTTTTTATTTAGGAAACTGATAGTACGTAAAATAAGAGAAATAAAGAGAATTTTTTTTTTGTTTTCTTGCTTTTGGTGTCTATCTCCTGTCTCTTTATAAACTACCAACACCCAACAGGTATGTGAAAGTGGCAGTGAGTTATACTCTAATATTCCATTACTAGACATACTGTGGGCAGGTTCTGTGGTGTAAACACACAGTTGCATATTGCCCTTACTTGTCCTGAATACTTACATGTATATAAACTTAATATTTATTTTATAAGTTTTGTAAGAAAAGAGAAATATTTTGGATTGCCAGGTAATATTTTTATTCCCTTTCTGAGAAATATGCAGACGTATTCAGTAACTACCGTCCCCGTACAGAAATAGTTTCTCATAGTGTGTTTGCTTGAAAGGATACCAAGAGAACTAGGGAGAACAGATAGCAGTGTTCAAGGAAAAGTAACAAAAATGGTCTGCAGACATCCTTTCTTCAAAAGCAAATCTCAAGCTTTCATGAATATGAGCTTTATTTTTTTCAGTTTTTTTATACATAAAATCCTATTTAAAAAAAAAGACAAATTCACTACATTAGTAGAGATTTTTTCCAAGCTAATATTCTAATTATTCATATTTTTACTTCATAAAATTCTATTTCTGTTCTGCTCATTAACAGAGGAACAAGGGATGTGTTCAAGAACTCAACCACCTCCTTATCCACAGCTCTTCATTTTTTTCTCAAACGTTGGCTATCTTCAGGAAAACTCCAACTAACTCCAGAAGAAATCTGCTTTACAGCTGCTTCTTAATGGAATGGATGGAAGTCAAACAGGGCCATTTAGCCTCAGGGTTATAGTTTTGTCCTAGGCCATATTTTTTCTAGCATTGTAGACATAGCTTAGCAAAATATTTTAGTATTTTACAACTCATTGTAATTCATTATTTTTTTGTTGCTTTAGGAAGATGTTACATCATCAGTGCAACATCTAGAAAATGGGCTTCTGTATCAAACTGTTCATATGGTCCAAACTGGGGAAATAATTATTTTCATTGAGACTGAAACCTAATAGAAAAAAATGAAAAAAAAATAAAAGTCCAATAAATGTAGATGTTCAAAGCTGTCATGGTTTAGCTGCAGCTGCCAACTAAGCATCACACAGCCACTCACTCAGGCCTCCTCCCCTGGTGGGATGGGGGAGAGAATCAGAAGAGCAAAAGTAAGAAAACTCATGGGTTGAGATAAGAACAGTTTAATAACTGAAATAAAATAAAATAAAATAATAATAATAGCAACAACATTAACACATTGCAATAAAAAATAAAGCAATAAGAGAGAGAGAGAAAAAAACCACAAAACCTGGGGGAAAAAGATTGATGTAACCACTCACCACCCAAAAACTAATGCCCTGCCAGACCATGAGCAGCATTTTCTGTCCCCTGGCCAACTCTCACCAGTTCATATACTAAGCATAATATCATATTTTGGTCAGTTTGCGTCAGTTTGGGTCAGCTGTTCTGTCTGTGCCCCCTCCCAGCTTCTTGTGCACCTGGCAGAGCATGGGAAGCTGAGAATTCCTTGACTAGTCCGAGCACTACATAGCAACAACCAAAACCATCAGTGTGTTACCAACATTCTTCTAGTACTAAATCCAAACCACAGCACTATACCAGCTGCTAGGAAGAAAATTAACTCTATCCCAGCTGAAACCAGGACAGTAACATATTCCAGCTGCATTCAGATCCATATAAAGTTATATTCCAGTCTTATATGAGCCAAGAGGTTAGATGTCTTGCTCAGGAATGTGGAGACATGGATTTGAACCTGTAATATTGACAGTGAATATATAATCTATAATGTTTTAAAGTTAAATTTGAACTTTTGGGAATACATGAATTATATGAAAAATTCAGAAGGAAGAGACATGATAGAATTTGTCTTTGCCTTCTTCATGTGGTTTGAAGGCTAACAAATGAGACAGTAGTGTACTGGTTTAGGCTGGGATACAGGTTAATTTTCTTCACAGGAGCTAGTATAATGCTATGCTTTGGATTTGTGACCAAAACATTGCTGATAATACAGGGATGTTTTAGTTATTGCTGAGCAGTGCTTACACAGTGTCAAGGTCTTTTCTGCTTCTCACACCACCCCACCAGCGAGTAGGCTGGGGGTTCGCAAGAAACTGGGAGAGTAGACATCTGGGACAGCTGACCCAAAGGGATATTCCATACCACAGGGCATTGTGCTCAGCAATAAAAGCTGGGGAAAGAAGAAGGAAGGGAAGACACTGAGCATGATTATGTTTGTCTTCCCAAGTAATGATTAGGAGTGATGAAGCCCTGCTTTCCTGGAGATGGCTAAACACCTGCCTGCCGATGGGAAGTAGTGAAGGAATTCCTTGTTTTGCTTTGCTTTCATGCACAGCTTTTGCTTTACCAGTTAAACTGTCTTTATCTCAAGCCACAAGTTTTCTCACTTTTACCCTTCTGATTTTCTCCCCCATCCCACTGGCAGGGAGTGAGTGAGTTGCTGTGTGAGGCTTAGCTGCCTACCAGGGTTAAACCACAAAAACTATTTATATTAGACCACCGGAAAATAATTTCAGTGATCCAAAATTCTTCCCATCTTAGCGTGCAGGAGTTCAGAGAATTATAGGTTGCCACACAGACAGGAAGTAGAAAACTAAATAATATCCTCTGGAGGCACAGAGGATCTCCATCCCTTTTCCACTAAATACATAAAAAAATTAGGTAGTTTGGATCATTCTTCTGAAGGCAAGTACTTAACTTTATGGCTTTTTTCAAGATCTATTTAGAAATCTAGATCCTGTCAAGTAACACTTGTTATAGAAATATAGTAATGCAGTAAAGGCTTCCATCCTTTGAATAGGATTGTGGGAAGTAAATACAAGATGTTAAGAAATGTGGAGTAAGCTAATGAAATAACTGATATTAATTTAACTTGGAACATAAGGGGAAACTACTGAAATGTTTCAAATGGTATGGGGAGGGAGGTGGGCAGAAGAACAGGTAAGAGAAATTATTTTAGCAACAGCTTTTTGAACTGCAATGGTCTGGGAGTATGTTTAAAAAAAGAAAAAAAGACTAAAATATATGCAGATACCTTGGAATAAATGCAAGAATATGTATGCAAGAAGATGTATAAGATACATCTATAATCAGAAAAATACAACTATGTTTAGACTGCTGTTGTGCACAGATCATTCCTTCTCTCACTGACCAATATTTCTGTATTCCTTCTGAGCATTCCCTTCACTGTCTGAGTGCATCTGTTACCTCTTGTACTATATTTAACTTGTAAATGTAATGAGACAGGGATCATCCATCTGTTTTCTGCTTGCATGGCTGTTTTCACTTTAAGATCCTGATACAAGATTGGGCTTTTTTAGTGTTATAGTAATACTCATACTGAACAAATCAAGCCAAACAATTTTAAATTTTTCTTCAACACAACTTCTGGTTTAGTGGATAAGAGGAAAAAGAGAAATGTAACATAACTGGTTTGGTTTGCTGGTTGGTTTGTTTTGTTTTTCATGTGATCCTCTAAGTAAACTTAGAAAATGAGATCTAACTGGCACAGCAGTAAGATGACTGTATAGCTCACTAAAAACCTGTACTTTTAAGAGTAGTTATCAGTGCCTTACAAGAAAATTATCATAACATTTCAGATGGAGTCCAGTACATCTAAAAGGTTGTCCTGGTTTCATCTGAGGCAGAGTTAATTTTCTTCCTAGTAGCTGGTATGGTGCTGTGGTTTGGATTTAGTATGAGAAGAATGTTGATAACACAATGATGTTTTAGTTGTTGCTAAGTAATGCCTAGACTAGTCAAGGACTTTTTCAGCTTCCCATGCTGTGCCAGGTGCACAAGAAGCTGTGAGGGGGCACAGCCAGAACAGCTGACCCAAACTGGCCAAAGGGGTATTCCAAACCATGTGACGTCATGCTTGGAGGGAGTTGGCTGGGGTGGGGTGTGGGGGCAGACACTGTAATTGCCGCTAGGCATCAGCCAGCAGGTGGTGAGTAATTGCATCGTGTATCACTTGCTTTGTATATTATTATTATTACTAATTATATTATTATTAATACTGCTATTTTACTTCATTTTATTTCCATTATTAAACTGTTCTTACCTCAACCCACAGGTTTTCTCTTCCAATGCTCTGCCCTGTCCCACCAGAAGGGGTGAGTGAGTGAGCGCCTGTGTGGTGCTTAGTTGCTGGCTGGTATTAAACTATGACAGAAGTAGTGAATGAATTCATTGTTTTTCTTTGCTTGTGTGCACAGCTTTTGCTTTAGCTATTAAAATGTCTTTAACTCAATCCACGTGTTTTCTCATTTTTACTCTTCTGATTCTCTCCCCCATCCCACTGTGGAGGAGTGAGTGAGCAGCTGTGTGGTGCTTAGTTGCTGTCCAGGGTTAGACCATGACACAAATTCAATTAAATAATTGCATGAATTATTTAGATAATATAATAGAAAGGGTTTATATAAAATCTATTGGTGACTCAGAGCTGGAAATATGTGCAATTTCTGAGGACAAAACTAGAATTTAAATCACCTTGATAAATTGGAGAAATGGTTTAAAATCTATAAGATGAAATTCAGTAAAGACAAGGGCAAAGTACTTTGTCTAAGCAAGAAAAATCAAAGGCATAACTGGTAAATAGGAAATAACTGATTGGAGGAAATGCTTAAGAAATATGACAGGTGATGAGCTGAATTGAGTTAACAGTGTGATCCTGTTGCACAAAAATAAAATGTTCTTTTGTATATTTAAAAGAATATCATGTAAGATGGAAGACGTAAACTTTCAGCTGAAATTTTAGTTTCAGTCTTTAGGTAAATTCTAGAAGAGATGAAGAACTGATAAATATATACTTACCAAATTTAGAAATGATGAATTTAGAAATGATGAGGTGTAGGAAATTATCAAAAGTGAATTTTTAAAGGGATGATTAAAGAAACACTTTTCTTTTGACTGTGATTATTTATTTTTATTGCAAGAATGGATAAGACAAGAAATAACGTGTGTAATTATCAGGGAGTTGGAAATTAAACTGTTAGAAAACCTTCTAAGCGTAAGAATTTTTGAGTGTTCCTTACTTTGACTATCTATTGCTGCTATATTTAAGGGAAAGGTACTGAATACCTGTCAAGACACTTGTGGTACACTTCATCTCTCTCAGAAATGGAAGAAACACCAAATACTTAGGACATTTGCCAATTTGTTTGGTTTTCATTTGGTTTGGGGATTTTTTTATAAGTGAATGCTCATCTTTGAAATTAAGAACAAAATGAAACAAAAACCCCCTTTTGAATATGAATATTTTTGAATTTTGAATATGAAAACCTTGAATATGAATATTTGTTAAATGATTACATAAATAACAAATAGAGAACTTATTTAGAAAACTACGAGATCATATTATATTATTAAATGTGGATACACGGTTCAGGAAACTCCTGATCTCCAAAAACATAGTGACTGGAAGAGTATTCTAAGACACTACACACATACATTTGTTCTGTTCACATAGGGTCTATTACTGCTGACTGTTAAAGAAAGACAGGGCAATGAAACAGATTGAGCTCTGGTCTCACTGGACCTATAGTTTTTATGTTGTAGACATGTTAAGGAAAATGTAAATAAAACCTTGAAGACATAAAAAATAAATGAACTTATAGAGCAGATTATGATACATCCATTCAATACAGTAACTGATATTTCAAGTATTCTTTATAAACTATTTTTTTTTTCTTCACAAACTGGTATTTTTCATATTACCTATTTTCTTTTGTAGTTTTCAGAACCTAAAAGCAAAGGAAATACATAGAAGTCCTAGTGAAAACATGAATGAATTTCAGAACTATGTTCTACCATAGCAGAACTGAATCACTGTGTGAAAAACAGCAACTACATCACCAGCAAAATCACGAGGTTTATCATCCCTCAGTGTACTACCACCCCTCAAGAAATCAAAACTGTGTTTGGCTACCATAATAAAAAGTAGACTTCACATTTCAATACAGTGCCCGTATTGACTCACTTGACTCTGTTTTTCATTAGTTTTCTTATGAAGAAATAAGCATGTTCATACATGGACTTTGCTCCTTATTTCTTTGTATTTCAAGGGTGAATCTATAAAACAAACAAGTAGACCATGTCCAGTCCCCCCAAAACTTTGATAAGAATATCAAACAAAAACCCAAAGCCCCCAAAACAACCCATCCCACATTACCAAATACAGATATTTGAGGAAAGGTGCTTTGTTGGATATGGTGTTTATGAACAAGGAAGAATAGGTCTCATGGATCTGAAAGTCAGAGGCAGCTTTGGCTACAGTGACCAAGGGATTGAGGAGTCTGGGATACTAAGAGGAAGGAACAGGACAAAAAGCAGGCATACTGCCTGGGATTTCAGGAAAGAAAACTTCAACCTCTTCAGAGATCTGCTTGAGATCATATCCCATGGGATTTGTCTCTGGCGAGAAAGAGTGGTCCAGGACAGCTGGATGATATTCAAGGATCATCTCCTACAAGCTCATGACAAGTAGGATATCGAGCAAAGGTGGCAGGAGCTCCTAACTGAATTCAAACATAAAAAAGAAATGTACAATAGGTGGAAGCAAGGGCAGGTGAGCCAGAAGGAGTTTAAAGTTACGGTCTGATCTTGCTGGGATAGGATTAAGGAAAGTCAAAGGTGATCTGCCACTGAATCTGGCAGGGGATGTGAAAGGCAACAACAAAGGATTCTACAAATATATAAAGAGCAAAAAGAAGACTAGGGAAAATATGGGCCTGATGCTGAATGGGGCAGGGGACCTGGTGAAAAATTATATGGAGAAAGCTGAGGTACTCAATTCCTTCTTTTCCATTAAAACTCATTCCTTCTTTGCCATTTCTTCTTTGCCATTTGCCATTCATTCTTTACCATTAAAAACGGCCTTCAGGAATCCAAAGCCCCTGAGACCAGAGGGAAAGTCTGGAACAAGGAAAACTTTCCCTCAGTGGACAAGAACTAGCTGAGGGAGTACTTCAACAAACTTCATACACATAAGTCCATGGAGTCTGATGGATTTTACCCTTAAGTGCTGAGGCAGCTGGCTGATGTTACTGTGAGGCCGCTCTTGATTGTCTTGGAATGGTCATGGTGACTAAGAGATATTCAAAATGCAGCTGTGCACAGACCAAACAATCTGCTCTAGCTGACCATGCTTGGACCAAAGGGGTTGGACTTGATAATCTCAAGCCATCCTTCCCAAACTAAGTTATTCTGTTACTGTCTCCAGGGATGGAGGCTCCACAACTTCTGGGCAAGAAAAAGTGTCTTTGTATGTTTAAATGGAATTTCTTGCGTGTCAGCTTGTGCCCATTGCCTCTTGTCCTGGGACAAATCAGTGGGCACTACTGAATATAGTCTGTTTTCCTCCTCTTCATTCCCTTCCGTCAGCCAGACATTTTTACACATTGGTAAAATCCCCCTTGAGCATTCTCTTCTCCAGGCTGAACAATTCCACCTCTCTCAGACTTTCTTCATGTAAAAGAACACAGAATCACAGAATGATTGAAGTTGGAAGGGACCTTTGCAAGTCCTTTGGGCCAGCAGTCCCCCTTCGTAGCTGCCCAGCACCATGTCTAGATGGCTTAGGAATTTCACCAGGATAGAGTCCACAGCCTCTCTGGGCAACCTGTTCCAGTGACTGGTTTCTCTCACAGTAAAAGGCATGACAGACCTGTTGTTGCTCTATCTCATGTTGCTGAATACCACTTGTCCCTTGAAGAAGCTAGACGTCAACAACTGGGGGGGGTTGCATAACTAGTTAGCATGCCAGAGTCTTGTTTTTTATTGGAATTAACCAAATTTTTCCATGCACGCTGTCACAGCATGCAGGTAATTAATGCAGATCTGAAGCAGCATTGGTCTTAGCACTGACCACAAAGTACAAAATTGATTACTTGCCTCCAGCTGGACTCTACCACTGATCAAAACCCTCTGGGCCCAGGCCGTTCAGCCATTTTTCAATCCACTTCACCATGCACTTCTCTAACCTGTATTTTGCCAGCTTGCCTATGAAGATGTTGCAGGAGACAGTGTCAAACACTTTATAAGGATAAGCCTTACTACAGTAGAGATAAAGAGCAATGGACTCCTCTAGATATGTTCTATCTATGCTTTACTCCTCATGAAGTAACATTTTGCATTTTGAGTTTTATTGATTTAGGCACACAGTATGAAATTAATTCAAAGTTTGGTGTCAGTTTTCTCTTAAAAATTACAGGAACAGATTTTAGGTCTCTGTTCTGAATCAAGTATCAAGAAGATTTAAAATAAGATAGTCTTAGTGACCTCACCCCCATAGTCTAATACTGTTTTGCATTCAGGTGACTGAATGCAAAGGGGAACAGCATCAAGTTGAAAGACTGAGTGTGACTCATGTCAGAAGGTAGGGAATGTGTCATACAATTCATTCAGCTCGACAAAACATTTAAGACTTAAGAGTGCTCTGATGACTGAGTAATGTGTTGAAATGACATAGAGACAGCACTGTCTCTTTTTGGTTTTGCCCTTTATTAAATATGTCCCAAAACATTTAATTCTTATGTGGAAGAAAACCAGACAGTGAACTTGTGAATAGCTGAGGCTGGCCCCAAATTTACTGACTACCTTTTCTCAAAGGAGGATAAGAAGAACAGGAAGAATGGGAACAGTGAGGCTAAAAGTGATAGTAACAACAATGCATCATAATGAAAAAGATAGACTTGTTTTAAGGTGGGTTTTACCAGTAAAAGCTGAACGCAATTTGAATGTTACTTTTCATCTATGGCAGGTGAGTTTGCTGTTATTAAAATTAAATATACCTTGTCAGATAAGTAATGGAAATAGACTCACAGCAGTTCAGCTTTAAAGGACTTATCCAGCTAAAGGAAAATGTGCATTAACTCCTAGAAATTATAAAATTTAGGCTTCTGGGATTATACTTGGGTTATACTAACTATTTTTCAGTCCAATAGTATATAAAAATAGTTTTGGCCATGGATTTTTTTTTTTTAATTAGAACTATGTCTTCAGGGGCAGCTTTACTACTACGAGCTTCTACCATAGCTTCTATATTGGCACACATAGAGTACTTTCAAGTTTTCATATTCCAAACCAAAACTGAAGGTACTTATGAACTGGAAGAATCATGATGCATACCAACCAGAATAAAAAAAAGGAAAACCAAAAAAGAATGTGGGATTATATCAGAAATTACCTTGAAGTCAAATTACTGTGGTAATTTGAGGAAGAGGAAGAAGTATGAATTTTCACAACAGATATATGAGAAACAATCAATCCATATGAAAGTTATATCAAAACTTCAAACAAATAATAATCTTAAACAGCGGATCCTGATAATAATATATAGCTTCTGTGGTTAACATATATTAACTAACATGTATCTTAATATTCATTAATTTCTTGCATGTCAATTTTTTTTTGTGAATATTGCTAAAATTAATAGGCATAAGAATTGGAAGAAATGAAACACAGTATGAATATTAGGATATTAGTTTGTAAACATGGAATAGAGATCCACTGTGTCTTGCTTGACATTATGGGTGCATTTGTGCTTTGATTTATTTGCAACACTAGCAAAGATGTGGGAAAGAATAAAAGAAAAAAGTAAAAAAATAAGCAAAGTAAGTCAGGATCTGATGAAAATAAATTAAAATGGGAATATTGGATAAAAAAATAAATGACACAGAGGCTGGAACCTAGTGCAATGGAATTAAAAGTACTACATGAAATTGCTTGTGAACTGAAAAGAAATATTTTAAACTATTTTTTTTTAAGAATCGTTTTCAGAAATGAAGCAGAAAACATGACCTCATTTATGAGGCTGCTTTGAAGATTAAAAGGAAAACAGAGGTTCCTAATCATATAAAAAATGAAAAAGAGGATTGTAGTTTTTACCTTTGGGTACAAATAAATATTCCTGCTGGCTGCTTATTCCAGCTAAAATGCTGTACACTGGTAGTTCACTAGAACTCAAGTAAGTTATGTACTTCATAATCTATTCAGGTGAAGTGAATTTTATTCTTTGCCAAATGCTAGCTGCAGATATTTATTATTTAGCAAAACTAAAAAATTGCATTAAACTATACTAGATAATATTAACAACTTGAACACAGCTGCTGTTATGTAAAGGTATGACAAATAGGTTGTAAATATTGTACAACATTTTTTGCTGTCTGGTTATATTTAAAACTTGCATATGGTGAAGCTTACCTAAAAGCATGCTCAGACAAATGAGATTTTTACTGCATCTGCCCAGCTCTAAGTCATTAAATTGGTCTGGTATGTGCAGACAAACAATAAACTAACTAACTAACAAACAAATTGTTTAGGGGAGGGTTTCCAAAAGCTCTGGACTTCACGTGCTGCGCTCCAATGATTTAAGTATGCCTGGGAAAAAAATAAATGAGAAACTCTTCCTAACTTTATTTCCTTCTAATATACTGGGGGCAGGAAAGTCAAAGTTGGGAATACACTTTTGACTGTTGTCTGCTATCTGGCTTTAGATATTGAGAAAGTAAGAGATATTGGCCTGGGATGACATGGCTAACAGAGCCATTGCCCATTCATGCTGAATATCTAAGTCAGAAAGTGGTAAATAGTGAAAAAAACAGCACCTTGGTGGGAAAAACATCAATGAATGTCCAGCACCATGCTGAAGGCTGAGTCCATGGAGGAACTCAGCCATGTAAAGGCCAGGCACCAGACCAAATTTTGACCAGCTGGAGTGAGCATCCTGTACCTGGAAACCATAGTACCAGTTGTACCCTGACCAGAGGCCTTGGCTGATATGAGAGTGTTCTTTGCAAACACTCTGTGTGTGTATGCTTGCATGTGTGTTTTGTAGAATAGAAATTGCTACCCACCCACTATGCCCATCCAACTTTAAGAGAAAAATATTAGATTCTGTGACATTGGGTGTTGTGCTTCTATTCCTGAGGTTATTTCACCCCTAAATTCATCTGTGACAGGCAGTAATACAACACTATCAGAAGAAATTTTACGTTAAATTTAAGCCATTGGTTAGGTAAAACCCCCTAAGTTTCTCCAAAAACTGGTTAATTAAAATTAATTTGAAAATTTCTTTCAGAAGCTATCAAGCCCAAAATATGAAACACAGAACAGGTAAATGGATTGCACTAATGGATTACAGAAGTTTTTCCCTAGAGAAAACAAACAAAAACCCAAACCAACAAACACAACTAAACCTAAACATTTGCATTTAAAGTAATACTTTTGTATAAACCTAAAAATACTTTTACTTGAATAGAATGCAATTCATTAAATGCTTTCTCTGCAACAACTTTCAGTTAGAAATAACTTTCATTCTACTCTGACAAATCTGTTAAACTTCTTGCTTAGTTAAAAAAAAAAAGTGATTGTTATTAAAAAAAATTTCATTTATTGAAAATCATAGTGGAGTGAAATTTTGTACAATTTGAAACAAAAACTTACATCATAATTTTCAGTGAAAGAACAAATCATCTACAGCAACTACAATAAGAGAAAATAGAAGAATGTCCACAAAAATAAATGTGAAATGCAAACCTTCCAATAACTCTGAGTGTTTATAGTATGCATTAAAGTGCCTAAATCTGAGTTTAAAGGAAGTTATCGCATAAAGAAACAATGAATAATGTATATCTTAATATGGCCTTGTATCTCCAAGGAATGGCTGTCCAAACCTGGAGTAGAAGTGGTGGAGCAGAAGATGGATACACTAATAGTACAAATCTGTACCTTTTGCTTAGTAGATATGGCAGCAGAGAAAAGAGTATGGAAAGGAGATCTGACTGATACAGAAGGAAGGATAAGCAGTATTTTGAAAAATGAGTTGATAAATAAAAAAAAGGAAGTTATATCACTTATGAGCAGTATAAACTACAAAATATTTTTATGTAGTTTTTCCAATCTTAGATATGCTATATAGAATAAAACTTTAAAAAATGAATTATTTAAGCAAATGTGGCTGAGAAAGAGGCATTACTATGTATTAGTAACTCAGTGATGCTTACTACCATTGTTTCAGGATCAATTTTGTATGTCTTGGTTCTTTAAACAAATCTTCCTGAAAAGATGAAAACCAAACATTGTCCACTCAAAAATGCACTCTGGTCTCATTCTTAGTAAGTGTCTTTTAAAGCAATATGACCAATTAAATAGATGGATGTTTGGAAAAGAGATGCATACTTCACATTATAATTTATGCCATTAACACGAGAAAAAGAAAATTACAAAGAAAAAAAAAACCTTTCTAAAATAACATCAGATTTATAAACAAATCAAAATTATATTTACTTGTGAATAAATATAAAATGTAGTATATGAAGTTAGTTTTTGAAGGCATTTATATACCTGAGGTAGAATTGTTGGAAAGAACCCAAGGAAAGGAATACCTTTAATTTAAATTAAACTCTTCTTCCGGCAAAACCAGCAACACAAACCTGACGTTGTGATGCAGCACTTTCTAATATGGGACTACAAAATGACTTAATCTTAAAACAGTAGTTCCTCTAAAGAAACAGACTCAATAATCTTTTAAAAGGTAACTTTATTTTGCTTCATTAATCATCTCAGTTAATTCTTGTTATCAGCAATTTACCTTTAGTAATAAATGAAATTGTACTTTGAAAAACATCCCTATTTGTCTGCCCCAGCACTGTCAATGCTACAGATGCTGATGGGAAGGCCCAACCTGACACCAGCAATTGCCAACCAGTTCTGGACAGGACCAAGCTGCCTGCCTGGCCTCCCTGGCTTTGGTCTTTTAGGGTTTTACACCTTTCCTTCTCATATTTTCCCTTGTGAACCCTGGAGCTACTAATGATCCCATCTCACCAGTCCCCCCACCAGCTGTACCTGTGACTTTATCATCTTTATGCAGACTTTCTTACTGCTGTCTCTCAGCAGCCCAAGCCCCCATTATGTAGCTGGGCTGTACCAGAGCTGGGCCTGGTACAGTCCAGATAGTAACTAATCTTTTATTGTTTTAGAAGTCCTAGATGCCTAAGTTTCACAAGACAGTAATCAGTCATCAATCCTTATTTGTAAGTCTGTTCAGGAAACCAAACCTAAGTTCTTGAAGACTGGATTTGTCTAATTTTGCAAAATCACCATCGTTTGAATTAGAAGGACCCTCAGGTTATTATCTACTCCCATCTTCTTCTTAAGGCAGCATCAACATTGGGCTCCTCTATGTTGTCTTTGCAGTAAAATGGAGATAAATGTATTCAGGGAATGATTCACCTGGTGGTTAGAATTATATCTAACTTAGAATGAGAAGGGCTGCTGTCTAGTAGTTCCTATTAGTGTAGAACTGCTGCCTAGTAGTTTCTAGTAGTGCCTTATTTCAATAGCTGTGACTACTCAAATATAGCTGTCCATACTTCATCAGATGACCTGAGTGTTTGAGAAAATGGAGTGAAAGGGTTGGAGATCATCAAGTAAGCACTTTCAGAATATGCATAACATATGTAGATGGAGTTCCCCATAAATGTGACCTGAGATGTGTTAGCCTGACAACTGGAGCATCCAGTTTTCCAGTAAGTGGGAAACTTTTACATATGGAAAAGAGTGTGAAACTTCTATAGAGAAGAGGAACAGTTCTCATGGAATTGTGGGAAAGGTGTGCGACCACTTCCAGTTAGTCCTGCCACCTGTACATTGGTAACCATTAGCAAGGTCAAAGCATGTGTCCTTGCTCTGTATTTAAGAATCTGGAGTAGGCAAACAGTATTTTTAAAGAAGCACTGAGACAACAATGTAGCATTGTGCTAGGTAATTGTGTGCCATAATGCTGAATAGGGCATGTATCCTTGTGAAGATTTTTCTTGAGCAGAAGTGAATTCAAACATACATTAAGTGATATCTGACCAGATTCCCTTAACATTCTATAGCCATTCACAAGGATTTTACACACAGCTGATTAAAGAAAAAGGCTTCAGTTTCCATCCAAAAGAGGCAATACTGAAGTCAGAATGTAGTATCTGTTTCATGGTAAACAGTGACGTGCCAAAGTCAGGTCAGTGAAAAAAACCCTATTATTTATTTCTAATTATTTTTAATATCTATGATTTAAAATATTAATTTGAAAATTTTCAGTGAGGTCATCTAGCCAAGTAGGTCCCAGTACTCCTTCTGTTAAGAACAACAAAAACCTTTTTTTTTTTTTTTTTAAAATAATTCTTTCTTGCTTATAAGGAAAAGAAGTATGCTTAAACATTAACAAACTGACTTACTCTAATGTTTTTTAAGTGAAACCAGCACCTGTAGAGTTAGGTAGAATATATTTATCCTTTACTTTTATGCATTTCTCACTCTCTCATAATTCAACCTTTTCCTTTACTGGGATTTATGGTTTTCTGATAATAATTCCATAGAAGTTGGTGGCAAGCCTTATACATATGTGCCTGAATAGTTTTATGACTTCTGAATCAATGTTTTCTGCTCTTTCATCCATTAAGTGACTGCATATAATTTTTACAGCTGTACTGTGCTAACATTGCATATTAAATTGTTAATCACACTGCTGGGCAGTATTTTTTTCTCTGTTAATTTATTACTATTAGGTTTATCCCAAAAGACACATATCAGAGAATCAGAGGTACATTTTATATGTATACACAGAGACAAAACACCATGCTAAATCTTTACTTTTGTTTTCCTCACTACATTATTTTATTTCAATCTTCCTTGAGATAATAGGATACACTCACAATAAAATTCTTGGGAATTTAGCTGTGTGCCTCCAAGCACTGTTATCATAAAACAACACAAAAAATTTCAACTTTTAAAAAAAAAAGAAGGAAGGGAAACAGTTTGTGTTTGTGTTTTGTTTTGGTTTTGGTTTTTTTTTTAAATCTGATATATTCTGTAAAGATATTAAGCATTCCTTAAGGATGTGAGACAGGTAATTTGATTCCTATAGTATTTATTAGCAATACTGAATTCCTTTTCCAAACTTTAAATGGAAAGTCCATCTACTTCCTTATAATACCAGTATCAAATTAATTAGATGGATTTCAGAAGTGACCAAATCATCCCAAAGGGGAGGACAAACCAGTCCCAGAAGGGGACCCAACCTTCCCAGAAGTGTGGAGGCAAACAGAACCATCTCCAAAAGTGGGCCCAAAGGAGGAACAGTAAGATAACAGAGTCTCACTTCAAAGATGATCTGTGTCAGAATCTGGAGTCAGCCAGGTATCCCCAGGGAGAGTCCAAGATCTTTTACATAGTTTGAGTAGAGAATTCAGCCTGTGTAGAAAAGGGAAAGTACATGCAAGGAAGTAAGTGGAGCAAGAGGCCCCTTTGGCTGAACCACAAGTTCATGGGTATTATAAATACCGAAAGAGTATACCAGAGATGAAATGGAAGACTATCTGTTGAAAACTACAAAGGCATTACCAGAGTGTGCAGAGATGCAGTTAGAAAAACAAAAGCCCATCTTGAATTGAAACTGGCCAGAGATGTCAAAAATCACAAGAAAGGGTTTTTCATGTATGTCAACAACAAGTAGAAACAGAAGGAAAACATAGGCCCACTGTTAAACAGAAGAGGTGAATCAGTCACCAACAATGCTGAAAAGGCAGAGGTTCCCAACACTTACTTTACCTCTGTCTTTACCAACACTGTTTGGTCCCAGGCTTTGGGAATGAAAATCCAGGTTGATCCAACCATAGAACCACCATCAGTGAAGCAACAGTTAGTACATGAATTACTACAGGAGCTTAACTCCTACAGATCAAAGGGCCTAGACACCATCAACCCAAGGGTGTTGAGAGAGCTTGCTGATGTCATTGAGAGGCCGCTCTCCATGATCTTTGAGAAATTGTGGAGATTGGAGGACATCCCAGTGGAATGGAAGAAGGCGAATGTTACCCCTATCTACAAGAAGGGATCAAGGGAGGATCTGGGTAATTATAGGCCCATTAATCTTACTTCAGTCCCTGGGAAAGTTTTGGAACAAATCTTCCAGAGGGCCATCACAAGTCAAATGAAGCACATGATTGGGAAAAGCCAACATGGCTTCATTAAGGGCAGATCGTGCTTGACAAATCTGGTGGCCTTCTATGATAAAGTGGCCTGCTCAGCTGACATGGGACGAGCAGTGAACATCATCTTCCTGGACTTCTTCAAGGCTTTTGGCACTGTGCCCCACAACCACCTCCTGGAGAAATTGATGCATTATGACCTAGACAAGTGGTCTGTGTGGTGGGTGGGGAATTGGCTGACAGGCCACACCCAAAAGGTGGTGGTAAAGAGTTTATTTTCTAACTGGCAACATGTCACAAATGGGATCCCACATGCTTCAATATTGGGCCCAACGTTATTCGGTATCTTCATAAGCGATCTGGATGACAGGATCAAGTATAACCTGATTAAGTTTGCAGATGACACCAAATTGAGTGGGGAAGTAGACTCTCCGGAAGGGAGAGACACCCTGCAGGAAGATCTGGATAGTCTGGAAGAGTGGGCAAACAAGAACTTTATGAAGTCCAACAAAGACAAATGTAAGTTCTTGCACTTGGGAAAACATAGTCCAGGAGTGCAGCTCTGACTGGGATTCACCTGGCTAGAGAGCAGATCTGTGGAAAGGGACCTGGATGTCCTGGTGGACAGGAAGCTCAACATGAGTGAAGAGTGTTCTGCTGCTGCCAAGAAGGCCAATAGGTTGCTGGGTTGCATGAAAAAGGGCATCACTAGCAGAGATAAAGTCATCCCACTCTACTCAGTGCTTGTCAGATGTCACCTGGAATACTGTGTACAGTTCTGATCCCCGCTATACAAAAAGATGTGGACAGGCTGGAGAGGGTCCAGAGAAGGGCTACCAAGATGATCAAAGGACTGGGAAGCTTGCTGTATGAAGATGGGTGGAGAGAACTGGATTTGTTCAGCCTTGAGAAAATGAAGCTTAGAGGGGATCTCATCGCCATGGGCCAGTACTTAAAGGGTAGTTACAAAGAAGATGCAGACTCCCTTTTTACAAGGAGTCACATGGGTAAGACAAGCGATAATGAGTACAAGTTATTCTTGGGGAGATTCTGATTGAACATGAGAGGAAAAATTTTCACAATGAGAACAGTCCATCATTGGAATAATATCTCCAGGGGAATGGTTGACTCCACTACACTGGACACTTTGAAGACTCGGATGGACAGAGTGCTGGGCCATCTTATTTAGACTGTGCTCTTGCCTAGAAAGGTTGGACCAGATGATCCCTGAGGTCCCTTCCAACTTGGTATTCTATGATTCTATGAAATATATTACCTCTTTATAGTATATAACCTGAAAGCAATTTGCCAGTAAAAAAAGTGACAGATATTCATACTAGTTATGCCCAGTCATATTACTTTGATATAGCTAATCAAGAGAAATGTAAGCAGAGAGAAAATGAAATTATGAAATAAAATATTAAAACATTTTATGTTCTTGGAGAAACAATAAGCTAGGCTAAAAAGTGTGATGGAGAGTGTCCTTCCTGATTAGTCTATATCACTTGAGGGTAAGGAGCTTTGGTACGAGAGGCTGACCCACTCCTTCAGGCTTTGGGGGAACTGACAACCTCGATGCCAATAGCTGGTATGAACATTCTTGCCAGCAGGCTATTATATAAAAGATAGGCACCTTCTCTTAATATTCTTATTTGTAAGGTCATCTGAGTGAAGCAGGTATGGAGAAAATATATCTAGAGATAACATTCTTTTGTAAGGGCCCTGTGAACATTCCTCCTCATCTAGAGGTTTGTCTCCCTGAGATACCAAAGGGAAAGGGGGACAGCCCTCAGTTACTCCATCTCTGTGCTGACCCCAAGCCACAGCAGCCAAACCCCCAGAAGGTGGGAATGCAATCAGGGCCCTGACAGCAGCTGTCTCTCTCAACAAAAGTTGTCCTCACAACTTACACAGATCTAGTGTCAGAGGCACTTGATATGAAACGTGCTGGTTGCAGCAGGAGCACTCATGGTTGTCTTCCTGTTCCCAGGCCAACTCAGAAGTCACCATAGGATATTTCAGCTGCTGTGAAGCTCTTTAGTTTGGAACCACCACAAAGGAGTCTCCAACCACGATTGGACCAGCTCAGGTGTCAACAGACGGGCTGGGGGTTAACCCTCAGAGACACTAGCACTGATTCGGCTTTGAGATCAGACAACCAAATCTCCAGGAGCAGAGATGCTTTTCCTGTGTTAAGCTTGGAAGATTTGCTGTTATTTTTGCATTCTGTGTCACCTTAGGATCTTAGGTCAGATATGTAGTTAAACTTACTGCTGATTACAGACTTTCAGAGAGGAGGACAATGGGGCTCTCAGTCTGGAAGCATTAACAGGACTTGGCTGTGATAGGTGGGTAAGGTGATGACAATGATTCCTGACCTGTGGTGTTTGAAATTTTACTTATGGAAGCACAAATGTGTGTGAAAAGAAGATGGACTCAAAGGGGTTGGATGCACAGCACCTCCTCTGGCTAGTTGTTTCTTTGGGTTCCCCACCACCAAGTTCTCACTTCAGTCAAGCTAAAGAACAACCATTATTTATGATGTATGTAGCTGCTGCCAACACTACGCTGTCACCTCAGCAAAGACAGATATCCTACTGTGTAATGACAAAGTTTAACAATATATGAAAGAAATTATCCTGAAAACATAGATGCACAATAGAACTCAGCTATGCAAGCATGTTAGGTAGGATTTTCTGTATCTGCATAACTGCAAAACAACATTTATTCAAGACGGGGATCCAAGATGTTTACAAGCAAAGAAATAGATGGAAAAGGTTGTAAAATCTATGTTTGGAGGTACCTAAGGGCTGAAAAGATTTTCCAGTAATTAAAATGGAATACAGTACTGTTCATATAATAATACTGACTTGTATTCCTTCCATTGGTAAACAAAGTCCCACCAGAGAAAAATTGATTGTTTATGACAGAGGATATTGAGGCCATTGTTGCTGTCACATATGAAATCTGCATATGAATTGGAAGTCGGGTTTTCCTGAGTCCTTCCAAATGTGTAATCAGTGCATCAGAGCTGCTAGATTATCTCATCCAAAGAAGGGATTTTTAATACTGTGTCCAGCTCTGGAGCCCTCAGCACAAGAAGGACGGGCTGAGAGAGTTGGGGTTGTTCAGTCTGGAGAAAAGGCGGCTGCGGGGAGACCTGATTACAGCCTTTCAATACCTAAAGGGGGTCTATAGGAAAGATGGGGAAAATCTTTTTAGTAGGGCCAGCTGTGTTAGGACAAGGGGTAATGGTTTTAAACTAAATCAGGGTAGATTTAGACTAGATCTAAGGAAGAAATTCTTTACAATGAGGGTGGTAAACCACTGGAACAGGTTGCCCAGAGAGGTAGTGGAGGCCCCATCCCTGGAAACATTCAAGGCCAGGTTGGATGGGGCTCTGAGCAACCTGATCTAGTTAGCAGTGTCCCTGCTTACTGCAGGGGGGTTGGACTAGATGACCTCTAGTGGTCCCTTCCAACCCAAAACTATGATTCTATATGATTCTATAATATCCAAGATAGGCCTACTAGTACTTAATCTGGTGTCAGTCATGATTTTCATGTCATAAAAACCAGTATGCCCTTCTCTTTACTCTTACCTGTTCCATTATTTTCATCTTGATTATGATCTCTGCTCTTTGTAATCTTGCTCATTGCAACAGAATTTTGAGGCAGTAAGGAAAAAACAGATAGGGAAACAAACTTAAAAAGTTATTTTAAAAGTAAGTATTTAAATGTAAGTATTTTTTACAAAAATACTGATTTAATATTTTGGCATCTAGAAATCAAAATATTTGGGGTTTGGGGTTTGTTGGTTTTGGGTTTTTTTTAATTCTACGGAGTTCCCCATGAGAAAAGGCTGAGAGAGTTGGGCTTGTTCAGCCTGAAGAAGAGAAGACCAAGAGGGCACCTCATCTATACATATAAATATCTTAAGGGAGGACAAGGGGCAGTGGGCACAAACTGAAGCATAAGAGGTTTCAGTTGAATATGAGGAAAAACTTTTTGACTTTGAGGGTGACAGAGCACTGGAACAGGCTGCCCAGGGGGGTCCCTTCCCTGGAGATATTCAAAGCCCGCCTGGATGACGTCCTGTGTAACATGCTCTAGGTGAACCTGCTTTAGCAGGAGGGTTGGACTAGATGATCTCCCGAGGTCCCTTCCAACCCTTGCCATTCTGTGGTTCTGTGATTCTGTGATTCTGAGTTACAGTGAAAAACCTTGAAATACTGGATCCAGTGGGTCTTTGGTTTTTATTCTTCTGACTATATGTGTAATTGCTGGGATGTTTTTTGGGGGGTGAGGGGTTCTTTGTTTGCTTTCCCATTTAAAGATATTAAGGGGAATACATTTTGCCTTAATAAATAAATTAAATACTAAAACTCAAATTGTTCTGCATTTAAATTTTTGCTTTTAGTTCTTAATAAGAAATAGTGACATATAAGAACTTTTTACAATTATGCTATACTAAGTACATAAGTAGTTTTATGAGCAATGGAGCTAATAGTTTCTTATGTCTAAGAGTCTGTTGGCTGGCTTTTCATTAATGGTGGGGGTTTGGGGTGCTTTTAAGAGAATTATAGTAATATTTCCATATACTGCTATCGTCTTTACTCAAGATTGTTTTAACATTGTCATGTATACTGCGGTGCTCAGCAGGAGTAATTGGGTTACCGCACCAAAAATATTCAAAAAACTTCTTCATGCTCAATAGCTTGTATCTTCTCTATACAGCTACTAACTTCTGTGACACTCATAAGGAGGTAACTCTCTCAGATAGCCCTGATTCACTCCTAGTTCTTCCTGGAATGAGAAAAAAAATGATCCAGAGATTATGAATGGGGAAAAAAACACAGATAAAATAAACATTAAACTGTTTTCCCAGAGAACATAGTTAAATAAACAAAACCCACTGTATTTAACGTAGTCCACAATCAATGCTTGCTGGAAAATACATATGTTTTGAATACTCACAACATGTAAGGCCTATTAGGGCTTAATTCTATGAAGCGA
This sequence comes from Butorides virescens, assembly GCA_017310255.1. Lineage (NCBI taxonomy): Eukaryota > Metazoa > Chordata > Aves > Pelecaniformes > Ardeidae > Butorides > Butorides virescens. The sequence goes on along the minus strand of JADKXX010007236.1, from coordinate 223,587 downwards.
AAAGAATTTTTTCAAAGAACAGTGTCCTGTAATTAGTCCTTCTAGGAAATACTTTTATGACACAGAGATGAGGCTTTGCTAAAGAACAAAAGAACAGTCTTAAACACAAGCATTAACTTTTGACATTTCTTTAGCCGGTTAAGCTAATGAAAGCCACAGATACTTGGCAATTGGTTTAAAGATCCTGAACAGCTAGCAGAACTCCACTTCAGATTTCAAGTTCTAGCAATAACAATAATTAAATAAAACCTTTTAATTATCTGAATATTAAAAAAACTAATTTGAATATTTGGGGTGTGTGTGTTATATATATTTTTTTCCCGTGAGAGAGCTTCACACAAAATTAGACCTCAGTTTGGAGGTGGAAGCATCAATATACAAATTGTGTGATTTTAAAAAAAAAGGTTTGATGAGAAGAAGCAGAGGAAAATACTTCTTTTATCAGGCATAGTAGTAGTGGAATGCTTTGAGCTAGAATGGGCAAAAATGGTGCTAGAATAGATGTTTTCATTCACAAAAAGAGTTCTTGAAGCTTGGAGAAATTAAGTCTTAAAATTAGTCTATTCATTTATTCTATACACTGAAAAATATTGATTTAGCAAACTCTTTCCTTTCCACCCTTCCTCCCTGCCTCCCATTACAAATACCTACAACAGAAGTTTTAATTTTAATGAATAAATCATAGCTTTCAGTAAGTCCTGAATCACAGTATCAACTTACTTAAATTTATCAGTACCACTGCTGAAAACTGAGTAACATTTACCAAAGCCAGAGACAAGAGAGAGTGTTAGGGAGAGGCATAATACTTTATGCGCTGTATCAGAAGGGGAAATTCAAAGATAAGCAAAAAAATATAGAAGCAGTAATGTTTGAAAAAAGAGTGACAGCATTATTCTAGCTGTCGATCTGTGTGTCTTCCGTATCGTCTCCACTGAATATGTTTACAGAAAATAGGTGTTCTTCCAGATGAACAGATAAATATTAGATGGGAAGTGTCTTGATGACTAAAATAAAAATCAGAGATATAAACAACATATATAATAAAAGCATGCTGAGTATTCATACATGTCCAAGAATAGGCTGAGTCAACAATAAAACAGTGTCAGCTCTTATCTCATTGGAGATTCCCACTATTAAGACAATTGTCATCTTTTAGGGGAATTTTATCATAGATAAAACTGGTGGACCTGTAGAATACAATACTGATGAATCAGTAAGTTACAGGGTTCCTTTTACATCCTTTTTGAAGGCTAAAATTGCATAGTGCTCTAAACTAAATGTGTTAGATATGCTGCTTGAGGAACAAAAACCAGTAAGAAATCCTCACCCATAAGAAAAGCCCCAAATCACGGTTATGTCTTAAGACACTGGTGTTTGTACTTATCACAACACCAAGTATTAAATAGTTGAATGAATGACAAATTATATCTTTAAAATGTCATACATTTCTACTTGACTGTCCCACAGGCTGCTGCTGGCTGGTTTTTCCCTCTCAGAGAGTAATTTGTTGGCTGGATATGGTTGTCTAAATCACTTTCAATGATATTTTCACACTTGTATTCTGAGCCTTTTTCTGGGAAATGCCATGCTTCTGTAATAGTGTCCAGACTAGGAATGTTCTTTTCTCTAAGGCTTATAATTAATTACAGTGACTGAAACTTGAGCAATTTATTTCAGGGTATCTGTTCAATCTTGATAGTTTCATTCTGTCTATATACAGCAGAGAAGATTAATTTAATGCACCAATCTGGCTTCAGAGGATTTTTTTATTCAATGTTGTGTTGCTCCCATGGAAATTGGAGTAAAATAGCCTAGCAAATGCAGGATACAGAAGGCACAAAACTCAGAATATTTAGTGGCATTCAATTTATTTCATTTTACACTTATCTGAAACTGTCACAGACAATCTCTGTTTGCATATAAGGCTGAAAAGTGTGCAGGTGAACACCAATGTATTTTGTAATTTAGAGGGATCTAGATAAACAAACAGCTCAAGTTTGAAATATAACAGAATATTCTAATTTAAGCTAAAAATGTCTGCCTCTGAGATATATACTTGTCTGAAGATAGCAAATTAATGAATAGGGGCTTTTTACATTTATAGTACCATAGTATCTTTAAAAGTATTTTTTGTTATTAATATATAACTGTAGTTAGTTCATTAAATGATGCTTGCATTTTCTAAGTTACAGACTATATGTAAAGAGAGAATTACTGCTATTCTGCATAAACCAAAGTCACCAAACTAGAAAGAATAAGTTAAAGAAAGAAGTAATTTTTTTGTAAACTACTGTCCTGGTTTTGGCTGGGACAGAGTTAATTTTCTCCCTAGTAGCTGGCATAGTGCTGTGTTTTGGATTTAGCACTAGAAGAATGTTGATAACACACTAATGTTTTAGGTGTTGCTAAGCAGTGCTTACACCAGTCAAGGACTTTTTCAGCTTCTCCTGCTCTGCCAGGTGCACAAGAAGATGTGAGGGGGCACAGCCAACACAGCTGACCCAAATTGACCACTTGTTTTGTCTATTCTGTCTATTCTATTACCATTGTTATTATTATTTATTATTATTATTATTATTATTGTTACTCATTTCCTCTGCTGCTTTATTAAACTGTCATTATCTCAACCCACAGATTTTACTTATTTTCTTCCAATTCTCACCTCCATCCTACTGAGGGAGGAGGGGAGTGAGCAAGCAGCTGTATGGTGTTCAGCTGCCTGCTGGGTTAAAACACAACAGTCCTTTGGTTTTTTTTTTTTGTTGTTGTTTCTATATTTTTTTTTTTTTTACATAAAGCACTATGCCAACTACTAAAGAGAAAATTAACTCTATCCCAGCTGAAACCAGAACATTACATATCATAAAATCATAGAATAGTAGAATCATTTGTTTGGAAACATTCTGTGAGAAGATGTCAGAAGCTGCCTCCATATCCAACAGAGCCATTTCGAGCTGACTCCAGGATGGACCCACTGCTGACCAAAACTGAACCAATCAGCAACACCGGTGGCACCTCTGTTATAACATATTCAAGAAAGGGTGAAAACTGCCATGAAAAAGTAGCTGTAAGAGAGGATTGAGAAAATGTGAGTGAAACAACTCTGAAGACACTAAGATTGGTGAAGAAGGAGGGGGAGGAGGTGCTCCAGGCACCAGAGCAGATTCCCTTGCAGCCTGTGCTGAAGATCATGGTGGCACAAGTTGTTCCCCTGAAGCCCATGAAAGTCCATGGTGGACCTGAGAAGTGGGCAGTGAAGTTGAGCCCAGGAAGAAGGAAAGGGTAGGGGAAAGCATTTTTAAGATTTGTTCTTATTTCTCATCCTACTCTGATTTGATTGGCAATAAATTAAATTATTTTCCCCAAGTCAAGTCTGGTTTTTCCCATGATGGTGATTGGTGAGTGATCTCTCCCTGTCCTTATCTCAGCCCATGAGCCTTTCATCATATTTTCTCTCCCCTGTCCAGTTGAGGAAGGGGAGTGAGAGAGTGGCTTGGTGAGCACTTGGCATCCAGCCAAGGTCAACCCAGCACATGAGGTTATATATCTAGCTTTCCGGGTAGCAAAAAAAAATGGATATGGAGCTGCATGCTTTCAAGAAAAAATCCTATTTAATTAACAAAAATCAATACAATAGTGCCATATACGAGCCTTTTGCACTACTATGTTCTTTAGTCTGGCTTTTAAATAGGAAATAAGAGTAACAGAATTCTGAGTGTGTTCTTTTGGTGCTCAAGAAATGTTATATGCTATTGTTGAGCCATGGAGAATTTATGGGGTTTTACCCAAGAATCTTTTTATTTGTTACCATAATAAAAATTTAATAGCCCATCTGGCTATGTAAAATTTATTTGCATTTGAAAACGAAGTCATTCTTCTTCCATCTTTATCAAGGTTTTTGAAAAAAAACTCATTTTTTGTTTTAATCATTGCATTTTTGTTTAATATTTACTACTTTACAAAAGATCATTCATTCAAAATATTTATAGAAGATTTCAACTATATTGTCTTAATAGTCAACATGAAATATATAGATAATGCCTGTGTAACACAATGGAGACAGATCTTCCAGAAATATTTTGTTGCTTGTCTTCTGTTGATGGTCTTAAGAGTTAAATACTAGTGTGCTAAGTGTTACAACTGAGGCCTTAGAATAATAAATGGAAATTCTCTGCTCAGGTGATTTGCATCAAAGAATTCAACCCAACATTAGCACACTAATTTAAAGGGCTCCACTCTAGGAAACTGAACAAGGACAGTTCAGGCATAGGCAGATGGTTTTCCATAGCACCTGGCTCTTCTGGCTAGCTAGCACTTTTCTAGACAGGGCTTTGGAATGGTTGAAGAGCTAGGACCTACACTAACTCTGACAAATAGAATGAATAAGGTCATCCTGCTTTTGAGAAGATAAGTCAATCACAGATCTTTAAACTGTGGCATAGTACCTTTAAGGACAGAGACAGAGCCTGCCTGTGTTTTATTTATAGCATAATTTTAGTCAAGATGATTCAATTTTCAATAGATGCTTTATTACTGACTGCATAATGCTTAGCAATTAACTTGAAACTAGATCCCTGGTAGAACCAGTCAGTCAAAGGACTCTAGACACTTCTTCAGCTGACAGGCTGGATTCGTTCAATTTAGACAACATGAAAATTCTCTAGACTCCATTGACTCTACTGATTATATTTTCTTAGACTGTAATGAAGCCTTACTATATAAGTGTTTACCTGCTCCTTTTAATTTGAATTTATGAATCTGAATCAACAGCTGAATCCCACCCAAAGGTCTGTATGTAGCTGAAGTGTAAAGGCAACTTTCAGAACACATTTCAGTCTGTAGTATTGAGATTAGTGTTTAAGATTATTTGCCCCCCACTATGTTTAACCCAAAGTAATTTCTGCTTCCTGATTTCCAAGTAGTCCTTCCCTTTTAGTCAGAACGGAAATATCTACTAATCAGTTACGCTGTCCATTTTACACATGCTTTCCAATAATGCATTCTAGTAACTTGTTGGAGAGACCAGCCCACATAGTTCTTAGTGGAAATTTGGTTATATAAATTCTGTATTTCAAAGTAAGGGACAAAGTGTATTTTTCTTCTACTGCTTTGGAACTTCTAGTAATGTTAATATCAAATTTATACTAAGAAAACAAAAGAAAAATAGAATTAAAAGTACTTCTCTGAAAAAATAGGGCATTTGATGAGAAATAGCAGGGCACTGTCTGTCACACACTGCTCAGAGTGCTTAGCCTTCAGTTCCAGGTCAGGTCCAGGAAAAACCCAGAGTCTCTATCTACATAAGACAATGGACTGATCTGTAGCAAAGTAACTGACTGAATCTATAAGTGGAGATTTGAAACCAGGTAATTGGCTGAACTTCTAGTCCACTTCACAATGGAGCAACTAGCTAAATGATACCAAAGCTTTCTGGGCCAAGAATTTTGAAATCCCCAAAATACCTCTAGGCAGTTCCTGATCTGCATACACTAATTAATGGATACTATTTACATTCTTAAATATGCTGTTTAACTTCCTCTGAAAAGAAACTGGGCAGTCCAGGGGACATCCTCAGGGAGTTCCTAACGTAGAAAAATGGCACTGACCAAACTGTACAGTGGAAAGATAATATTAAATAGTCAAATAGATATTGCTCCTGCATATGCATGAATGGTCAAGAACAGTCTTCTGTACACAGTCAAAGTAAGTTAGTATGTACAGTTTCTACACAGTTGGTGTACACATTTGGTACATAGTTTGTAACACTCAAGATCAATGGATCGTGTTTGTGGAAGTGGTTACACAGGATCAGGGGCCAGACGAGTTATAAGAGGTCACTAGCATATCAGTTCGGTGAGTCTCATCCAATCCAGTCAAAGATGCTTTTCCAAGGACCTTTGCAACAGAGACTTCCATTACCATTCAGTTGGCAACTGACACCGTGTTCAAGAGATTGGATTATCTGCATGTACATTACCCTATGCAAAAGATCACAACAAAATTATCAAGCAATGGAGTCTTAAATTTTTTCACTGACCATTCATAGGATCATAGAATATCTCAAGTTCAAAGTGACCTGTAAGGATCATTGAGCCCAATTGCTTGGCCCTCACAGGACTATCTAAACCTAAACCATATGACTAAGAGCATTGTCCAGATGCTCCTTGAACTCTGACATGCTTGGTGCTGTGAACACTTCCCTGGGGACCCTGTTCCAGCGACTGACCACTCTCTCAATGAAGAACCTTTTCCTAATGTCCAGTCTGAACTTCCCCTGATGCAGCTTCATTCCATTTCCTTGTGTCCTATCACTGGTCACCATAGAGAGGAGATCAGCACCTGCACCTCTGCTTCCCCCATTGAGGAAGTTGTAGACTGCAATGAGGTCCCCCCTCAGCCTTCTCCAAACAACAAACCAAATGACCTCAGCTGCTCTTTGTAAGTCATGCCCTCCAGACCTTCCACCATCTTGGTTGCCCTCCTCTGGACACACTCTAATAGTTTGATGTGCTTCTTATTTTGAGGCACCCAAAACTGCACATACTACATGAGGTGGGGGTCAATTCAAACAAGATAGTAGTACAGCATTATCTAATAATATGTAAAAATAATTGTAGTTATATGTTTTGGTTAGGATATTAAAAAAATACAATTAAAAATACAATTTAAAAATTATCACCTACAGAAATATCACCATCTCTTCTGTTCACGTATACTCAAAGCTAATTCAATCCATTTATTTGAAAAAAACACGTAGTTGATATTTTCATCTCTAGGGTGTACATTAGTCATAAGAGTTGATACACAGAAGACAGCTAGCTTGTCTTTTGTGTTGTTTAAAAGGAAAAACTACACAAGATAGCTCAGCAACAATTCAGTCAGCTAGCTCTCAAAGTTACATATATAGAAAAATATGATTAAGTTTTAAAATAAATTTTTAAAAGCTGGCTGCAGGGACCAATCAACCTTGTGTTTTATTGAAACATTGCAGGGTTGTTCAGGGAGATTCTGTAGTGAAATACATAAAAATCTGTTAAGTTATGTATAAAATCATTCACTTACTAACATATGTGACTTTCTAGAGCAGCCTGACCCAGAAAAGCAATCGAGCACATGTGGAAGGATTAAACATGTAGGTATCCTACAAAGTCTAAATGAACAGGGAGCTGACTGACAAAAAGGCATTTTGAACTCTAAAGAAATTTGTAGCTAATGAGTGACTCCTTGTAAAATGTTCAGAAATCAGTGGAGGTCTGGAAAAAGTTAAAGAAATCAATGATTGAAATTGATGCATTCATGTCAAAACCTCTTATGTGGAAAAAAAAAATAATTGTGGCTTCAGAGATATACCTGTTTGTGGATAAAGCAGAGAACAAGCAGGAAAATGCCACATAAAACTGACTGTACACTTAAGAATGATGAATGGGCGACTCAAAGGATTACATCAACTTTGTTAATGTATGTGTATTAATTTGCATTACATGTTTATACACTTAGATTTTTCAGTCAGATGGCTCTGTGTGTCTGAATCCTTTTATTGATTCTGAAAAATTCTACATCTGATCCCCCTCTTTTTTTTTCATATAGACCAGTAATAAAAACCTTGCTTAATGGACTGCATAAATGACCTATGTGGAAATTGAAAAAAAACCAGCTAAAAACTGATATCTCAGTTGACAATGTCTTAATAAACAAATTCATGGAAGTCAATGCATTCAAAGAACTTACTTTTGCTCTCACAATACACTTCATAGATAAATTTAGATTTCACAGAGACATCAGCTGTACTTGTGGTTTTGCATTTTTAATTTTTTAAACTTTTTTTTAATGGAAACTCTAGTTTGTTACATAAGAGTATGATCTGAACAACAAAATAAATAAAATTTCCAGTCCCATATGTATCAACTGGACTTGGTAGCAATATAGTAATGTTGCTTTGAGGTCTGTAATAACTAATATATTTGCAAAGGTAGGAAATAATAGTTATCTCTATAAAGATTAAATGTTTAAGCTGGAGGGAAAGAACTATAATAATAATAGAAAATTGCTTGAGGAAAATGAGAAAAAAGAGAACAGAAGAACTGCTTGAGAGACTTCTCAATTATTTCTTAATTTCAAGGCATGAAAAATGAGGAGACTTCCAAAATAACCCAACAACTTTGTGAAAGACACACAAGTAATTCAATTAAAGAAAGTACTGAACTGCTTTTTGACCACTCCACCTTCATAAAGTTATGACAAGTAGCAGCTTTACATTGTATTGCAATGGCTTATTAAAAAGAGTTCTAAGTCATAGAGATTTTGCTACATGAAGCAACTTTAAAAGTTGGTTTATCTAAACCAGAATGAACAATTATTTTAAAACATTTAAATTAAAATTAAAACATTTAAGGATAAAAGAAAATGCAACCTCTGCACTTCTCTATATGCTGTCCTGTTTCTTTGTGCAAACTTCCTAACCAATTACTTTTTGAATATTGACTGACTTCTATCTCCTCTCTTCTGCCATGAAACCCTATAATGTTCAAGGAAGAAAGTCATTAGCTGCGTCTTTATTCAAGATGGTGTGTTGCCTTTTAAAGATGAGGCATCAAATTAATTATCTCAGTTCAAAAAGACAAAACAGTAAGACATAAGAGCTATTTAAGTGAACTCTTATACATACAGGAAGAACTGCCTCTGATTGCCAAGTGTTAATTCTTTCTGTCTTAACATTTGTCCTCCTACCGATGGTTGTTCTTTCTTTCAATACACTTTCATTATTATAGGCTGGCTGATTCTCGGGACACTGTCTGTGTCATATTTATCTTCAGAGTTATTTATATGCAAATCAATGCATAGCTACACCATTTTACTATTTGATTATAAAAAGCAACAGTCCTATTTCAGCAAATGGGTTTGCTAGCTCCAAAAACCATATAGCTTTATTACTTGTGAAAGGTGAGGAACTGAAGGCTTCAGATACTGAGGTGAATGACTGCCTTCATTGAGAAAGGTCTAATAAGATTGACGACTCTGGTGTAAAGCCTATGTGCTACACTGACAATGTGTCACAGCACTGACTGCAAGTAAAATCAGATTGTCCATTTTCTCTGGGTATTTAAACCCTGGCCTCTCTCTTGAGAATTAAAAAAAGTGTTAATTAACATCAGCAATGGTGGAAACCTTGGTCTACTAGAAACTTGATCAAAATATCTTGCATAAGTTATGTGGTCTATGAGTAAACCATGATGACACAGGCTTACTGACTTGAACTAGATCTGAATGAGCTGCATACTGGGAAAAGGATGTTCCAAAAATATTAGGAGCAGCATTTTCACATTGCTTTTCTACTCTAGTAACTAATAGTCAGTCATAATTCTGACTATTATTTCTGTGCAGATAAAATATCAATAAAATGGTAACAAAAATAATTGATCTTACTAAGTATTTATCCATCATTATCTGATAATTTAAGGTTATATAAAAAATAGTAGAAGTTATATTCTAACTTATTAGCATGTGGAAAAAACAAACCTGTGTGTATCTCAATAAAGCAAGGCTCTGATGATTTCAAGAACTGGAAGAAACCTTAACATGGAAGATTGCATATTTAATAATAATTTTTCAGGAATGACTTTGGAGTCTGAAAGTTTGGCCTATAGAAATAAGAGGAAATGAAAGGCAAACACTTTGCTTTAGGGACAGCAACTGGGGAGCCAATCCCTATAATATTTGTATTTAAAGGGAATATAAATGAACACCTAGAGCAATTCTGAACTATTCCCATACCCTTTAAAATATCTTGCATTCACCTGTAAACTGAAGTGGAAGTAATAAATCAGAGCTGTAGCCCTGAGTTAGAAAACCCCTTAAAAGATTTAGATGTTTGAATCAATGCTCAACTATTAAATTACAAGAAAACAGTGTAGATCTCACAGGTAAAAATAATAAATGTTGACATTACCACTAAAAGTGTCTTAAATTGTCATTCTTAACTTTTCCGAGAATTCTCAGTTACAGCTGTAATATCATTTAAGTAGGTATCACGTGTCAGTGGAGAAATAGCAAATTAAACCTGTCTATTCTGATTCTCAACAGTCAAGTAAGGTTACTTTAAGTGATGACAGTGAAAATTCGAATTCATCTACCATTGCACTGAAGCACATTGCTCATACAATCAGTTACAGCTGACATTCAGCTTTTTTTTATGTTTCTTACATGTTTACTACTATCTCTCTGTAACAGCGAGCACATCCTTTAACATCAAATATTGCTGTGTGTATTGCATAATACCAATCATTGCATGAAAAATTTCTAAACTGAGAATCAAATCTGTACACAGATATCCTACCTTTATTAGAATTTCTCTTCATCTTCTACAATGAGATATTTAATTCAGAAATAACATGTTCTAGGATGAATTAGTAAATCAAAGCAAATAAAATAATTCTGGACATATTTTTATATTGTTTGATGTCAAGGTTTCAACAGGCATTCCTATTGTGAGTTAGAAAAAAACCCACACAAACCCCACAACTCTTAGTCACTTTGGACATTTTAATCAGCTAAACTAATCTTACTAAAACTGTTTTTATTTGCTTGATCCAATGCTTATTTTAGACAAAGTTCCTGGTGTCTCCAATGGTACAATGTTAGAGTCTTCCCTGAGACATCTATTTAAAATTGCACTAAAATAAAGGAAATTCTTCAGGGAACCTGGAATTCTCACATTAGTGTTCATTGAGAGGGTCATATAATCATACTAAAATAATGACTGGGAGATCAAACCATAGTAATATATCATCTTAAAATGTATCAGAGTACAGAGGATTGTTCCCTCAATATTAATAAAATTATGAAACACTAAAAAAAATGGACACTGTTAAGGGAAGCTGATTCCTGTGAACTTAAAGGCTCAAGAGATTTCTTCTCAACTTACTTGCTGCTGTTCCTGTTTACAGGTCCAGCCAGCAGCAAGGCAAAGCACATATGCCAGAGATGCAGCTACACACACTCACAATACACACACAGCACTCACATAGAGTATGTATGAGCAACAATCCTGTCCCATTAATTCCCTCCAGCTGAACAGGATGGAAGCTCATGAGTGGACATACACATATTCTCCTTTGATTTGCAGTCACTCCCACATTTGTGGATCCCTTCAGACCTGGACCAGACCATAATAATCCATGCTTAGACCCTGGACCCCATTTATCCAGGCTTCAGCCTCAATGTCAAGTCTCTCAGACTCTGACCTCCTCCTACTCACCAGCTGGTCCAGACTGAGGTTTACTAGCAAATCACACACACACACAGAGAATGGAGAGCAGGATCACAGAGTACATAATTAGGAATGCAGTTTAATAACAAACCAGGACAGATTGCATTTATCAGGCACAATGCTTGGACATACAAGCATACTCAACTGCAGCATGTTTCCATGTGATTGGCCCCTTTTATCCTTCCTCCTCTCCATTTTCAGGAGCTCATTCCTCCCTTATCCACTTTGATCCCTCCCTTTAGCTCTTCTCCTAAACATCCAATAATAAGTTTTGTACATTCCACAATCACACAAATTTCCTGTAGTGAGTTTTAAACAATTATACAAGTATTTGCAAGTGTTCCTTCATAAGTTTGCTCTCTCCTATGAGACCTGTGACCTTTTTCTTTCCCACCCTTTCCTAGTTTTGGCTGGGATAGAGATAAATTTCTTCCTAGTAGCTGGCATAGTGCTGTGGTTTGGATTTAGTACTAGAAGATAACACACTGATGTTTTAGTTGTTGCTAAGCTGTTGCTTAGATTAGTGAAGGACTTTTCAGCTTCCCATGCTCTTTCAGGTGCACAAGAAGCTGGGAGGGGGCACAACCAGGACAGCTGTACCAAATCACCCAGAGGAATATTCTATAACATATGACATCATGCTGTGGGAGACTGAATAGCCAGCTAACTGTTCCAAAGCTTGCTCCTTTATGTGCTGATCTGTGAAGACCAGCATTGCCACAGGCAAGGTGGCTTGCAGGCTTGCTGAAGCAGCAGACACCCAGGTGGGGCCGCCTGCCTACCAAGGCGTGCAGTTTGCTGCCACTTACAGAGTGCAAGCAGAACCTTGCCCGTGCCCAGCAACAACAAAGCGCACAAACAGAGCCCGACAAAAGTAAAGTGTGTGAAATGTATGCACGTGTGCTGGACTGTGCTCCATAAAAAAAAGCTGCAGTCTCAGACCATGTGGAGGGATCACCGACCTCATAGGAGACCACTGAAGATACCATGTATGATCACCAAAGACCACTGAAAACCCCAGAAGCACAGACTCCCAGGACACCACGCATCCATGGTGACTGTCTGCGCTCTTCTATCCAACCTCTTGCTTGATTTCCTATCTTTCCCTATCTTTCCTTCCTTCCTTTCCTATCACTGCTTTCTCTCTTTCCCCCAAAGAGTTAAAAAATGAGTGAATTTTTGACATCTGGCCTCGTTTGTGTCTTAATCTTGCTCGAAGGGATCAAACCTGAAAGGAGAGGTTGGCCTAGCTGCCCTAGCCTCCCAGACTCATCTGAGGTTGGCTAGAAAGCAAGGGGGCCTTCCTCTCATCCAAATAAAATTGGATACTAACACACGCTCCATATATAAGCTGGAGGCAGCTGACTGGGGGGCAGTGACCACTGCTCAAGGACTGACTGGGCATTGGTCAGCGGTGGTGAGCATTTGCATCATGCATCACTTGTTTTGTATGTCATTACTATTATTAATATTATTGCTACCATTTTACTTTACTTTATTTCAATTATTAAACTGTTCTTATCCGAACCCATAAGTTTTCTTACTTTTACTCTTCTGATTCTCTCCCCCATCCCACTGGGGGGAGTGAGAGAGGAGCTGTGTGGTGCTTAGTTGCCGGTTGGATTTAAACCATGACACAGCCCTTCTTACCAGCTACAAAATTCTGGCTGAATGTCTCCAAGGCTACAGCTGAGAGGTTCCTTCAATGGCCCTTCAGTAAGTGAGCTTAGAGCTCTGGTCTTTGAGAGACACCATCAAAAAAATTCTAATTTGGTTTCTTTGTTAGGTGACCCATCTGACAACCTCAATTAGCTGATCCCATGCACCAGTACAGGCTGGGGGCTGACCTGCTGGAAAGCAGCTCTGCCGAGAGGGACCTGGGAGTCCTGGTGGACAACAAGCTGACCATGAGCCAGCAGTGTGCCCTTGTTGCCAAGAAGGCCAATGGTATCCTGGGGTGTATTAAGAGGAGTGTGGCCAGCAGGTTGAGGGAGGTTCTCCTCCCCCTCTACTCTGCCCTGGTGGGACCCCACCTGGAGTACTGTGTCCAGTTCTGGGCTCCCCAGTTCAAGAAAGATGAGGAACTCCTAGAGAGAGTCCAGAGGAGGGAAACGAGGATGATAATGGGTCTGGAGCATCTCCCCTATGAGGAAAGGCTGAGAGAGTTGGGCTTGTTCAGCCTGAAGAAGAGGAGACTGAGAGGGAACCTTATCAACACGTACAAATATCTTAAGGGCGGAAGTCAAGAGGACGGAAGCAGTCTGTTTACAGTTGTGTCCAGTGACAGGACTAGGGGCAACGGGTGCAAACTGAAACATAAGAAGTTTCAGTTGAATATGAGGAAGAACTTCTTTACTCTAAGGGTGACAGAGCACTGGAACAGGCTGCCCATGGGGGTTGTGGAGTCTCCTTCTCTGGAGATATTCAAAGCCCGCCTGGACGAAGTCCTGTCTGCATGCTCTAGGAAAGCCTGCTTTAGCAGGGGGGTTAGACTAGATGATCTCCCAAGGTCCCTTCCAACCCTTGCAATTCTGTGATTCTGTGATTCTGTGATCAGTTACCTAATCACCTGCCGATACAAGTGAATGGATTTTCCAAGTTAACAGACCACTTGCCCACCTACGCTGTTTTGGAAGACTGGAGTCTCTCTATAATGTTAGCCTTTCATTTGCATCTCTTGCAATTTCACACCACATAGAGGAATTGTCACTGAGATACTTAAATGTAAGCAGAAAGTAGTTTGCTCTGTAGCCCTTCAAAAACACCAAGCTCTTCCTTTATATGAGATATTCTGGATTTTCTTTAATAAAACTGCTTTACAAAGAACTTGAAAGGTGAGATTCACTTTGAAAATGTAGATGCCTATAGCTAGGTATGTAAATATGCACACCTACCTATATAATTGCAATTAAATCTGTTCAGTCCATTTGGTAAATGGAAACCATGGATCTCTTGAGCTTCCCTTAGACACCTACAGTTTGTCAAAGAAATAGCTTTCTAGACTCCATTGACTGTTCACTTGGGTTATCCTTACTTGCTTAGAGGCATTTAGTAGTCCTTCAAAAAGTCTCTAAGGTATCCCACCTGGGTTCCAGGTACTGAGGCAGAAAGGTAAGGATCTCTGATGTGTCCTAAGGCATGTTGAATAGCCCTGTACAGAAAGCCTGGATATCCTATATGAATTCAGAGACCACTGGGTGTCTAACTCTGACAACTGCATTGACTCTCTCAGGAACTAAATTAAGAATCACAATACCATAGTGCGGCATTATTGTTCATCATTTATGAAGAATGAAGTACAAGATAAAACAATTTAGAGTTCCATTTCTGTTGCCCAAAAACCTGACATCACAGAAACCATTGCTATCACTGGGGATGAATTATTAAAATAAAGGCTGGGGGGAAGCCCAGAAACAACTACATTTTGTAAAAGTAATACAATCTAAAAGATAAACAAGTAATAAAAAAGATAAATTTAAAAAAGCTGTCTATTGATATAAAATATGAAATTGACATATATTTGCCAAATTCTGTTCATTTTCTATGTATATACCCATATGTGTGTGTGTGAGAAAGATGCAGGAAAGATGCTTATGTACAAAGAAGATAGTGGGGAAACAGTAAAAGTATACTCATGTTCTGCATTAAGTAAAATAATTTTGCTATTCTAGGATTTAACAAAAATAAATTGAACTTTTTGTACTCTCTAATGACAAATTTTAAATGGAAGATCAGATATTGCATTATTTTGACTGGCAATGGTTTCTGACAGTCTTCCTAGCTCTTATTTGCTATTGCATCTGAGGTCAGCACTTCATGATCTGCTTACAAGTCAGTATCCTAAGAAACAAAACCATCATCAAGAAATACATAACACCCATGAGCAAAAACTAAAATAAAATATTAGGGTGAAAATACAAATTTTGTACTGAAATTTGAAAGTGTATTTAACAACTTCTTATTTCTGTGACTTTCCTCTTTGCTGCTGTTCTACACATGGTTTCCATCATGGTCATAACACTGCTTTTAACTTCATCTGACTTTCACAATCTGTAGCGTAGTTATCTATATCTGGACTTGTCATTTAGATGGCACTTAAACTCAATGGCAAAAAAATGGCACTTGTCAGGAATGATTCACCAGACCTATTTTAGTTGTTTATGTAAATATGAAAGCAAAGTAATTCTAGAAGTTCCCATTTCTGCCCTTCAAACATATAGGGAGTTCAGACAGTGAGCTGAAATGGTGACATACTTCCTAGACTTCTGAGGTCAGAGGAAATGTACTTCCTTATCAGGAAGAATTTAGCTCTTTACTGCTCTGAGGTAGGAATACACTTCTGTTCCATGCTGGGGAAAAAGACTCCTCTTATTTGTATTGGGGAATGGCTATGAACAGATATGTTGCACTTCATTCTGGAGGAGAGGTCTGCATCCGAGTCCATGACAGAGGAAAGGAAAGAGAAGAGAGACTGGCTTGGGAAAAGGAATGACAATAAAGAAAAAAAGTTGAGTTGTAGGCTCAGGGAAGGGACTCATCTCTAATCAGAGAAGTTGGAAAAGATCTATTCTTCTGCTTCTAAGATTATTTGCACAGAAATATAATCTGGTTGCTGAGATAATTATTTATATTTTTACATTATTTATATTATTCAGAGATGATCAGTGGCTGTAATGAAGATGTGGTGATAGCCCTTTTGCAGAACATTAAGAACATTATTCTTGGATAAACTAGGTATAAATCAAAACTTTTTTTTTTTTCTTTCTCTTCTACAACAGCTGTTTATCTTCTTCCTCTCATTAAGGGAAGTGTTGGTGCTTCTGTATCTACATTAAGTTTTTTCCATGTATTTTTTCTTCAGTTCATGAGTGCTTTGAGTTGCCTCCTACCTTTCCATAAATATATGTGCACACACATATGCACAGAGGTGCACATGTCCACAAATAAATACATGTGATTTCTGCTGATTAAATATAGTGACACCCATGTAATTCTGACCAAATTTTTTTTGAAAGTATTTATTTCTAAGTTTTTCTGTCTACTTAGAGTGACTACTACAGTAACTGTATATATTCACATTTATTTGGTTATTTTATTGACCATAAATATGTAAAGAACAATATTTTTTTCTATTTTTGTGCTTGTTAAATTTAAAGTAATTATGTTTAATACTGACAATCTAAAATTGTTATCTTTTTTTTCCTAACATCACCGTCATCTCTCAAATACATAACAAGCAAATTTCTCTGAAACTCATCACCCAAAAGAGCACCACATTATATTTTCATTTGTTTTGTATTTGCTAGGAGTTTTCATCTCTATTTTTTTAAGTTAATTAATTTTCATCCATATTATATGAAATTAATTCTGGAAAATGATAATTCAACTGAGCAGCATGCCTGTTCAATTCACTTTAGTGTTCACATTTACCTAGTTGCTCAAATATATCTTATATACATTTTCCATAAAATGAAATTTAATGAGATTACATTAATATTTCAGACTTAATAATAATAATAATAATAATAATAATAATAATAATAATAATAATATCGTATCTTCAAATAATCAAAGTTTTAAATATGCAACAATATTGGCAGAAACCAAAACCAATATTACAAAAATCATGATTTAACATTAAAAAAGCAACCTAAAATTATTCAGAGAAAGAAATTACTGTCAAGTTGTTTTTTGTTCTCAGGGTTATCCATTACAGTCTAATGAAGATGACCTTCTACAACGGGGTTACAATGTTGGTGGATAAGGGAAGAGAAAGGGAATAAGGGATAAGGGAAGTACCTGGACTGGTACAAAGCTGTCCCACACATCATTGTCTCTAAAATGAGACATATGTATTCGATGGACAGAATACTTGGTGGATAAGGAATTGGCTGGATGGTTGTACTCAAAGAGTTGCAGTCAACAACTTGATATCCAGGTGGAGACAAGTGATGAGTGGCATTCCTCATTGGTCAGTATGGGGACAGGCACCGTTTCACATCTTTGTCGGTGACATGGACAGTGGGATTCAGTGTGTGCTCAGCAAGTTTGCCAATGACACCAAGCTGTTTGGTGCAGTTAATACACTGAAGAGAAGGGATGCAATCCAGAGGGACTTCCACAGGCTTGAGACATGGGCCTGTGAGAACCCCATGAAGTTCAGCAATGCCAAGCACATGGTCCTGCACATGGGTCGGGGCAATCCCAAACACAAATACAGGCTGAGTAATGAGTGAATTGAGAACAGTGCTGTGGAGAAGGACTTGGGGGTGTTGGTTGTTGAAAAGCCTGACATGAGCTGACAACGTGCACTTGCAGCCCAGAAAGCCAATAGTATCCTGGCCTGCATCAAAAGAAGCGTGGCCAGCAAGTGGAGGGAGGTGATTCTGCCTCTCTGCTCCTCTCTTGTGACACCCTACTTGGAGTACTCTGTTCAGCTCTGGGGCCCCCAGCATAAGAAGGACATGGACCTGCTTGAGCAAGTCCAGAGGAGGACCACAAAGACGGTCAGATAGCTGAAGCACCTCTCCTAAGAGAGGCTGAGAGGGTTGGGGTTGTTCAGCTTGAAGAAGAGGATGCCCAGAGAGACCTTATATCAGCCTTCCAGTACCTGAAGGGGACCTACAAGAAAGCTGGAGAGGGACTTTTTACAAGGCCATGTAGTGATAGGACAAGGTGTAATGATTTTAAACTGAAAGATGGTAGATTTAGATTAGATATAAAGAAAAAAATTCTTCATTATGAGGGTGGTGAGTCATAAGAACAGGTTTCCCAGAGAATCTGTGGATTCCCCTTCCCCTGGAAGTGTTAAAGGCCAGGTTAGATGGGGCTTTGAGCAACCTGGTCTAGTAGAAGGTGTCCTTGCCCATGGCAGGGGGGTTGGAACTACATGATATTTAAGGTCCCTTCCAACCTAAATTATTCTATGATTCTATGAAAAATATGCTCTGGCTTCTTCGTACTGTACTGGTAAATATAAGGGCAATTTAGCTAAAGGTTAAACCAGACAGATATCTGGTGTTGTGTTAATCAGAATATTTTTCAAACATGATTATTATTGACAGCAAGAATGTTCTCTATGTGCTTTAATTGGAAAAATATTTTTTTTGTCTTGCAAGAACAATGCAAAATAGCTAAAAGAACTTGAAACAAAATTGAGCTCCAAATAGATTCAGATTTTCAAACCAGGCCTGTCTTTATTTTCTATCAGGCATCTCACTAACTTTGACAATGTAATACATTGCTACATGTTATATTTGACTACTGCAGATGTCTCTGTAGGTGTATGTAAAGAGCACCCATCATATTATCTTTGAATATTGAACAGCATTTCAATTAACCAACAAACACTTTTTTATTTTTTATTTTTTTTAATTAATTTCAAAACTGGATAATTATAAACTGTTAAATTATTTTAATATTTGGAATCATTACTCACGACACCTACTTGATGAAATAAATATTTTCAATTATTTTTCTGTAGATGAGTAAATCTGGTCTATAAAACCACAGTGAGAAGGGCCCTCAACTTAACTTACCTTAACTCACCTCCGAATATTTAAATTCTGAGGGATTGCTAGCTGTAAAACAGAGGTCCTCTCAGGTGACCAGAACTCACATCACTCAAAATCTTAAAACTCAAGGCAAGTACTTTGAACATGCCACAGATTGAATAGCATTTATTAACAAAACAGGATGTGGGTTTTTTTTCCCCAGTAACTAATAAAATATGCATACATATTCAAGTTATACCAGGCCTGAAGAAAATCACCACCTAGTCATTCTGTAGTGGTCATGATATAGAACAAGTTTCAACAACTTTTTTTTTTTTTCTTTTTTCTCCTGCCAGGAGCCTGCTCCAGGGTGGGCTGTCCATGGGCTGCACCTTCCTTCAGGGCATATCCACCTTCTCCATCATGGGGTCCTCTATGGGTTGCAGCATGGATATCTGCTCCACCGTCGTTCTCCATGGGCTGCAGGGGAACAACCTGCTTCCCCATGGTCTTCTCCATGGGCTGTAGGGGAATCACTGCTCCCATGCCTGGAGCACCTCTTCCCCTTCCTTCTCTCACCTTGGTGCCTGCAGAGCTGTTTCTGTCACATCTTTCTCGTTCCTCTCTCTCACAGATACTGCACAGCATTTTTTTACCCTTTCTTAAATACCTTACCACAGAGGTGCCACCAGTGTCACTGATATGCCTAGTTTTGATCAGCAGTGGGTCTGTTTTGGAGCCAGCTGACGTTGGCTCTGTCAGACATGAGGGCACCTCCTGGTGTCTTTTTCAGTGTTCCACTACATGATTCCAAATAATTTCTATATAGAATTTTAATTCCTTAATATGTGTGCATGTGTTGCACATTATAATGATAATATTTCAAACCTAATCTTCTCACAGTCTTTCCCAGAAGCCTTATACAATTGGTCTACTGAAAGTGTGGCAGATGATTAGATTCCTGCAGAAGTAGATAAAATGGCTTCCTGGACATATGAGCTATTGTCTAATGCCATCCCTTGAATCTTCATCAGAAACTGGAACTATTCTAAAATTATTTTGCTTGCTTCAGGTTAGATTGACTTCAAATGCATGTGGTCTATGTAAGCCAAATAGTTCTGTAAACATAACAAAAAATAAAAAAGAAAATAATTTTCCCATATTTACCTAGGGTCCTACAACAGAGGAAAATCATCCTGATAGTGTTACTGATGTAAAAATCAGATGCTAGAGATAAAAATTAGGAAGTAAGGTATACAAAGATTCTTATATGCATAAAGCTAGTAAGAAAAGTGACTAAGGCAGAAATTATCTAATTGAGCATTACATTTCTTTTCTACAAGTATTAAGACTAAATCATCTGAATGGCTAAATGATCTGTAATTGGTAACTTCATGGATTCCTTAGTAGCAAGCTTAAGTTCTTGGCTTAGGCGGTTTGGGTACATTCTGTGTTATAATTCTTGGATTATGTTAATTCTGGTTGTTAAACTGTTAAAAATCTACGTGAACTCTGAAGTTGTCTTGACAATTACAGTGTAAGAGATGAGAATATTGCCTTCAGTTTAAAGAGGACTCATATTTAAGGAAATGCATTGGTACTAGCACATTTAAATTACGTTTTTTTCCATATTTAGAATGGAAAAGAAAAATAAAAGCTCTAAACCTTTTATTACCAACACATTGTGGCCAGAGAAGCAAAAAGAAATTAAGCCGTTTGTCCAATTTCAGTGGATGTCTCATAAGGTGTTTGGCTGGAAAGAGAGCTACTTTTAGAAAGAAAATAGTGATGCAAGAGTCTAATACTAAAACTGTCTTTCAGGATCAAGGTCCTAATTTCACAGAGGCATTGCAGCCCTGAAACAAAAGTGTAAACACATTCAGGCAACAGAGTTTCAAATACCTCTCTCAATGATATTTCCTTTTCCGTGTTTTAGTCTCAGAAACTTATTTAAGATCACATTTAGTGTGTTGGTTCTTATAAATCACAATTTAACACATGTAATTCTTCTGTGATATAGGCATCTACATACTGTTATTATGAATTCCTCTGCCAGAGATGAGTCTATTTGTTCATAATTGCAGAAGCCATGACTTTATAAAAGCTTATTAAGTATATACAAAGCTGTCCAAAAATGTTTTTACAAAATTTTGCATAGTAATCTAAATTCACTCTGTTGTTTGCACAGTTGTACAATTTACTCTGATTTTAAGCTACTCATCTTTATTGTTTACAGTTTTGCTATGCATATACCTAAGTATTACATGAGATGTCATATCAGATCTTCTGTTGATTCTTTAATATATGTCTTTGAGAAAATAAAAAGAGAAATGGAAAAGTGGAAAACGTTTTTATCAGAATTTAAATAAAGATTGTGATACAGTGCCAAATAAGAGATGTTAATTTAAACTGGAGAAGGCTGTGGCAGTACATGAACTGCAAATTATAGACAGCATTAACTATATTGAGACTGACTTGATGTATATTCTAGTTTGTGATCCTAGTACAAGAAGTAGGAATACATGAAGGCAATTTTCTAAATTACAGAGTTAAGACACAATCTTGACACAAAAGAATAACCAAATACACAAGGAACTGGATAACCTGAAGTAACAAGAAACTGTTTGAAACCTAAGGGATCTAAGACAAGGTTGCACTTGTAGAGTTGAATGGAAAGTATTGTGGGCTCCAAACAAAGGACCCTTGAACTACGAATGATTGTAAAGAACAACATAATGTTGAATGATTAGCATATGAACATAAATTATCAAAATGCAAAGCTGAAAATGACAAATGACATTTTAGAAAATATCTATTTCCAGGTGAATTAGAGACATACTCATCTCACTATATGAAATACTGCAGAAGCTTCATGTGGAATATTTTATCTGCATGTTAAAAGACGTTAAGTTCAAAGTGAAAGAAGAAGAAAAGGTTCCTTTGCCCAGTCAAGGAAATACAAAACCTGTCACATAATAGAAAACTAAACACAAACTTTTAAACTCAGCATAGTAAAGAGTGAACTGTTTTGGTTTGGGTTTGTTTGGATTCCTTGTCTTTCCTCATTATCTTCTCAGCCTTAGAATCTAAGAGCAGTGACTGGGAAGTGTTCAAAAATTTTTTCTTTCCATTTATCCTGCAAAGATTCACAACCTTCTTCAAGCATTCATTGTTGCTGATTACATGGTGTCCCAGCTTCAAGAGAATGTATGGGGACCATATATGCATTCAAGTGCTCCCTCAAGCAGTGCACTTTGTTCTTCAGGCCCTCTCTCCCCCACTTCCTCCTGCCCCTTTCTTCCCTGTGGATGCTCTATAGTACTATGAGAAATTAGGTTTCCCTTAGGTTCTTGAATGAAAGTATATATTGGCATCTATATTGAATTGAACTCAGTTCCATTTGACTGCCTTATATCCATTAGACTGTATCCCTTAGAGCAATTAATCCCACATGTGCCAAGTTAATGACGGAAAAATCCTACATGAAATAACTCCCAACATATTCAACTCAAAATGCTGATGAATAACTAGTTCTCTCCAAAACAAAACCTGAGCCACTTCAAATAGCACTGATTTGTGGTAAGATAGTATAGCTAAATCCACACTTGATTTGGCTCCTCCAGAATCATCTCAGGATACCTTACGCTTCTGAACAACCTTAGATGCCCTGATGTCATGCTCGTGTCATGTAACACATATTCTTGGCTTCATAAAATATCTTATTAAATATTATTCTGGCGTACTGCAAAATACCTGTAGCTCTGTTTCAGAGAGGCAGCCATCAGCTTTTGAACAGCTTAGCCCTGAGCAATGGGGACATGAGACATATATCTTTGTCTGTGAACCAGCAAGTAACATTGCAGATTCAGCCTAGATGACTAAGTGCTGTCTGGTCTGAACTTCTTTTTATTGTATATACTTCTATTTCTATGTCAAACAACCTCACAGAGAAACTCACATAATCTCCAAGTCTTTGCAAAAGTCACGTATCTTCTGATTCTAAATGTCTCCTAAAGCTTCTGGACTGAGATCTCTAGCTCATATATGTGCAAATCTGTCCAGGGGAGATACTGATATAGTAGCTTCAATACTACAAAATAGGGTACATCCCATATCTCATAAAAAATGAAGAGGTAGATAGGAATGAAAGAAAATACCTTGTTACAGAATAAATCTCATGGATGGCTCTTTTTTTCTGCATAGCTCCAAAGAAATGTCTAGAGTTTTATTGATACTTCAGATTTGCGGTAGAGCTTTGCAACTTTTCTGTGGATGATGGAAAATAGAAATTTCAAGAAAAACAAATGACTGAGGGAGGAATTAATCTTGCCTAATTCTGTCTTTTGTATATTCTAAATCTTCTGTATTCTTTCTATAAACAAAAGAAAAAATATGTACTTGCAGAGAAATACTCAATTCAACCTAAAAAAAAAAGTTTAAGACAGAAAGGATGAGTTAATTGGAAGAGGCAATAGATTTTCATTAAATACATAGAGAGA
The DNA here is from genome assembly GCA_017310255.1 of Butorides virescens. Lineage (NCBI taxonomy): Eukaryota > Metazoa > Chordata > Aves > Pelecaniformes > Ardeidae > Butorides > Butorides virescens. The sequence continues at coordinate 200,329 of JADKXX010007236.1, read as the reverse complement.
TCTGATGACTATCTTAGACTATGTGACTGATTTCTGAAGTAAAATGTCTGAAATTATGTAAAATAAATCCCATCAAAGGTTAATTCACATACAGATCCTTCATTAATTAAGGGAGAGGGATTTACCTTCAAATGTTGATTGATTCTGTCTAAGATAGCCATCTAAGACAAGGGAAATCAATTGTCTCCTGGAGATTTATGTCTTTTTAGTATATATGTATTTATACAACTAGTTTACATTAGGAACATAACTTGTTTGGATGTTTAAGGACAAGATGATCACTTCTACCTAATCTGCCTTGCTTTTGACAGCTAAATGTAGGTGAGCAGAATTTTCCTTCAGGCTTCTACAAAAGAAAACAACAAGACTGTTTACACCACAAACTATACACAGATTGAGAAAGTGACTTTCCGTATTATCTTTGCCACTTTTTTTTAAGACTTCATTGTTCAGATATATTTTTCTTTCAAAGGCAAATTATTTATTTAATTATTGCCCCAATTTCAGATATTTTGTTTCCGGTTAGATGAGTAAAAATGTTTATATAAGGATTCCAAGGAAGTGTTTCTGGAGTAAACACAACCGTATTTATGTATTTTCTTACAAATGGGTAGTAATCATATACCTTTTGAACAGGAAAAATAGACTGTGACCAAAGACATCAAAATGAATAACAGTGAAATTCATACATACATTTAAGATTCCACTCAATGCTATAAATTTCTTTCAAATAGTCGAAAGGAAATACAACTGTCTTTAAAACTTCTTGAAGACTACTGCAACATATTAAAAAGTTCCTTATATCCTAGAAATAGTTATAATTCACAGTTTAAATTGAACTTACAAATGTAGGACATTTATTACATATTCATTGATTACATATAAAGGCAAATACAGACTCTCGATATATTTGTAATGGATTGTATTTTCACACAGAAATGAATTCTCTACTGCTTTGTATTTTGTGTGGTAATTTAGTGCTATGCAGTTAAAACAAAAATGTTTCCAAAGAGACATTCCACTTTCTCCAACATCTATGGCAGTGTATTATACTTAATGAACTAAGCTTAATTTTCTCTTCTTATAATTTGATGCATATCTATTTATCTCAGTAGAACTGAGGTAACACATCAACATTTCAAATAATTTTGATCTTTGTTGCACCACAAAAATACATGTATTACATGCAAGTTGGGATAGGAAGAGGTCTTATGCTTCAGATTTTCATAGCTAACAATTTGTACAGGCACCATTTGGACCTCATTCTGTAATTCTTCTGTTACAAGAAATGTTTGGTCATTCCAACAGATTCATAGGTTTTTCAATGTAAGCAGTATTAAAAAAAAAATCTATCATGTTCTTTTTACAGTGTAAAAAGTGGGGAAAAAATCATTGAGACTAAACTCAAGAATTTTTTTATTTACCTTTTAAAAAAAAGTATTTATGACTGAAGCATGTGAGCATGATAAATCTTGCAAAAGCCTTAATTTCTCAAACTAGAATTCACAAAAACAGTGTTTATACATTCATGAATAACTGAAACAGTCTATCATGTCAGAGCTACTATCAGGTACAGGTTTAGAATTCGAAATTATTTATCCATTGTGAATTCCTGTAAAACATTATCAGCTCACCATATGAAGGCATTTGTTTCTGAGGGATGAGCACAGCCGTTGAAATAGCTCCTTTATGATTCATTTAAATTGAAATATGCACATTTCTTATCTCAATGGGTTATGATAAGTAAAGGACATGTTTTTCCTATATCCCTTCTCATGAATCTCCTCATGTTTCTTGTAATTACCATTAGAAATTTCAAAACATGATTAATACAAAGACTTATAACTTTTGTCTGCTAAGAAATGGTTTTGTAAAAATATTAACAGCACAATCAGATTACAGTGACTCATCTTGGAGAATTGTATTTCTGTTATGTCTAAATCGAAATTAGTCTACTTATTGCCACAAAATTTGCAGTCTTTACCTACATTTACAGAACATTTGTCTAATATTATTAACATCATTGTTGATGTTTTATAAACATGTTTCAGAGTTAAACACTATGTTTAGGAGCAGCCCTGCTTCTTCAGGCTAGGATTTACTGGTTCATTATCCTTGATGATCTCAATTAAAGCAATAGCACAAAAGAAGGATGATAGAAAGAGGGATGTGTAAGCTAAAACATAAATCACGGGGTTTTTTCTATAAATCAATATCCATTTAAGCTCCATATTACAAGTGAATAATGTTATAGCTTTGTAGTGCAAAGGAAATGTACTTAAAGTATCTTTTTAATAAACAGGGTTTTTCTCATTAATATTATCTTCCTAATTATCTTGTGTTTCTCAAACAAGTAGACGCTGTGAGAAAAAAATGGCTAACAATTGAAATGCAACGTGTCATATCAACACAACTACAATACTTCAGTACTCAAAGAAAATGCAATGTGTTATCAGTTTTAGGCATTAGTCTGTTATCTTTTGACTCAACACACAAAAGAAAGTTTCAAATAAATGAGATTAGAGATTTGCCATTCATTATACTGTATGCCCATTACACTATTTACAGAGACAAAGGAGTATGGTGCCGTAAAAGAGAGAGACAGAAATTAGTATTTGCAAACTAAGATTGCAACAAACTTTTGACTATTTATTGAGAATCAATATCTCTGTATTCAGTATTTCAAATAAAGTAAATGTTAAAAGAAGTGTTTATTTTTAATTCTGTAACATAAGCAAAATTAAGAAACAAAGAAATTATTAAATAATATTATGCTTTAAGCCTAGCTTTTAACTATAAGCAAAAAAGAGCAGTTCCATGTTACCTCTACGAAACAAATTTGTCAAGCAGTAAGAAGCAGTTATTGTTCTGGTCTAGTTACCAGCAACAGTTATGGATCATAAGTTCAGAAAACACAGCAGGGCTTAGGGAGATGTGGTGCAGATCACTGCTATTGTCCCCTATCCTCCCTGTGTCACAAACAATAGCACTTTGTGTCACAGTGCAGGGCAGGGGAACCCTGAGACCCCTGAGGGCACTGGCCCTTGCTGCAACACCCACCACCCTGAGGCTGAGGGAGACCATTTCCATGGACTGGGGGACCCCAGAGATAGAAGCAGGGATGCATGATACCAGAGAAGATCTGTTTCTATCAGTCACTTTCCTTACCTAACAAATTTAAGGTATTATTAATGAAACCTTTCTGAACTAATTTGAACTGCGTTAGTATTACTGTAACTGGATTAATGTCAATTATTATATTTTGATTAAATTTCTGAGATTTTTAATTACGTTAACAATAAATGTTTGACCCCATACCTATATTCTGTTCCCCTATGTCCATAACAAGATTTTAAATGAACACTTCTGTTCTTTTTCTTTGGGGGGATTTTAAATGTATAGCAGGTAATTGTTATGCATGAGTGAAGGAAAGTCATGTCAGTAGCTACACATTATAATAGGAGAACTTTTCCCGCTGTGGACACTGGGACTAATGTATAAAGAATTAGGATTGACAATCTGGGCTATGCAGACACAATTTTGACTAGAATAAAGGTTGGTTTAAAAGGGGGCACAAGCTTGTTGACTTCACATGATAAGACTTTTGTGCTGGGTGAGTTACCAGCATCACCTCCTAGTTACCCAAATTCAAAGCTGGCATAGTTTGAACAAAAGTGAGTTAATGACAAAGCCTGGGTAGGGACAACAGTCTACTTCCTTGAACATGAATATGTCCCAGTTATAAGATCAGATCAAACAATGAGCTGAACCATTAAGCAGTTGTTAGACAATTCTTTGTGTGTGTATTCACCAGTATGTTTCCCTGAAACTATTTCCTGAAAAGAGTGATAACAATGATATACAGAAATTAATAATTATGTTAGTCCACTGGAGACCCTGATTTTGGGTTTTTCATCAAATGATTTGTTGTAATTCAGCCCAGAGAAACAGAGCACAGCTCTAAAGCTCCCTCCCACTCACTGACTCTTTGAAATAATGTCATCAAGTCAGGGAGGCAAATCTAAATTCAAAATGTAATTTGTAATCTATGCTAGCACTTTTACAGCAGAGGCATACCGCCAACTATTATACTAAAAATTCAGTCAGAATTTGAAGATGGTAGAATCTAATAGGTAGCTTGAACCAAAATACAATATCAATAATGTTTTTCATTATAAAATACAAGGAAGAAAGTAGTTTTTAAGATCAGCTAAGTGTTTATGTTATTGGTCCTTGAATAACATTCAGGTAGTTATCAATGTTATGGGTAAATGTGCTTTGCCCCACTGGGACCACAAATGGGTTATTACAGAATAGATATTACAATCTGTAGTACTCTGGCTACCACAGTAATGGCCTGAATTAATAAGGGTTTAGCAAGTGTGCTGTTTGGTTTCATTTGAAAGTGTATGGTAGAGAAAATAAATGAAAATGTTATGTTCTTAACCTCAAAAAGCAAGAAAAAGGAAAGCTTGCTGTTATACTGTAAAAGGTAAGAGAAGTAGGAATTTGTACAATCAAAACAATATAGCCTGATTTAATAGCATGCCATACCATTATTTTTTACTTTAATAAGAGATTAATTTATAAATGCAAGTTTCAGTTCCTGATGTTGTCAAGAAGCACATGGCATTGCAACAACAGTCTCACTTGAATAAGGATTTCATTGCAAGTGCTGTGGTATAGCTGCAAGCCTAATGTATGCACTTAGACACTCTATGGCATCTCAAGTGTCACTAAGTGTGTATGTTTACAGAACTGAATCTCACAGAAGGTGCCTGTGTTTTTACATGAGCAGGAAAAAATAATAACTGATAAAAATAAATATTTCATCTTTACGCATTTTAGTAGATGGGTATTCTTTGAAGATTCAATCTAATTTTAGCCAATGTAACAGAATTAGTTGTTAATTAGCATGAGACTATTTGAATGTGAAACTTAAGCAGCTAAAGAAGTTGCTAGTGCTGTGTAGAGGCAGAAACACAAGGTGCGATTCAAATACAGATTGCATAGATCTAAATTCAAATATTTCTGAAGTAGAATCATAGAATCAGAATAGTTAAGGTTGGAGGGGACCTCTGAAGGTCAAATGGTCCAAACTCCCTGCTTGAACAGGACCACCTAAAGCAAGTTGCCCAGGACCATGTTCAGACAGCTTTTGGATATCTCCGAAGTAGGAGACTCTGCAACCTCTTGGGACAACTTGTGCCAGTGCTCAGTCACCCTCACTATGAAAAAGTGTTTCTTGATGTTCAGAGGGAACCTCCTGTGTCTCAGTGTGTGACAGTTGCCTCTGGTCCTGCACCTGGGCACCACTGAAAAGAACCTGAGTGTGTCTTTTTTTACCCTCCCTTCAGGTACTTAGATACATTGATGACACACCCCCCCTTAAGCCTTCTCTTTTCTAGGTTGAACAGTCCCATCTCTCTCAGCATCTCAACGTATGTGACATGCTCTACTCCCTCCAGGACTTTATGGCCCTTCACTGGACTTTCTCCAGCATGTCCATGTCTCTTGAATGGGGGAGTCCAGACCTGGACACAGTACTCTCGAGATTGTTTAGTCCAATTCCTCTGCTCAAAGCAGAGTCATCTAGAGCAGCTTGCTCAGGGCTGTGCTTAGACAGACAGACATCACCCAAGCATGGAGACTCCACAGACTCTCTGAGCAACATATTGCAGTGATTTACAACCACTACGGAGGAAAGATTTTTTCCTGTTTAAGAAGAATTTCCTGTGTTTCCATTTGCTCCCTCTTGTCCTTTTACTAAGAAGAGTCTGGCTTCATCTTCTTTACTCCCTCCTATCATGTATTTATATAAACTTTTAAAAAAAATATATATATATACATAATAGTATATATTATTTTAATACATTTTATATAGAAAATAAAAGTTATAAATTGTAATTTGAATTACTTATTAATTGGGTTTCCATGACACCGTTTTGGTAGCAGGGAGCTCCTAGAAGCTTTCGCTGTGTCTGATAGAGCTAATACCAGCCAGCTCCAAGGCAGACCTGCCACTAGGCAAGACCAAGCCAATCAGCGACAGTCATAGCTCCTCTGGGATAACATATTTAAGAAGGGGAGAAAAACTGCTGCACTGTTTTGCCTGTCACGGTTTAACCCAGCAGGTAGCTGAACACCACACAGCCGCTTATTCACTCCATGCCCCCTGAGTGGGATGGGGGAAAGAATCAGGAAAAAAAAAAAGCAAACACCATGGGTTGACATAAAGACAGTTTAATTAAACAGCAGAGGGGAAAAAAAAAAAAAAGATAAAAGAAAACATAGTAAGAGAATATGTAGAATATACGAAACAAGTGATGCCCAATGCAACTGCTCACCAGCTGCTGACCGATGCACAGCCAGTCCCAAGCAGTGATCACTGTTCCCTGGTCAACTCCACCCTGAGCATGGCATCATATGGAATGCACAGCCCTTTGGTCAGATTGGGTCAGCTGTCCTGGCTGTGCCCCCTCCCAGCTTCTTGTGCACCTGGCAGAGCATGGGAAGCTGAAAAAGTCCTTGACTGGTGTAAGCACTGCTTAGCAACAACTAAACCATCAGTGAGTTATCAACATTCTTCTCATGGTAAATCCAAACCACAGCACTATACCAGCTACTAGGAAGAAAATTAACTCTATCCCAGCCAAAATAGGGACAGACAGTAATTGGTGAGTGATCTCTCCTTGTCCTTATCTCTACCCAGAAGGCTTTCATTGCATTTCCTCTCCCCTGTCTATCTGAGGAGGGAAGTGACAGAGTGGTTTTGGTGGGTACCTGGCATTCAGCCAGGGTCAACCCACCACATATAAGAAGTGGGATGTGTAAGGGTTTGTGGAAGGTAAGACCATCTTCTTAATTAAGGTTGTCTGGTCAGGTAACCTTTTAACTGAATAAAGGATCATAAGTATAAAGGGAAGTGATAAAAAGGACATACAGAGACATAAGCCTTGTATACAAGACTTAGCAGAGACAGTGGAAAGACCTGGACTCTCCATTTTCTAGTTGATGGGCCATTAAGTAATTCCAGGCACAGCTTTGGAGAGGGCCACTTGGACTTCGTAACTGATAAGGAGGAAAGAAGAGGAGCATGAATATCTGGCATATTCAGTGGAGGTATGTGTGTGTGAGACTGCAAAATTTATGAAGGAATTTTTAGGGGAAGCTGATCCGGGAGAAAGAAGTAGGGAAAAGACAGAAAAAGCTATAAAAGGGGCCAGTTATGTTTAAAACAGGACTAGTCTGTATGCTTGTCTGGCTGAGCCCTGCGCCTGATAATTGCAGTCTGTTCTGTCTTCTTATTAAATCGTTTTTTAACTCTTTTTTTGTGTAGTCTCACTCTATCCCATGTGTATGTGTGCTGCAAGGACTAAGTCAGCAGCCAGGTCCAAACCAGACTCTTTGCAGTGGTGTCCAGCGACAGAACAAGGGGTCATGGGTACAAACTGAAACATAAGAGGTTTCAGTTGAATATGAGGAAAAACTTCTTTACTTTGAGAGTGACAGAGCACTGGAACAGGCTGCCCAAGGGGTTGTGGAGTCTCCTTCTCTGGAGTTATTCAAAGCCCGCCTGGACGAAGTCCTGTGTAACATGCTCTAGGAGAACCTGTTTTAGCAGGGGGGTTGGACTAGATCTCCCAAGGTCCCTTCCAACCCTTGCAATTCTGTGATTCTGTGACTGAAACAACCCTAAATGTCTAGTAGAAACTTAGATACCCCGTTTACATGGAGCTTAGATACTAATTTCCTGTGAATTTACATGCATTTAGTTACCTAAGTTTAGGTGCATGTAATCAGAAGCTGAATTCAACATCCATAGATGGCATTTGCCATGTGGGGAATAAGGCCTTTAAAATCAGAGGCCTGTCAATATATGCAACCCCTTCTGAGCTCAGTTACAGGATGAGCCCCAAATTTAGGTTACGTAATGGAAGGGAACAATACAACACATCAGGGTCATAGCTCATGGAGGAAGGATACTTCCATATACGGTACCAGCCAGCCACATGACACAGGGAGCTTGCAGCTGAGGGTGGCATGACAAGTCACATGGCTCCGCATGGGACCAAGAGTACAGAAGAAACATAGAGGAAGGACAGTATGATCACTTCCTATTATGTGGCAGTTGATACAAGGGCAAGGGATTTCTTCAGTAATGAGTTATTGCTAAAATAATCCCAAGAGTTATTATTCTAAGAATAACTTTAGTCTAATTAAACCAGTTACTTGAATTTCATTTTTCCTTCTATATGTTTGAGACATGTTTGCTTACGTACTGTCATGTAGAACTACTCCAGTACCTCAACTGCATATGATTTAAAATCTCTGTCTGGCTCAATACTGAAGTACTGTATAACTTCTGTGCTTGCCTTTTGTATAGGGGCAAAATCTTCCTCATGTATTTAAAGAATTATTAAATGCTGATGACACAATGGGAATTAATTTCACATCAGAGCTCTTGGTGAAGATATTAATATCAGATGAAGAAGGATTTTAACATTGTGAAAATGACTGTTGACACTGCAATATTATCCACTCTGGTTAATTATCAGAAACAAACCAAGCTGCCTCTGGTAAAAAAGCAATCAATTACTTCTTTCTTATTCTGGACTGAGCTGTATTCTGCAATTTTCTCTTTGTTTTTTGCTGTTGTTGTTTAAAGTGAGAATTCTATTCTCCAAGCTGATGTAGGATGTGCTCTGCTTCTTTCCAAGATGGATAATTTATCAACTCAGTAGGCTTTACCTATAAACTATCTATATATACTTATACATTGTAAATGTGCACATGTGAAGACATCTTACATAATATATCATCATAAAATAAGAATGGTGCATAAGACCAAACCTGCTTAGCTCTTTAATTTAATCTTAAAGCCAGATGTTTCTCTACAATTGATTTTGTAGTAAAGAAAAAGATATTTTCCTTAGAAGCATACATTTATTATTATGCTTTCCCATATAGATATAACCCACTTCAAACCTCCTCTGAGATAGATTTTATCACTTATTTTCCCCATTTGTTCAATAATCTCTTTATACTAATTTCAGTAGTATCTTCTGTTAAAAGTACAATTCTGTAATTTATTTGTATACAAGTTAATATGCTTGTTGTGCAGAAGTGAAAATTGCACAAGCTATTCAATACAGAGCGGGAAACAATGGCAAATAAAATCTGATGTTATATTGGTCTACAATTGTAGCTCAGAGATTAAGCTTAATCTCACTGAACTCATGTCCAATCAAAAATACTTATAGAGAAATTAGTTATTTTCCTCCATGGCTAGCTGAAACTGCGGTTTATATGTAAACTATTGTGGTAAAATAACAGTTTCTGAAGCAACCTCAGATTATACTGAAGTTACTTAGTGAGGGGTGAAAAAGGAGAATAGAGTGAGAAAAGTACCTCCTCCTTTTAATTTGGGGTTTGTTGCTTCACCATATTGTCCGATTCTTTCTGCAAGTACCTAGAGAAATATCCTAGAAGTAAGGTAAATATAATTTCAGTGAGTCTTTGATTTTGCCTTTGAAAACTGGCCAGGAGTTTTTTGTCAGTGGATATTGTGGTAGTAACTCCTGGAAGTAAAACCACAGGATGGCACCAGGGGCCCCCAGAATAGAAACACAAATCACAGTTTGTCAGTTATTGGTTAATTAAGGAAAGTAACCATGAGGTGTCAGTAGAACCAGTAACAGGGAGAACAGAGAACATGAATCCAACATAAGTAAAACATCCCATATAAGGTAAATATACATAGGCCGTAACAAGATTGTTCCCTACAAGAATGGGAACAAAAAACCAGAGAGGAACTGATTCAGCATTGTATCCCTGGCTAAGAATACCCCACCGAATCAGAACCACTACTTAGCAAGAGCAGATCCCCCTTTCCCTCCAGTAGAAGAAGAGCCATGCCTTTCAATTTGCCATTCATCACATTTTGTTCTTGCAAACAAGCATCATATGTAATGTATTATTTCTTATGATATAATTGCGTTAAATAAGTCATCCTTTTAAAGAACTCTGTGTGTGTGTGTTTTCTTGAGTTTTCCCACGTGCGGTACTGAACCATTATAAACTTAGTTACAGCAGCTTCATGTTTTACATGGCCTTTGCACTGCATGAGTGCATGTTCTCTGAATTTAGGTATATCTTAGATTAGCCAAACACAGAGTATATCTTAGACTATCTAAACACAAATGTTGCTTCAGAAAGTCCTATAAAACTCCTAAATATAGATTTCCCTATGAAGTGTAAGATAATTCTTCTGTAATTGCATTTTATCACAGTAGGTTTATAGAATATAAAGGTTATAGCTTAAAGTTGATGTTTGATCTTCAAAGACCAAATACTTGAATACTCTATGAAGTATAAGACTTTTGGCTGAGTCTTATAGGCTGGTCAAGAATTTTTGAAACTACCAGTCAAATCCCACACATTCCTATATAACATTAAACCAAAGGGAATTAGTAGTCCACAAATATTCATTGGGCTCCTGTCTGCATTGAATACAGCAGAGGATTTCAGATCTTCATATATAACAACGAAAATGATCTAAGAACACAGAGGTGATTCCTCAACATAGTGTGAATTTATGAATCTCTGGTAATATCTCTATTTACGTGAGGTAAATATATGGGCCAACTGCTTATTTAGTTTTAAACTTGTTTCAGGGTTAAAACAAATGAATTTTTTACAAACTGAATCACGTTTCCTTCTCATTGACTTCAATGAAAGTTGCACTTATGTTGTAGTTATGTCACCAGGCATATGTAGTTATTTACCTACAGTTTGTGGATAACATTATATTCATTAAGTTTAATGGGGAAACCTGAAAATCATTTTTGTTGTCAATGCAAAAACTGGCACACTTAAAACTGTGTATTTTAGTTTTAGCATTAGAAGTGTGGAAGAATGTCGGTGAACATAGATGAAAGGTTAAATTACAGATCTAGTTCAAAACTAGACTTAGTTTACATTCTTTTTTCTCATCCTCTAAAACTTGCAGCGCATTATAGGATAGCATTGGTTTTGGACAAGTTTAAACTATTATCTACTCATTGAAAGATCAACAGCAAAGTAATCTTTCATAGCTGCTCCAGGCATGCTTTTCTGTGTGTATGTCAAATAGTTTAAATAAGAAATAGAATACATTCCAGATGGCTTATGAAGAGTGATAACATGGACCAGCTACTAAGCACTCTTTCTTTATAACAACTTGTAAACACCAAATATGATTGCCAAAATCATTCAGCAGTTAAATTTTTGTATTAGTGCTTATGAAAGTCCAAAGTTGCCTCATTTCCTCAGAGACCAAAAAACGGAAGTGGTATAACATTCTAATTCTAAGTGGAATAAGTATATTTGTGGGTAATGTATAGAATAGAAAAGCAGCAAGTGCAATGCACACACTTTTTAATCCATAATTTTATCACTGTGTTGGAAATGGTAACAGCTATAAAGGAATAAAAAATGGATGATATTCATTGAATGAATAAAATCTATATATTTCTGCTAGCTGACCAAGTGGGTTTAATTTCATATTTAAAAGACAACAACAAAGATTCAGGAAGATAGCTGGGTTTTGCAATGTAATATAGTATATTACTTTTAGCATACTTAGATTAATACTAACAAAGACTATATACCAGAGGAATCACTAGGAAGCCTCAACCATAGAAATTTTGGTAGGAGTGTTTAGAATACTTTATAATCTTTATAACGTTGGGGTTTTTTTCAGAATCTTCTGTTCCTCTCTCTAGTGCTTTTATCTTTTTTCCTAACTAAAAATTCAGAAGGACTGAAGCAAGATTGAGATTTAAATGTTTTAATCCATTCAAAATCATATAGAGATTTGTCTCTGTAAAAGAGAAAGCATTTCTATTTTCTCATGATTTAAGTAATGTTTATTAATAACAGTGTATATAACTGTGGTTCATAAGTCTACAGAATTAGGAAGTATTTATCTTAATTTAAAAAAAGAACAAAACAATTTGCATACAATGCTGAAAAAGGTCACTATAATTTAAAGCTAAGGAATGCCTTAAATAAAAATCAGGTTCTGATTACTAAAATTTTGTCCATTTGAACTGCCTAAGTACCCAAAGGTCCAGTCAGAGTTGTGATGTTTGCCATACAAACACACTCTAATGGATTATTCCTATCTCAAAAAGCATTTTTCATGGCAAGTATTGACAAATACATGTGAATATACTCCTGTTTCAAAAATATAAAGTAGAAACTGACATTAAATATCACTTTTTAGATGTTAACTTGAGCAACTAATGACATTATCCATAACGCACTTCACAGTGCCTCTCGTATTAACGAAACAATCTGTGAACTATTGAGAAATCTCTTATAGCAAGGCTCATTAATTGAAATATGTGGCAATAAATGTCCCTGTCGTATTACTATCATGCTGTTCCATACTACTTAAAAGATTATTTCCAAATAATCTCTGTGTTACAGACATACATTTAGTATGCAATATCCATTATGAACTTTGTTATGCACCAGAGTTCTCCAGACTTCTGATATTTTATGGAAAAAATATAACTTTTTTTTTTTTTTTCTGGCAGAAATAAATTATTAGCTGAAATATTCAGGAGTAAAACAGTCTGAACTGAAATATAAACTAAGATGTGTGCCTAGAGGTGAAAATACCCAGAAGTGGAAGTAAATGCCAGTAGGTCGCTTAAAATGCAAGAACCCAAACATTAATTCAGCTATGTGTCTTGTGGAGGAACGTGCTTCTTGCTGCAACTCATTTGTTACAAGGTAAAACATCTCAGTTCATGTAGTTTAAACAAAATCAGGACTGAAATGGTGAACTTAGACAACCTTCATAACTGTAACTCTTTAGCCCTCCAGTATATAGTATCGCCATGGCCCAAAACAGACCACAGACTTTGTACTGAGTTTGCAAGGCCTCAGGGCTGAGGCTTGTCATTCATGCCTGATCTGTGTTACTTTTTCTTGACCTGCCTGCTGCTTTATTTTACTTGTTTTAACTGCTACAGATTTTTTTGGTTTTGTTTTTGTTTTTCTGATCAGGTACCTATGGTTAATTTGTTTTCCACATAATTGGAAAAATGAAAAAAAAAAAAAACCCATAGTTTTGTACAGAGAGGAGAAACTGTAATGAGAGACTAATTTGTGCCAGAGCTTAGCACTAATGACTAAAGTAAATGAAACCTTAAGCTGCATTAATTGTACTTTAGTCTTGGGTTTTACCTATGGAAATGTAACCAGTAGGTAAGGAAGTGTAAGTAGAACTTTACAGGATATTCTGTAACAAAAGATAAGGAAAAGTCTCAAGACACAGGCAAAAAGGGTGCCTGGAGGCTGTGAGAGCAAATCAGAAGAGAAGAACCTATACTCCACAAATAGGATTGGATGAGCAGAAGTGCCATCACGAAATCAGGCAACCTTTAGAGACTATAAAACCTGGTAACGATGAACAGGTGGTGTCCTTCTTCGGAAGCACACAGCTTGAGGTTTAACTACTATTGCCTATTAAACACAGCAGAAGAAGGAACTCTGATTCTTTTGTTAAAGCAGAACCTAGGGATGACCCCTGTTGAAGTGTCATCTGAGTAATTCCTACCATGGTCTAGGTGGCAGCTGCATAATTCTTACAACAGAAACAAACAGTTATTCTGTGCAGAGTGAGATACTTACAACTCTTAACACAATGACATAGCATAGAAAAATACAGCCCTGGTAAGCTAAGAGAGGCGTTCAGTAGGGACGAGAGAGGATGTGGCATAGAGGACCACAGCCACGGGATGAGAAGGCATGGGCCACAGGCTTAGCACTGTAGACCCTACAGCTGTAAACAATTCACCTGTGGTTATCTAAAGAAATGCAGGCAGGAGCTGGACAAAACTGGTTTTCACATGTGACAAAGAGAGCCAAGGAACAGGATTGAACAGACATAAACCACAGCAGATACAGCAAATTCAGCTCTAACATGGAATTCTGGATCAGAAAGAAAGAATAGATGTGTAAAACACTAGCAGACACAAAAATGTACCCAAGCAGATCCTAGAGGGAGGAAGAAGCAACTATCAATATTAGCATCATATTCCTCCTGGCTGCAGGAGGATTGCAGGCTCTGCCAACTGGCCATAATGTACCCCCAGCACCAGTTGTCTGAAGCTGCTGAGCTTAGGACTCAGAGAAACACTGGAAAGATGAGCATAACAACCTGGACAAGCAGTAAAAACTAGAAACTGTGTGTGTAAACCAATTTAAACCATATTATTATAATTAAGCCTCTTTTTCTTTTTTTCTTTTTTTTTTTTTCATATAAATCTCTCTTTCTCTTCCTTTCCCTTTCCTTCTGTCCCCAGCCCCAATAATTTGGTCTGGACTAGTCATGTTTTCTGGATTAGACTGTTATAAATGTCAATTATATCAGTAATAAATCATTGCTTTTATATGTAAGGAATGTTTCCTCTTCAACCGTAAAGATGATACTGAGAGTAACACGAGTAAATCCAAAAAGTTCACACACACACACACCCTTCCCCAGCCATGGGGGTCTCCTCCTGCAGGACACATGGCTGCTTCAACTTTGTGTGCCTCCCAATACTTCGGGTCCTGTGCCAGCACAACCACCATCGTGGAGATGCCCTGGAAGGTCTCTCCGCACCCTGAGGTGGGGTCCCTGCGTGTTGCCTCCACACTGCCAGCCCACTGTTGGGTGCAGGCTGCCCCTGGCATCCCATGAGGAAGCTGCATTGCCCAACCTGGGCAGTGGTCAGGGTGTCCTGGCTTTCTCTATGAGAGCATAATTTTTCCTTGTGATCAAACAAATTTCAACAATTTTTTTTCCAATTCCAAAGGGGAATTTCTAGTGAAAATCAGACAAAAGGAAACAGTTCTGTACAGAAAAAAGCCACCCCAATACATGTGTTTTTTGATCCCTAAGCTAAGAAATGAAAAAAAAATTACTTGAACTATGTTCTTGAATTGAACTCAGACCTTTAAGAAAAATTGCCTCTTACAAACTTCAGTATATTAATGATCAGCCCATTCTCTAAGTAGCGGGCAATAGCAGGCAGATGGTATTTAACTTGTTTTAGTAAAAATAAATAAATGTAATTTGTGTGAAAAGGACTTTTTATTCCTACGTACTGTGGCACAAATGATTCAGATCCTGATATTGTCGTATTTTAAGTTACCAGAGACTACAGCTAAACAAACAGAAATTGAAAAAATACTTATTCAATTAACTTAGCTCTTTTTTTTTTTTCTTGGCATATTGTCTACAAATATAGATGATGCCTTGAAATACAGGAGACTGGATTGGGGTAAGAAAGGTGAATACTCAAGGGCATGGAATAGTTTTTGAATTTGAAATCTATTTGCAGTTCTTCAGGAACTAATTTGGGAAAATAATGTCTAGTCTGTGGCTAGTCACCTGATGTATTTGATGTTAATGGTTTGCTATTTAAATGGACACCTTTCACATAATATTTTTTTTATCTCTGATTACAGCCTTTAATCTTTATAAATATTAAAAAAAAAAAAAAGAATGAAAGAACCCTTGGGATTTGGAGGGATTGGACTGGATGACAATACCTGTGAAAAAAAGACACAGATTGCAGGAGATAATCCTCTAAGAGGAAGTTTAGAAGATTTAATAACATTTTCCTGTATTGTCTCTTCTCTAATTACAAATGAAAATATATTATATATGGCTACCTAGATTATTCCTAGATTGAATATAACTATTGAATACAACTATAACTATATTATATAAATATAAACAGACAAACAAGGCTGTACATTAAAAAAAAAAAATTATAAAAAATACCATGGTCAAAATCATAATCTCTCTGAACTCAATGGCAAAATCTTACTATTACCTTGCCAGTATTAGGATTTCACCCTTTTATATGTCTCGTGGGCGGGAATGATATGGGCACACCAATGCCTTTTCACTTTTCACATTGGCTTTTTCAATAAGCAGCAGGTTTCTATAAAATATGAAGTTCCAGTCATACACACACATGAAAAAGAAAATCATGTGACGCAAAGGTCTGTGACTAATGCTTCATGTCAAGTCTTGGAAAACTATGTTTTAACTTCTATCTTTTGCATAAGCTTCATATCAAACATTATTCAGCCTTCAAAGACTGTGTTCACAAAAGTACATGGAGTTCTAATGGAATTGTTACCATTCTTCCTTTGAAAAACACAGCCTCAAGTTAAATACCTGACCTCTCCAGTTGCTTGAGCATAGACTCAAAATCAGAAAGGCAGCAGAAAATACAGCGCACTCAGAGCTCAGTTGAGAGGGATTCCGTGGGATGCTTCCATGGAGGATAAAGAAGCTAGTGAGTGCTGGGATGATCAAAGGACTGGGAAGCATGCCATATGAGGATAGGCTGAAAGAACTGGATTTGTTCAGCCTTGAGAAAATGAAGCTTAGAGGGGATCTCATCACCATGGGCCAGTACTTAAAGGGTAGTCACAAAGATGGAGACTCCTTTTCATAAGAAGTCACATGAAGAAGACTAGGGGTACTGGGCACAAGTTAATCCTGCGAAGATTCTAATTGGACATAAGAGAAAAATTTTTCACTATGAGAAGAGTCAACCATTGGAATAACCTCCCCAGGGGAGTGGTTGACTCCACCACACTGGACACTTTCAAGACTCAGCTGGACAGGGTGCTGGGCCATCTTGTTTAGACTGTGCTCTTGCCTAGAAAGGTTAGACCAGATGATCCTTGAGGTCCCTCCCAACCTGGTTTCTATGATTCTATAATTGAAATTATGAAAAAAACCCTTTATCCTGAGACTGCCTTTCTTCCAGGTTTTAGATCTTTGGTTTAGGATGCATATATGTCACTGACTCACAGTTCTGAATACTTGCTTTGAATTAGACATTCATTTCAACAGTCTCTCCCAATGCATGGTCCTTTTTTCCTAACATAATTGCCCAGGTTTCAGTTTCCTTTTCTCTTTGTAGATGCAGAGGATGGGTTTTGACCCTGCTGTTTCCAGCATAAGGGAAAACAGTTTCACTTTGAATTAAAACAGAGGTTAAATGAGGAAAGGGAGAAAAATGTGAGAATAACTATAGCATTCATTATAGGAAATGTTTAAACATTGGTGTAGATATAAAATCTATGACCATTAGTTTTGAGTTAGTCTGCACACATCTGGCTAGCCTGCTGAACCTTTCAATGTGCAGGAGCATGGTGGATTGACCCCTGCTAACAGCCACACACACCCCCAGCTGCTCACTTACTGCCCCCTCCCCAAAGAGGCATGGGGGAGTATATAAAAGAATGGGAAAATCCATGAGTCAAAATAAAGACAGGGAAATCACTTACCAATTACTGTCACAGGCAAAACAGACTCAACTTGTCGAATTTAACTTAATTTAAAATATTTAAATACTGTTTTGGGTACTGTTAAACAGACAAACCAAACATTTAAAAGCCTAGGAAAAACCCCTTTCCTTCCTCTTTCCTAGGTTAAGTTTCACTCAGCACCTCCCCTGTCACTTTCCTGGTCACCACTCACCTTGTTATCACCCCAGGTTACTCTCAGTCCCTGTGATGAGGCAACAGGTGGCAGAGGAGGTTAGAAACAAGGCATAGCAGTGTTTTCTCCAGCTGGACCACAGCCTGTTTCCTCCACAGGCTGTGGTCCCTTCAAGGGTGTTACCAGCTCTACCATGGATCACCCCTTATGGCTCTTGGCCTTGTTGTTTGTTTACTGCCCTTTCTTAAACATGTTTCCACAGAAGTGCCCCATCTTTTCTGAGGGGCTCAGCTGTGCCCTGCAATGGGCCCTCTATGGCCAGCTGGAACCACCTGTGTTTGGCAATGGGCAGCCCCTGGCCTCTCCTCACAGAGACCACCCCTGCGGTGCCCCACCCTGTTATAAAAACCGTGTCATTTACTCCCAATACAAAGGGAACAGTTTTACACCCATGAATAATGAATTATTTTCCATACTGAATTGCTGGACTGAGCCACAGAACCCAATTATATCATATTTCAGGTGAAGGTCTGGGTTGTAATAATTTTCTTCCTTTATGGAACTCAACTGGAAAGTTTGCAACTCTAACGTCTAAGCACCAAAAAGGAAACTGAGGCCAGGGTACACATGTCTTGGCAAAACACTTTACTAGTGTACTTCTTGAAAGATTCTGCAGAGGGTCTATGTATCACTTGGCATGTGTGTCAGATTTGGGTTGATCCCAACTTGCCGTCTCTCAAACTGAATTGCACTTTAGATTTAAAGATGCTGCATTTAAATTTTGTTCCCTCATAAGCCAGTAAACATCCTGGAATACTATTACTTTCCTGTCTCACTCTGGTGAGGACAGTGGCAGTTCCTGCACTTTGGCACTGCTGGAGGTATTTAATCTTAGAATTCATGGCACTGGAGATCCGATTCTGACTTTGGGGTTACAGAAATACTAAAATAATTAGTTAGCTGTTATAATTTAGTTAAAAGCTATTTTCAAAAACTGGTTGAAATTATTTTGGAAGCATTTGATTAAATATATGCTAAGTAAAGATTTGAAGTACACTAAAAGCTTGAGTATGAATTTTGTTTGCATAGAAAAGGAGTGATCCTTTGCCTAAAGAATAAAAAGAAAGAGAAATTCTGTAAATGTTTTGTTGTACTTTCTTGTCATTGGAGTTGTGTAGCATGCACAATCACTGCTGTCTACCTAGATACTCATTTAGGAATCAGCATGAAATCCATATGTAATGCAAACAAGGTTTTTCTAAATACAGGTGACAAAAGTCTGGACAGGTCTTTTCAAGCAGACAGAGCTGTTGGAAATACTAATCAACTCTGAAAAATAACTGGCATCTAAATCTATATTTTATATCAAAGAGAGAGGGTTTCATAATGTCCCAGCTAAAGATAAGTGATTAGTTTCCATGAAAACAAACACCACTAAACTATTTCTTAATGGAGGTATTGCTGTAGGTAAAATGCCATGACTATATTGGCTGCTTTAGTTAATCAGACGTTGAGTCCAAGACTTACAAAGTCAACATAATACTTAGGACATTACGCTTAGCCACATTGGTTTAATGACCTGCTTCAGAGGAAGCTAAGTCAAGATTTGTTAGACAATTTCAACAAAACATACAGAAATATCTTGAAGTACTGCTTGCAAGTTTAAATGTTAAGAGCAGAAACAAACAATTCCACAGACGCTATCTTCATCTGAGGAAATTTTAAAAAAATTCCTTCATAGCATTTTGATATAAATGATGCCCTTGTGTGCTGTCAAACAATATTGATGATGCCTTTTCTTACCCGATGCTAAACTATCTTTTGCTTCTATATTGCTGAACTCTTTTTCTTTCAGTCAGTGACTAGTGCATTTTATACATTAACTTTCAGCATATGAGTTGTTGTACTTGATATTGAAATACTGTGTCATTAGTGTAGTATAAAGAGATGGATTTATCCTTGAATTTCTTGTTGCATAGATGGTTTATGGGAAACTGAGAAAAGCTATTTCTAGGCTCTCTTCCACTTCAAAGTAAAAGAAATATTGTTATAGACAAATATTCTTTATATTATTGCTTTTATATTTATTGTTTCTATCTTGTGAGTTAAAATATTCTTTGAAGACTATAAGATAAATGGATGAAAATAGTGGAATTAACATACAAGATGTAAAGCACTATACTGAGAACTTTCATCATGGTTCTTGCTTGGTATATGGGCTTCTTGTAAAGCATGAAAAACAAAAAGGCTTTTAATCCAGTCAGTGGCCTGACCTAGTGTATGTATGACACCAAAATACTATGGCCTTGAATCAAGAATAAATACTGCCCCAAAGTATTAAGGAAAACTGTCCAAAAATTAATGTCAAGACTTTAGTCAAGTAAAACATTTCAGCATGTAGAGCTAAACTGTTGGTAGAAATCTAAATGCAAATACTGCTGCTGCTACTACTACTACTGATAGTAATAATGAGTGATAAATTGAGAAAACATTATTTTAGGTGCTTTACTGCAGGCAATCTGGTCTTCTGGGAAGGTAATACACTGGTTTTTTGAAACTTCAGACAAATATTACAGACTGAACATTCATTTTATGCTTGTTGTTTCTGACACAGACGGGATAAACTGGATTTTTTTCACACAGACTGTCCAGCTGCAACTTTTCACATGCAGAAGGCCTAGTATCAAATGCATGGTTCCTGAAGCTCCCAGATATCCATATGTTGTCTGGTCTGTCAGCTGAAGTCACACTGTATTAATTGAATGCACACTGAACACACATAAATTCACACTGGACAGTTAGATCTAAAAAGAGCCTATGGGGAGAACTGAGAACTATAGAAAACAATGAACAAGATATACAGAAGTTAAAAAGACCATGGAGTCCATCTTCCATTAGAATGTTTTAAACCTCTTAAAATCAATAAAAAGAGCTAAAGTAGAACCACTGTCCCTGCTGATGAAGACATTTTGTTTTATATAAAATACTTCAAAAATCACAAAGGAAAAAAATTACTAGACAGGTGCCTCCTTTTCCCAAGTGATTCATTTTTTATTAATTTATATGACAGTCTAATATTTACTAGAAGTGAAGAAGGTAAAAAAAAAAGTGATAACCTGTCCCTGCCAATTAACCTGTTCTCTGCTAGCTAGAATATTAAGGTATAGAGTGCAAACAAGAATCCAGAGCCCCTTTTGTGGTGAAAGTATACAGCCTGGGCCTCTTGCATCCTATTTACTGTATGCTCTAAATCCTGGACTCCTACTCCAAGGAGAGCACTTAATCTTTCACTTTCATTTGAAGAAATTAGATTTGTGTTCATCACTCACAGGAGCTCTCTCTTTTTCTAGTACAATATACAACATTAAAAAAGATATATTGTTTTATGTCACCCCCTCTGTCATTCACACAACACAGGTATGACAACTACTGTGGCTGTTTATGCAGAAAAATAAACTGCAGAACAATTTCAGTGATATCTTGATTGCATCTATATGCAATGAAGAAAGCTCCCCCACTGGACCAGACAGGTTTCCACAGATTAATAGCAAATATTCCATGAACCAGCTGTGATCTGATAAATGCTCCACAAAAACATCAGTTCTCAGGACAAAATTTAGGAGGTCAGTATTGAGCAAATCTAATCATTATGGTAACTGGGTTGTTTATGTCTAACCACAACGCTTTATGGCTCAGACTGTTGACAGTCTGACACTGTTGGCTGATATATTTTAATGCAAGGTTTAATACTACCCAGAATTAAATTATATGAACTCCAAGCCAGTGATATATATCTCTCTCTTCTCCATCCCCATCTGTGCTATTGGTATTTATCTAGTTGGAACCTAAGAAAAGAACATAAAGGGATTGGAAGGAACAATCTTAAAGTTGTTGTAAATAACATTCCAGATTTCAGGGAGAATTTTTATTCCAAAACCATATCTCTGTCCAAAATGTGGTGCTACTTATTATTGCACACTATAATCTAGACACAAGAGATAATATGAGAATATGGCAGGTGCAATGTACTAAAGTTTTGACTATAATCCATTTGAATTAAGTCTATGTGGCCAAATGCAAAGCCCATCTGTTTAATATAGCTTTCTCACAAATAAAAAAAAAAAACAAAAAAAACCAAACAAACAACAACAAACCAAGCAAATAAACAAAGAAAATTCCATAGTCCTGTTTGGAAAAGGGGAAAATTCAGCTCTACGTTAGGCCATCTGTTAGAATTTATGTAAGGTATGTGAGACACTCTTGGAGGTCACTGTGAGGCTCACAGATGAAACAAAGCAGGCAAAGCAACAAAAACCAAAACAAAATCAAAACTTCTGCCATCATTATGTAATTTTCTCCCTTTGATTTCCAATATTGGCAAAGCATTTTTATCCTGCCCGCTGCATAAAGGGCAAGTGTAATCTCCAGACCCCTTTTGCATCTTTATTTTGTAGACTAGATTACATTGTTTATAGTCCTTCAGCCTGCTCTAATCCATTCTGATTAATAAAATTTCACAGTGTTTTTCACACCTTCTGGACCATCATGTATACAGCAGTCAGGCTATTCTTAGGATAAAGCAAAAGACTGTTAGGTAACAAAACTAAGACTGCAAGGCCAAAATTAAGGTATTCATGGACTTTGGGCCATAGCAGGCCACAGGAGAACTTCCACCCTGTTACGGGCAAGCCAAGCTTCTGGTCATTAACTGGGACATTGTCAGAGTTGCTGCTCAGGTAGCAAATCTCTTCTGGAATTTTACTGCTTATATTAAAACATGTCCAAGAGAATTAATGACTTAGTAGTGTCTAAGATGGCCTAGTATCACGTTCTTAAGGAAGATGCAAACTCAGAATTTCCATTGTATGCCTTCTGACTAGATTTTGTATGTAGTTCTTAGTTTGAAAATTTTGGTGTCTAATCCTAGTCTACATTCTTATAATTCTCAGCCCTTGTAACTGTTAAGGTTCTTTCAGTATCCAAGCCCATTTTTGTCTTGACCTACTGTGAATAATGATTTGTAGATTTAGCTGTATTTATGTAAGAGTTCTAAAGGTTATTGTCTTGGAGACAATCACATGAATGCCATTAAGTAACAAAAGAATTTCTGGAGCAGCATATTAAGTGATACAGTCATAAGAATTGACTGTATAATCATAGTCTTAATTTCTTTGTCTGAAAAAAATGTGGTGAAACCAATAGAATCATATCCCTCTCTTTTCTATGATCCCACTAAAATCCCTATCCTTTTCTTATTTAGTTTTTGCTGTTGCAACCAAAACTATTTCATGGGAGGTTATCACTCAACATCTGCAACTGTAGGTGCAAATCCAAACTCCACCTCTCTTTACTCTTCACACCTTACTTCCCATTTCTCCAATCTGTCTAAATTTCACAGCCAAATTTCCTCCTCCTCTCTCTCTCTGTTATCTCAATCAACTACTTTCTACCCCTAATCCTTCTCCTCTTTCAACAAGCAAATTCAGGCTTCCTTTTTCCACATGCCAACATCTCCATCATTCTATATCTCCTACACTTCACTTTTGACCCTAACATATTTACATTTCTTGCCCTATTTCTTCTGATATAAGAAGCCATAACTTTGCATAGTACTCCTAATCTACTTCCAATTTCCCACTTTGAACAGCTTTTCATGTTCTGTTTTTCCTCTCTATACGCAGTTTTAAATAGTTGCCTTTTCAAAGCAACCTTTTTTTTACTCTGTTCGGGTGGGTCTTTTTCCTTCAGTGCTGTTCTCTCTCATTTAAGTTTATATCTTCTCAATGGGTTTTTGTAGAGCTAGAAGAATTTAAATTAAGTCACAGTTGATAAGAGTGAAAACTCCATATGTCTAATGTACACACATGTCATGTAAATATATTGTCTCTTAGTAGTGCTGCTCTAAACATTGTTCTATCATAACATACAGTTTGTAGAGCTCAGGTTGCTGATTTTCTCACTGATTTCTATGTCTATATGGCAGTGAAAGATATATAGAAAATAAAATTAAGCTTTCTTTGAATGCCAGAAATTTAGTTTGACATGAATGACATATTTAGAAAAGAAATAAAATTTGCCATTATCATTATAGACCATTTTTCTTAAAATACAGTATTTATTATAAGGTCCAAGTGCAATTGTTAGTATGCTAATTAAAGAAACCACTGTTTTCTCTTCTGCCTTAGTATCTTTCTTTGCATAAATCATTCTTATGAAGATGTAATGAACAATATACTTTCTATTTTGTCACGTGGTTTGATTTTTTTTTCCCCACAGAGTACAAAATTAGAAGCTATTATAAATGCCAAACCAATAATTTAAATTTCTCACTGAATTTTTAAGTAAACTCATTTCCCCCACTTTATCCCTCAACATTTTAGAAGGATTTAAGTATGAGTAAAATAGTATTGGCTTACTAAAATAAAACATTGAATCAGAGTTTGATAAAAGCCATTTTAAATCAGAATGTAGACCATTTAAATCAAGAAAATCCCACAAATGCTATGTATTTTCTCACCTAAACATATCCATTCTCTTCACACTTATAGTGTTATTTTCTTTTTCTCTTTTATCTATGTTTTTTGCTTCTATTTGCCATACTGGAATGTGTAGAGTTCCTCCCACACAATTAGCACCCAAGGCAGATATGCTAGCAATTTAGAAGAGCTATAGGGAAACTGGTTAACACAGCAGGAAGTACTTACTGGGACAGGTTTTTCTGGTCTCCATTTTCACTGGAAGTGAAAAGCTAATGTAGCACAGCCAGTTATGACATTAACAGCTGTATGCTTGACTGCATACAGACTGTCATACTGGGAAGGGCAGGAAATGTATACAACACATGGAACATGTCTAGTTCTTTAGTAAGGTCTCCCAATAATTATACCTTATCCTCCCCTACGTATGTGTCTTCAAAGGTTCTGCTTTAGCACAGCTCTTTATCCACCAATAAAATAAGAGCTCTGTGGCCCAGCAGCACACCAGAACCCCACCTACCCATTCCAAGAAATCATATACTCTGATACTTAAAAATTCAGTATATGCATCTTGAACTAAGATGTGGATCTTTTTATTAGTCTGGTCTTTGTCAAGTTTATTGTGAAAGTTTTTTAATTTGTACTTTGAATTACATGACAAATAAGAACTAAATTTGATCAGGCTCAGCATTATGCTCACTTATATCTGCAAGAATAACAACTGAGTAGTAATGTATCGCATTCAGCAGAAAGGATAAAAATTTTGCATAACTCATAAGGGGATTTGGATGCTGGCTAGCTGCTCATTCCTTTAGCAATCAGATTTTGAAGTGTAGAAGGAATGTTTGTCTATTTTTTCTTTCTTCCTTAAAACCTGACAAACCCATACACACAAAGAAGGTTTTTATAAGCAATATTATGAGAAGTATCTGCAAAATATACTGCAAATGGCAAACTTGGTTTATAGGACTGGATGGCATTTTTATATTCACTAAGTCTTAGTTTTACTAGACATGCCATCTTTCTAACATATAAAAGTCTGCAGGGGTGTCTGAGAATATATATCAACACTAAGTAGCTGTAAGACTTTATAGTACTATAAATGTAAAAGCTGTACTATTACATTTGATGAGAGTTATTCGCTTTTCTACGGCAATGACTACACAAGAATTAAATAACATGGACTGAATGAACAGAGTGGATGTACAACAAAATGCACTAAACTTGATTTATTCTGTGAAAGAGAAAAATGAATGCCTAAGGAATTTTCTTCTTCTCCACTTTGTTTATAATAGGCAGCTCCACACTACTGAGCTTCAATAACATCTGCACTTGGGCTCACCTTATATTGCATGGACCATATCAGGTGCCTTGTGGTCAGTGAGAGAATCCAGCATCAGTAAAGTTGATAAGATTTTGGCATAACTTTTTGAGGGTATTTGTCTGATTTAACATCACTGAGATCTAGGGCTTGTGTGTAGTACCTGTGTGTACTTTGTCCAAGTATACAATATACATGAAATTAATATCCACTCAATTTTTCAACACCCTCAATCACCACAGTGGATTTCATACCCATATTGCATATCAGGTAGTTCCACTTCAGATTGAACAAACTCTGTAGGCAATGTTTTTGAAATTCCTACATCTCTTCCATAAGGTTTAAGAACATACCAAATTTGACAGCTGCTCTGAAACACCTCTGGAACCTGTATTTTCTTTTTTTAGTAGAGGAGTCCAAGAAAAGCATCCTGACAATTTTGACCTGTAACCCATTCCATAGCCCCATACTAAGCCTTGGTCTGGTGCATATCCTCCTGTTCTAGTATTTCCTTACCAAATATAAATCTGAATTTCTAACTGTGTCCTTTCTCTTGGTGGAACTTAAATTAGGCCTGTACCTTTCCTAGTCCAACTCATAATGATAGACTGAAGAATTCCTCCAAAATGAACTGGAAGACTGCCTTTGAAGACTTTATTATCATATCTTTCCAGTCTCTTTCCAAAGTTGGGTCCATTACCTTGACTACATTTCCCTAAGAAATTGAAGACACAGGTAACTGTTTTGTAATCCTAATAACAATTGTTATTCCTAATGCTTCCTGCTTGCTTTTCAAGTACTAGGGCAGCATAGGAAAGATCTCAACATACCTGTCTACTTCATGTTTTTTCTTCAGGACCACATGAACTTGACACTACGGGTCTGACAATTTTGTAACTATGCTATTAGCGAATATGAGTTAGGAGCACCAAAGATGTCCATGCAAAAGCCAGCCGTGCTGTACAGATTGTCACCAAAGGATATCCTAGAATTAAATTGTCTCTATGTTCTATATTCGAGCTCACAGTCATACAATTTTTTCCATCCAGAAGTAGTTAGGGATACCAGGGAGTAACTAACCTTCTTAGTAAGCTGTGAAAAACTCCAGGAAGTTTTTGCTTTAATTTCTTCTTATCTTACTAATGTTATTTTATCATAGCCTTGATGACTGCAGGAACTGTTCTACTTCCAGTAACATGGAGGAAGTGTTTGAAGGATCTTGTCAGGTCACAGGGATCTTGTCAGGTTTCAGGGGTCTTGTCAGGTCTCAGGGATCTTCTCAGGTCATGTAGAAAGGAAATTAGAAAGGCAAAAGCCCAACTAGAACTCAACCTGGCCACTGTTGTAAGAGATAATAAAAAAAGTTTTTACTAATACATTAACAGCAAAAAGAGAGCCAGGGAGAACCTCCATCCTCTAGTGGATGCAAGGGGGGATATTGCCACTAAGGATGAGGAAAAGGATGAGATACTAAATGCCTACTTTGCCTCAGTCTTTAATAGTCCAACGAGTTATCCCCAGGGTACTCAGCCCCCCAAGCTGGAAGACAGGGATGGTAAGTGGAATAAACCCCCCATAATCCAGGAGGAAGCAGTTTTAGATCTGTTATGCCATCTGGACATCCACAAGTCTATGGGGCCAGATGGGATCCACCCAAGAGTACTGAAGGAGCTGGCATAGGAGCTTGCCAAGCCACTCTCTATCATTTATCAGCAGTCCTGGATAACAGGGGAGGTCCCAGATGACTGTAGGCTTGACAATGTGACGCCTATCTTCAAGAAGTGCTGGAAGGAGGATCCAGGGAACTACAGACCTGTCAGCCTGACCTCAGTACAGGGGAAGATTATGGAGCAGTTCATCCCGAGCGTGCTCACCAGGCACATGGAGGACAATCAGGGGATCAGGCCCAGTCAGCATGGGTTCATGAAAGGTAGCTGCTGCCTGACCAACCTGATTTCCTTCTGTAACCAGGTGACCTACCTGGCGGATGAGGGAAATGCTGTGGATGTTGTCTACCTGGACTTCAGCAAGGCCTTTGACACAGTTTCCCACAGC
The DNA here is from genome assembly GCA_017310255.1 of Butorides virescens. NCBI lineage: Eukaryota > Metazoa > Chordata > Aves > Pelecaniformes > Ardeidae > Butorides > Butorides virescens. The sequence continues at coordinate 172,968 of JADKXX010007236.1, read as the reverse complement.
ATTCTCCTAGAGAAGCTGGCAGTTCATGGCCTAGATGGGTGTACTTCTCTCTGGGTAAAAAACTGGCTGGATGGACGAGCCCAGAGAGTTGTGGTGAATGGAGTTAAATCCAGTTGGTGGCTAATAACAAGTGGTGTCCCCCAGGGCTCAGTTCTTGGCCCAGTTCTGTTTAATATCTTTATCAAATATCTGGATGAGGGGATCGAGTGCACCCTTGGTAAGTTTGCAGATGACACCAAACTGGGTGGGAGTAGCGATCTGCTTGAGGGCAGAAGGGCTCTGCAGAGGGATCTGGACAGGCTGGATCAATGGCCCAAGACCAAAATGTATGAGGTTCAACAAGACCAAGTGCCGGGTCCTGCATTTGCATCACAACAACCCCATGCAACTCTACAGGTTTGGGGAAGAGTGGCTGGAGAGCTGCCTGGTGGAAAAAGACCTGGGTGTCCTGGTTGACAGCCATCTGAATGTGAGCCAGCAGTGAGCCCAGGTGGCCAAGAAAGCCAATGACATCCTGGCTTGTATCAGGAATAGTGTGGCCAGCAGGAGTAGGGAAGTAATCATGCCCTTGTATTCAGTGCTGGTGAGGCTGCACCTTGAATACTGTGCTCAGTTTTGAGCCCCTCACTACAAGAAAGACGTTGCATTGCTGGAATATGTCCAGAGGAGAGCCACAAAGCTGGTGAGGGGTCTGGAGCACAAGTCTTCTGAGGAGTGGCTGAGGGCACTGGGATTGTTCAGTCTGGAGAAGAGGAGGCTGAAGGGGGACTTAATTGCCCTTTACAAGTTCCTGAAAGGAGGATGTAGAGGTGGGTATTGGTGTCTTCTCCCTGGTGTCTTCTCCCTGGTAAAGAGTGATAGGACAAGTGGAAATGACCTCAATTTGCACCAGGGCTGGTTTAAGTTGGACATTAGGAAAAATTTCTTCACCAAAAAGGTTATCAGGCAATGGAACAGGCTGCCCAGGGAAGTGGTCGAGTCACTGTCCCTGGAGGTATTTAAAAGAAAAGTAAATGAGGGGCTTAAGGACATGGTTTAGTGGTGGATTGGCAGTGTTAGGTTAATGGTTGGACTTGATGTTCTTAAAGGTCTTCTCCAACCTAAACAATTCTATGGTTCTATGATTCTATGATCAGCATTTCCTGCTAATGTAAAAACAGTTGACAGTTATGTCTTCATCCTGTTCATTGGTGGGAAAGTCAGAGCTTCCAACACTTTCTTTGCTTTAGAACAAATCTGCGTGATGTGACAATAATTGACATTTCTTAAAGGCCATGAGGTAAATGAGAATATTACCTGAATAGGTAATGGATAAAATAATCTAGATAAGATGAAGATCTGAAAGTTTAAAAGCAAAGAGAATGCACAATACACAAGTACATTTTTTCTTTTCACTGCTTTAATCTGTATACCATTATCTTCAAATTAAAAGTATTTGAGGCTTTAGAGTGTACAAGTTGTTTTTTTTTTTTTTATTTTTAATTAGGTCACCAATTTCAGATGGAATCTAGAGAAAGTTTAGTTGGTTTAGTGTGATTCACTGTGATTTCAACTGGATGACAGTTTAATAATCAGTAACTTATACTATGTACTAATGTACAATACAAAATGTCACTGTAATACCAGGTCAAATTTCCTTTTGTTTTCCAATCTTATGGATGCCATTAAGGTTATCTTCAGTTATTTGGCAGTTATTTATATTTTTCATTTTTTCTCCTGTCTTTTCTTTGTTCATAAAAACTTTTTCCTTGTCCTAAAACATCATTTATTGCCTAATTTGTTTGTCATGTCCACAGTACATTAAAAAACTAAAAAGGAACCCTAATCCAACTACTGTGCAAGTTTTCCAAACAAAATAAGATGCATTGTCTGACTTAGGCATAGTCAGACTTGGGTACAGACAGCTCCATAATTTGGCAACTAGGCAGATGTTATCAGCAGAAATGATAAAAATAAGAATGTTGACAAAGGAGGAATTTTCCATATTAAATAAATTTAAAGACTGATAGCTGTCTAATCAGAGAAGTTAGGTATAGGGAATGGCTATAGATTTGAACCAGAGGGATGATCTAGATTATCAGAGGGATGATCTAGATTATCAGAGCCGCTCTCCATCATCTGTGAAAGGTCGTGGAGAACAGGGGAGGTGCCTGATGACTGGAAGATAGCCAGTGTCACTCCAGTCTTCAAAAAGGGCAAGAAGGAGGACCCAGGGAACTACAGGCTGGTTAGTCTCACCTCTGTCCCTGGAAAGGTGATGGAACAACTCATTCTGAGTGTCATCTCTAAGCAAGTGGATGGAAAAAAGATCATCAGGAGTACCCAGCACGGATTCACCAAGGGGAAATCATGCCTGACCAATCTGATAGCCTTTTATGATGGCATGACCAGCTGGGTAGATGAGGGGAGAGTGGTGGATGTTGTCTACCTCGACTTCAGCAAGGCTTTTGACACTGTTTCCCATAACATCCTCATAGGGAAGCTCAGGAAGTATGGGTTGGATGAGTGGACAGTGAGGTGGATTGGGAACTGGTTGAACAACAGGTTCTGATGGGTGGGGCAGAGTCCAGTTGGAGGCCGGTAGCTAGTGGAGTTCCCCAGGGCTCGGTACTCGGCCCAGTCTTGTTCAACTTGTTCATCAATGACCTGGACGAGGGGACAGAGTGCACCATCAGCAAGTTCGCTGACACAAAACTGGGAGGAGTGGCTGATACGCCGGAAGGCTGTGCTGCCATTCAGCGGGACCTGGACAGGCTGGAGAGCTGGGCGGAGAGGAACCTGATGAAGTTCAACAAGGGCAAGTGCCAAGTGCTGCACCTGGGGAGGTCGAACCCCATGCACCAGTACAGGCTGGGGTCTGACCTGCTGGAAAGCAGCTCTGCCGAGAGGGACCTGGGAGTCCTGGTGGACAACAAGCTGACCGTGAGCCAGCAGTGTGCCCTTGTTGCCAAGAAGGCCAATGGTATCCTGGGGTGTATCAAGAGGAGTGTGGCCAGCAGGTCGAGGGAGGTTATCCTCCCCCTCTTCTCTGCCCTGGTGAGACCCCACCTGGAGTACTGTGTCCAGTTCTGGGCTCCCCAGTTCAAGAAAGATGAGGAACCCCTAGAGAGAGTCCAGAGGAGGGCAACGAGGATGATAAAGGGACTGGAGCATCTCCCCTATGAGGAGAGGCTGAGAGAGTTGGGCTTGTTCAGCCTGAAGAAGAGGAGACTGAGAGGGGACCTTATCAACACGTACAAATATCTTAAGGGCGGAAGTCAAGAGGACAGAAGCAGTCTGTTTACAGTGGTGTCCAGCGACAGGACTAAGGGCAACAGGTGCAAACTGAAACATAAGAGGTTTCAGTTGAATAGGAGGAAAAACTTCTTTACTCTAAGGGTGACAGAGCACTGGAACAGGCTGCCCAGGGAGGTTGTGGAGTCTCCTTCTCTGGAGATATTTAAAGCCTGCCTGGACATAGTCCTGTCTAGCATGCTCTAGGAAAGCCTGCGTTAGCAGGGGGGTTGGACTAGATGATCTCCCGAGGTCCCTTCCAACCCTTGCAATTCTGTGATTCTGTCATCACATGATGCTGTTTAAAGAAGAAACTACCTGCAATTTCCTGAACTCTGCAAAGAACATTATTGTTGTCTGGTCATAGAATTGCAGAATCATATTAGTTGGAAGGAACATCCAGAGGTCATCTTGTCCAATATCCTGTTCAGAGCAGGACAAACTCAGAGCTGGCTGGTCAGGTCCAAGTCCAATCAGGTCTCTTGAATCAATCCTCTCCAAGGATGCCTATTCCAAAATCTCTCAGAAATTGCTTTTGAGTTTGGGTGTGAGATCACTTTCATGTATTTTATGATTTATTTTTTTTTTATTTTGAAACTGAATTTCCTGTATTACTAGTGTCTGTCATCTTTTGTCCTTGATTCTGCACCTACAAGAATGGTCTGACTTCCATCTTCTTCACACCTTCCCATTAGGTAGGGGCAGACAACAATGAAGTCTGCCCATAACACGTAAAGACTGTCTTTAAAACAATGACATAAATATCTAATTTAGATTCCAATCGGGAAATAATTCACTGTTCTGAGGTAGTTGCCAAAGATCTCCAGATCATCACTGCAGAGAAACATGCTTACCTGAATTGAACAATGCATTTCTCATTTGTCTGCCCTCTTTCTGTCTCCCTGCACCACACACAGTTCAAAAGAAAGAGTAGAGAATGGCATAATCCAGGTTAATGTATATTTTATGTCAAGGAGTCTGGTACCTGTGTCACCTGTTCCTTGGGGAAATGCTGTAATTGCTAGATTCCTGTGCAATTTATTGTGCACAGACACTTTCAATGTTGTCACCATTTATTAATGCTGGGAACACCATTTGTACTTCAGAATTTTTTTAGGAGAACCTAAGATTCTCCTAATGCTGATGGCAACAAAAGCTGTAGGCAGCAGGTAGATGATCATCATTGTCTCAGAACAAGTGTTTCTGAACCCTTACGAGCTTCAGTTTATACACCCACAGAATGTGAGGCTTGGAAGTGATATTCTGAATAGATTAAGGAATCTGTAATGGTTATTCAGCAATAAAGACATAAAAGGGTTCTTGCAGCCAAACTAATGGTAGAATTTTGTTTCCTATTCCTTAATTATGTTAGGATTTAGGTGGACTGAATCTGTTTTAATGAATTTCACATTTAATAGTTCAGATTTGTTAAGACTTTTATATTGTTAAATTCTACTGATCTTGGGTTAGGTTAATGCACTTTATCTGTTCTTATTTGCACCTTAAATTCCACTCTAGCTTATATTAACCAGTAGACTCTATTAGCACTTGAGCTTCATAGACCTGTTGTGTTTTTCAGTAACTCTCACTTTCGTGTACTCTCACCACTGTAACTTCTTTCTCAGTGACTCAAATCTCTTGTTAAAAACAGGAAAGAAGAGGAAACAGAGAAAAAAAATTAATTTAATGGGAATTGAGATATAGAGTACCATTATTTCAGTCTGTAATATCACTCCATATTCTGAAACATGGTGAATATTAAAAGAAAAAGTTAAAAATAAAATGCATTCTTAGCTATTGTTTAATTGAAAAGAAATCAAACTACTAAATCTTCACTTTATATACATACATTGCAAGTGTTTATGGCTGTGTTAATGTGTGGGAGTATGTGTGGGTTTATATATATGTATTTTTAGATATACGTATTTTTATATATATGTATTTATGTATATATGTATGCATCAGAGATGCCAAGTTGAATTTCCTTGGTGAATAAAAACTGCTAGTTCTGCTAATGAATAAAGGGAGGAGCAGGAAAAATATATTGAGAAGGTGGAGAAGATTGCTATTGAGGTATGAAAATCATAACATAAAGAGCACAGGGGAACATATTACCCTTTAAAAGCATAAAAAGTGTTAATTTAACTTCTAAAGGGATTTTTTCAGAATATATAGGAGACACTATACAGAAGTGCATCAGCATTTTATTTGTACAATGACATTAAAAGCTCCACTCTCAGTGCGTCAGACTTTAAATCTCACAGGGGCAGAGATACAAAGCTGATGAGATGAGTGGGAGGGAAAAAAAAAGTTAAAAAGAGTAATTCACAAAATACGTTATACATCTAAAAGAGGAAAAATACAAGGCTGATATCATAATACTGTGGCACAAAGAAAGCCACCTTAAAATTTGTTCCTTCCTTCAGTATCGTCTTGGAATGGTATTTTATTTATAAGCCTTTCATCTGTGTATGTGCTATTTTGTTGGTAAGTCTCTCCCTCTCTCGCACTGCCTCTCTCAGACTTCCTTCATTGCTGTATCTGATTTCACACATAGAAGTAACAGAGCATCTGGGATACAGAGAGAGAAACACTGAGCTCCTTGGACAGCAGGGTGTCTACCTTTAAGAAATGTGACATTTACTATGAGTGTGACTGACAAAGCAATGTGTCACTCAGTGAATCCCTGACACTTGACACATATATAATTGCTATTACGTAACACAGACTTTTATATTTTATTCTGTGGAAATATTTCACACTAAAAGCAAGAATTTTTAATCAAGCAATTCACACTCCTCCAAAAATATGTAATAATTTTTTTCAGAAGAAGGCATCTATTTATGATTTGGCTGTACTATACTTCTTTTACACCACTCATGAGTAAGCACAATTCCTAGACTTAACTTGTTTTCAAACTACTGACATAGTATTGGAGAAAGACCTTAGTTTGAACAGAAAACTGAAAGATCATGGAGAATGTATTTGCTTACCTCTGGTCCATGTTCTTTAGGATGAGGTCAGGGTTTTAGCCACACAGGCATCCTTCCCAAGTCCATGTCGATAACATCTTACTTTTCACTCAACAAAAGTCAAAAGCTAGCATAAACAGAAGTAATCTGAATATTAGCTTTATATCAGGTGAAACACACAACATCTTCTAGAGAAAGGAATTTGTTTCAAAAACTTTATGATGGCAGTCTGTAACCGTAATATTTATTGACAATTTTTATTCAAGAAAAAATCAGGAAAGAAATTAACATATTCTCAGCTTTAATCACATGCCTGTATTCTAACATACCTGAAGTACACTTTTGTGTATTTTTTCCCTGTTAATGGATTTATGTTTGTTATTATTCAAACCAATATTTAATCTCAGATTACAACAATGTCTTTTCATGCATCATGTGTTGTTTTGTGTTAAAAATGTAAGTGTCCTCATACTAAGGCCATACTACCAACCTTCACATAATTACCAAAGTACAATGCAGGTGGTAGTAGAACAGAAATTTTGCTGCAAGTTTGGTTAGTTTTATATGCTATTTAGTTTGTCCATCACATGGTGGTTCAACATCAAAACTAGATCAAGTTTTAGGCACCATTTGGGAATTACATTTGAGCTACTACCTTTTTAGGTTTCTCATCCCATCAGTAAACTTAACTACTTAGAAAAGGAAAAATGTAAAATTCTGAAGATCAGTAAGCAACAGACTTATGTGTTCCACTTCTGTTTTATTCTTAGTGTGGTGGTGTGCTCCCCCCACCTCTGACCTCTTCCCGTAACCCTGCTCAAGTGATAACCACCTGCGGAGGTCGCGATAGATGCATCTGGTTGTCATGGATGCATCCAGCTCAAAGTGGAATCAGGGGAGACAGGTAACAATACAATAGCCAAGGGCTATTGTGGAATGCGTCCACCTAAGCACAGTGAAGAAACTAAAATCTGTGGTCAGTATGCAAATATGACTGTGAACCCATCATCTTATCCCCATAAATAGTGAGCAGCCCAAGAGACCTTTGAGCTCTCCTGCATGGCAGCGGGCTGCATGTCAGGATCTCCCCTTGACCAAGGATGCCTATCAAGGTTCCTCCTTGAGGTTGAGAGATTCCTTACCACAACAGATTCTCAGCAAGTGGCTAACAGCATGTCAAACTTTGAAACCTTAGCTAAGTGATACAAAGAACTGATTGCGCATATACGATCCTTTAGACATAAACCGTTGATCAAGTCTGGGACCAAGACTGGATCCAGCTCACCTAGAATCCTCTCTAAGGAAGGAGTTTAGAAAGCAAGGGGATCTTTTCTGAACCTCATAACTCAATAGGAGGGTCTCCCTGACAGTTTTGTCTGACCCTGTCCTCTATGCAGTAAATAGCCAAGTGTACCTTGCCATCAAATCTTATAAACTACTGTTGCATTTGCCATTGAACTTAGCTCACTGTTTTATATCAATAAACCATTTTTTTTGCCTCCCTCTCACTCCATCCACGACAACTAATCATGCATAGACATGAGTCTTCTGCAACACGTCAGTATTTCTCAATCTATTCAGAAAGAGGAAAAAAAAAGGAATAATTCATTATTTAATTCATTATTAAATAAGCACCTTTGTTGATCCTTCACTCACTAGAGCAATTTCCTTAGTGCTGTCCAATATTCATATTAAGAAAAACAATTTTAGAATGCATGTTTTACTATTGATGAAAAAAGTAAGATAATAGTGATGTTGGTTTCCAGGGCTATAAGAGTGTTATGCCTCAAGAACCTTGACTACAAGTCTTCTCCTTTTCATTTTTTCAGGTTCTCTGATATTCCAGTCTGTAATTCTATACTAAACTATGGATGAAAAATGCAATTTCAGTTGATGTTTGTAAGCCTATTTACGTACTCTTAAAGTAACGCTTCTGCTTGCCGGGAAGAACTTAAAATATTTTAAAATACGTTTAAGCTCATCTTTGGCTCGTAGAAGACTATTCATTAAGCCATATATCATCCATTGCAGTTTAAGTTTGTCTGCAAGGTAAAAAATACAATAGTCTCATGTTTATAATTTGAAAATATGTCAATGAAATTATGCAATATTTAATAGTGTAAACTGTATTATTAATGATTTTTATTCAACTTAACAGCTTCTTACACCACAGGTAGAACTTAAACTTTTAATCATTAAAAAAAAAACAAAAACAAAACAACAACCAAAAATCCATGCAAAGAAACTTTCCCAAAGGAAAAAAAAATATTTTATTTATATAAATATGAAGTTAAATTAAAGGTGGATGGACAACTTTGTGGCTATTATAAATAATCCTATAAATTATAAACAAGATAAAATCTATATGGTGTCTGTATTCTATTAGTAAAGAAGATATATGTTCTTCATTACAAAGAAAACTCTGTCTTGTTCAAAGTTCTGTTTTTCTTCTCTTTACTTAAGTTTCCCCTGGCATAATTCCAATATATTAGGTGGAACTCAGGTACTTACTTAAATACAGAATTAGGTTCCAGAAAATCTCTGTGAAAATAAGCAGCACTTGTTTGACTTTTAAGTCCTCTGGGATCAAGACTTATGCTTCTGTGCCTGTGCAGAACTTCCGTGTTTTTAATATTTTAAATCCTTTTTCTCTCCTAAATTATACTGAGCCAACATTCAGTTGATCTCCTAGTATACACACATCCCAAGTAAGAATTATGACTAGTCATAGTTATAGACTTTTTGGTTTTAAACAGCTGCTGGTGACTGCTGCTGTTTTTATGAAATAGCTTCATGGACTGAATATTCACTTACAGAATGAGACGCCTGTAAGAATCCAAATTTGCACTACATTATTCCATAATCATCAGCCTGTGAACTTTTCTGGGATTATGTCACTCTTCATTTGTGTTGTAGCTATGAGACATTCAGGAAGAAATTCAAAATACTTCATGCCAGAAATGAGTACAGATAAAAAGACTTCCCTCTGTAATGCGGGAATTAAGTCTACAAGCAGCAAAGAGCAGGTCCTGTCTTTTAGTCACTGCTTCTAGGACACTTATTGATTTATTGTCTATGACTATAATTAGTATAGTGAAGAATATAATTTATTTCCTTATATATTTCTGTAGATTCCTCTGAGCCAACATCTCCAGCTTTACATCTACTAGCTCTGTTCAGCATATTTCTAGGTATTTTCTGTGTCCTCCTAAGGAGAGTGTTCTCCAGTAGAAATGCATTTCTTGACTATACCAGGTACACAGGAACACACCCAGACATAGGTACATACTAGCAAGAATGCATAGTTTCTTAATCATAAACAAGGCTGGTTATGAGACAAAACCTAGGTGTCCAGCTCTGTCAAAAGAGAAACATTCCTGGTTTTGTGTATAACTATAGTTTCATACTCCTAGGCCTTGGATTCATCCTGATAATTTGAAAAGCTGATAGTTACAGTGTCCCTCTATAGCTAATGGGAAAAGACAAATATTTCCAGAGAGCAGTTGGACCCATATGAGATTATCCTAGGTAAGGAATATTAAAATCAAATTGAGGTACTTGGTTTAGCTGGCTATTTTGAAAGAGTATTCAGGTTCAGAATTTTTAATACAGACAAACTAAACCATTCCCATGGATAATTACAGATTTCCTGTTATTTATACTTAACTAAATCCTTGAATTCCTGAGTTTTACGTAGTTCAATCTGGCAAAACAGATAGCAAGAATGATTTTATTTTATCGTTTTAGTTTTCCTGTGTCTAGCATTTTACACTTGGATTTTGATTTTCAGAAGTGCACCACTTGCCTGTCCTGAAACTCTGCCTTTAGGACCAAATCACTGATTTGGGTTCCTATTAGGATCTTAAATCTATAATTATTAAGAAATTAGATTTTTAATTACAAATCATTTGTAAGATGTAAGTACAGCTATTTCTCGTAACTGAAAGTTTAACGTCCAGTCTAGATGTGCCTGACTAGATGATCATTGCTAAAACACGTGTATGATTCTGGGGCTCAGAATGCTGATAACACCTTTCACAACTAGAATGATTAAATTAAGGTAGATAAGTACAGGTTTAAGGCCAAGATTTTCAAAGACAAGGTTTTAGCTGATTACACTACAGTTTATCCTGAGAGGCTTCAACAAAGCGTATTTGGAGGGGTTTCTTTTGCTTTTTGAAGCAACAAATATTGGAAGGTGGTAAACATCACTCACCTGATAAAAATCTTGATCCTAGAAATTCAGTTATTCTAGTAATACAGGTTATTTCAGTAGCACTGAGCTCTAAAAGTCCATGTCATTCTTATGCTGGGCGTTTTTCAAATCCAATAAAAGACTTTTTTTTATCCAAGAAAAGACACACAAAGATCTTCCATACACCTACATTTTTTAATCTGTTAGATTGAGACAGAAACTGAAAACATTTAGGTACCTAAGTGACCAGAAGAAGATTAAAGTCCAAGTTAATTACAAGCAAGTTAATTGTAAAATTCAGAACCTAATTTATTACCTTTATTCAGTCATTATCTCCTTTTTTTAGGTTGAAGAAAAGATGCAAAGTGTTGTGGAAATTTGCTGGGGTCAAAAGTCCTCAAAGTTCTATACTCTTACAAAGTATTGCTAATAGAGTTGCTAAAAAATATTAATATTTAATGACTACTAAATGAATTATAATACATTTTTCCATGGAAAATCCCATTAGAACTTTATTTAATTAATTAGTATCTGAAGGAAAAAAAACCCCAAACAGCCAAACCTTACTCTACAAAGCCAAATTTCAGAAATGCTAATGGGAAGTTTGATGTTAATTCCAGAGAGATTGGAATTTCTCCATAATCTAATACTGACTTCCTGTTTAATTGAAATTTAATGTGAAGTTTCTGCATTTTTCACTGAATTTGGCATGCTGACACAGAACTCCTGACAATGTAAGCAATGAATGTACTTCATATAGAAAAACTGAAACCTCCTTAGTGTGTGATATTGTATATTGAAATGGTATTGTTTCAAACAGTCAGGTTGCAGAGAAGCTGAGCTGTTTGGCTCATCACATATCTGCTTCAGCATTATTCTGTGCTTTCTGTTCAAATTCCTACCGTGAGCCAAATGGTTGCTGTGTGAAGTCCAATCACAAACATTTTCTCTTTAGGACACTTCAGCTGCTGATCCAGCACAGAGTTGTCCCTTTTCTTCCCTTACAGGCACACTGATCCTAGAGAAGAGCTGAGAGGGGAGCTGGTCCATGTTAAATAAAGAGCTCACTTGAGCACATGCACCAAACACAAATGAAACCAGCAACTTGCTTGTGCTCCCTCCACAGCAAGGTCCTTCCCATTGCAACCTCATCTGGTAGGCAGGTCTGATGATGGTGGGCAGTGATGAAGACAAAGCAGAGGCCTTCAGCACGTATCAATCATAAATGTATAAAACAGGATATAATAATTATTAGATTGCCTTGAAACTAAGTGTAGACGTACTAAAACAGTACAGCTAACAACAGCATTTAGGTGCTTTGTAACTCTGTGGTGGCAGGACCAAACATAATTTGTAAGCATTTTACAGTGGCATCCTAGGGCACGTTAAGAGGAGTGTGGCCAGCAGGTTGAGGGATATTATCCTCCCCCTCTACTCTACCCTGGTGAGACCCCACCTGGAGTACTGTATCCAGTTCTGGGCTCCCCAGTTCAAGAAAGATGAGGAACTCCTAGAAAGAGTCCAGATGAGAGCTACAAAGATGATGAGGGGACTGGAGCATCTCCCCTATGAGGAAAGGCTGAGAGAGCTGGGCTTGTTTAGTCTGAAGAAGAGAAGACTGAGAGGGGATCTCATCAACACATACAAATATCTTAAGGGTGGATGTCACAAGGATGGACTCAGACTCTTCTCAGTGGTGTCCAGCAGCAGGACAAGGGGCAATGGGCACAAACTGAAGCATAAGAGGTTTCAGTTGAATATGCAGAAGAACTTGTTAACTTTGAGGGTGACAGAGCACTGGAACAGGCTGCCCAAGTGGGTTGTGGAGTCTCTTCTCTGGAGATATTCAAAGCCTGCCTGGACGATGTCGTGTGCAACCTGCTCTAGGAGAACCTGCTTTAGCAGGAGGGTTGGACTAGATGATCTCCCGAGGTCCCTTCCAACCCTTGCCATTCTGTGATTCTGTGATTCTGTGATACATCAGTATGTAAGCAATGTGACACCAAAGAGGCAAAAAAAGGTGTTTGTAGTTACATGCAGCAGACACTCAAGTAACGAAAGCTACCAGACAGATAAGCACAAGGGACTGCAGACAGGCAGGGTATCCTACCAACTGCACAGGAAGGATAACGTAAAACCAAAAAGACATGCAGTTTCAGGAGCAGATGAGCACTGTCTTTTCTGAGAGGGAAGGCAATAGAATAATATTTAAAAAAAACAGGGAAGTGAGGAAAAACAAAGAAGATAATCCCATTTAAGCTCTAACTTCTTTTGTTAAAGAGCTCTCAGGCCTGATTATTGTGGCCTCTGTGACTAAGAGCCACCACAAACTGAAGCCAGCTACGTGGGATCACATCTGCACAGCTGGTTTAAAATGTGATTGTTAAAGGCTAACAATTTTGTATATGTATCAATGATGATACACACATGAGAATTAACCATTAGCACAAAGTATGTCATTAAGGAAGGAACTCAGTAAGATATTCTTTAGAAGTTTAAATCTGTCCTGATTTGCCATTTTTGGAATCATTCCCATCACAGTGGTTTCTGATTGTCTGATATGTAGAGATATATATATATGTTCAATCACAAAAAATGGACTCATAATATCAATTTGTTAATTATTAATTATATTTATCTGTCTGTTTGCTATAATCTGTATCTGCTCTGAGAAACTCCTGCATTTCGAACATGACAAATAGTTTACAAGCAGCAAAAAATCCACTTAAGTTCTCCATTCCCTCCAAAAAAGGAAAATACATCAAGAAGAAGAAAGAAAAAAAAAAAAAGATACAATTGAAGGGGAAAGCAAGGGTAATTTTAAGCAGGCTTTAATACCTCCTTTTTTTTCAATCTTGTCATGGTTTAACCCAGCTGGCAACTAAGCACCACGCAGCCGCTCGCTCACTCCCCCCCTCCCTCAGTGGGATGGGGGAGAGAATCAGAGAAAAGAAAAAAAAAGTAAGACCCATGGGTTGAGATAGAGACAGTTTAATAAGAGAGAATAATAATAATAATAATAATAATAATAATGGTAAGAAAATATACAGAATATGTAAAAAAAGTGATGCACAACGCAATTGCTCACCACACGCTGACCGATGCCCAGCCCATCCCGAGCAGTGATCACTCCCCCCGAGCTGCGATCACACAGCCCGAGCTGTGAACACTCTGCCCGCAACCGACCAACCAACCCTGCCGAGCATGACGTTATATGGTATGGAATAGCTCTTTGGTCAGTTTGGGTTAGCTGTCCTAGCTGTGCTGTACTCCCAGCTTGTTATGCACCTGGCCGAGCAGGAGAAGCTCAAAAAGTCCTTGAGTAGTCTGAGCACTACTTGGCAACAACTAAAAACATCAGTGTGTTATCAACATTCTTCTAACACTAAATCCAAAGCACAGCACTATGCTAGCTTCTGTGAAGAAAATTAACTCTATCCCAGCCGAAACCAGGACAAATCTTCAAACATAGAATCATAGAACAGTTTGGGTTGGAAGGGACCTTTAAAGGTCATCTAGTCCAACTTTCCTACAATGAGTAGGGATAGCTTCACCTAGATCGGGTTGCTTAGAGCCCTGTCCAACCTAACCTTGAATGTTCCCAGGGATGGGGCAGGAATGGATCATTCCTCCTTTGGACAATCTCAGCTCCTGATTGAAACCAATATCGCTTTATTCTAAACTGCTATATTTAAAAGTGTTTCAGTTAAGGCTCATGTTTTTCAGTTTATCAAATTTTATACACTTGAAAGTCTTTCTTTGTCATTTCCAAGTCACTAACTCTAAAAAAGCAAAAAAAAAATTTCTTTGATTCCACTAGCAGGTATCAGGGCACAGGACTGTATGTGGAACAAACACCTGCAGACAGACACTAGCTATTAGAGGTGCAACCAATTAATTTGGCTAATGTTTCCACCCCCTCAAGTTTCTTGGTAGTCAATTTTTTTCTCTTATATCTCCCAAGATTTACTCATTTTCTTGTCAGAAATTTCTGCTGTACTGACTCTAAATAATGTAGATTCCAAAAATAATGTTTGAGAAATTATTATCAGTCTCCCCTACTGTGATGTCTGAACCCTATAGTATAAGTGATTCAGATTCATATTAGGGATTTATACTGATTTCCATAATGACAGTATGGTATTAGTCACTAGTCACAGAAAATCAAAACCAGAGGTGCTACAACTTGGGTTCAAAGGAAAGGCAGGAATATTTGTGCTTATATTGGTGTTTTGCCTGAAAAGTGGAAGAGTGGAAATTATCAAAAGCTATGTCCTGGCCAAGCACAGAGACATAATTGAGAAGGAGTGTTTAGAGAATATAATCTGCCACTTTCCTTCTGGTTGCTGTAAAGGTACAGCAAGGTGCTAGCCATAAATAGGATGCTAGCATCTAACAACCTTTTTATAGAGTCCCATGTGAGTATGTGAAAGATCTGCCCTGAAGTCTTCCCTGACAATTACCATTCAGCTATAAAAAATAATTTTAGGTGGCAGCCTTCTGACTGCCAAAGACTATCAGAGGAGCATGAACTGGATCCAGATTTCTGTGCCAGTTCAGAATTACCTCACCACTAGTGCCTAGCTGTAAACATCTAGTGGAACTGGCTGCTTGCCTGCTTGTAGACCCAATGAGAAATTCATGTTCATAAATCCAAATGCTAGCTCCCACAGTTTGCTGACATTAGCACCTTCACCCTGCTTTCAGTCAGAAGTTTCATAGTCATGCTGAATTCTTCTGAAAGTAAAATCCTGTATTTCTGAATTTCTACATACTTACTTGTTGGACAGTTAAGCTTATCTCCTGACAATGTGCCCAATTGTGAAGGTCCAGCAATTTCATAAATACTGCCTCCAAATTGACTGGATTACCAAAAGAGGTCATGTAGAATGTCTGCAGCATTTTAGAATGAATTATTATCATGGAATTTGGGGTAACACTGTTTCATAGATCTGAAATAAAACAACTGCTGAACCAGACCTTTAAGCTGTCTATGCTAACCTCCACTTATAATTAATGGGGAGAGATAGCCATGTTTGGGTCATGAATCACTTCAGCCTAAGGTGGTGTCTAGAATAACTCTGATGACTTGCATCTGTAAATTTCTATCTCTTTTCACTGACTTTAAATGAACGTAGGTACAGTCTTTTACAGTGCCGGTGTGATGAATCCCACCACTGCAGCTAGAAGCATTTCCTAGGATTCTGCTGGGTGGCCACAAGATCTTTCCAACAGCAGAGTTTAGCCAGTCCCTGGAAGCTAGGTACTGAAGATTGCTACCAGGCCATTACAATCCCAGTTCATGTATGCAAATCAGCCAATGGGAATTTTGGAGCTTGATGTATTCTCGTCTACTTTATAAGCCAGTCAGGACATTTATTCATCTCTTACTTTGTACTTTTTGTGACCATTAGGTTTACTTAATTAGATTCACTGTCAAAAAAAACCCCCAAAACCAAAAAACCTAATCCTACTGTTGCCTACTAAACAGAATTATTATTGGGAGATCATTTTATGCTTTATTTAGTGCTGTCAAAAACTATTCTGCTAATAAACTTCTGGTATGACTTGGTACCAAAAACTGTTCAAGTACCTTGTCGTGGTTTAACCTCAGCCAGCAAACTAAGCAACACAAAACCTCTCGCGCACCCTCCAGCCCCTGGTGGGACAAGGGAGAGAATCAGAAGAGCAAAAGTAAGAAAAGTCATGGGTTGAGATAAGAACAGATTAATAATTGAAATATTATCATAATCATAAACATAATCATAATTGATTGTGATGAAAAGGAAAACAGCAAGGGAGAAAGAGAGACAAAACCCAGGAAAAACAAGTTATCCAACCATTCCTCATGCGCCTACTGACACGCAGCCCATCTGGAGCAGCGATTGCTGCTCCCTGGCCAGCTCCCCCCAAGTTTATGCACTGAGCATGACATCATATGGTATGGAATAGCTCTTTGGCCAATTTGGGTCAGCTGTCCTGGCTGTGCCCCTCTCAGTTTCTTGTACGCCTGACAGAGCATGGGAAGCTAAATAAGTCCTTGACTGGTGTAAGCACTGCTCAGCAACAACTAAACCATCCGTGTTTTCATAGAATCATAGAATGTTTGGGTTGGAAGGGACCCCTAGAGGTCATCTAGTCCAACCCTCCTGCAGTCAGCAGGGACACTGCTAACTAGATCAGGTTGCTCAGAGCCCCATCCAACCTGGCCTTGAATGTTTCCAGGGATGGGGCCTCCACTACCTCTCTGGGCAATCTGTTCCAGTGGTTTACCACCCTCATTGTAAAGAATTTCTTCCTTAGATCTAGTCTAAACCTACCCTGGTTTAGTTTAAAACCATTACCCCTTGTCCTGACACAGCTGGCCCTACCAAAAAGATTTTCCCCATCTTCCCTATAGGCCCCCTTTAGGTACTGAAAGGCCGCAATCAGGTCTCCCCGCAGCCTTCTTTTCTCCAGTCTGAACAACCCCAACTCTCTCAGCCTGTCCTCATAGGAGAGGTGGTCCAGCCCTTGGATCATTTTTGTAGCCCTCCTCTGGACCTGCTCCAACAGTTCCATGTCCTTCTTGTGCTGAGGGCTCCAGAGCTGGACGCAGTACTCTAGGTGAGGTCTCACCAGAGCTGAGTAGAGGGGCAGAATCACCTCCCTTGACCTGCTGGCCACGCTTCTCCTGATGCAGCCCAGAGTATGGTTGGCCTTCTGGGCTGCCAGAGTACATTGCCGACTGTTTTATCAACATTCTTCTCATACGAAGTCCAAAACACAGTACTTATGCCTGCTACTAGGAAGAAAATTAATTCTATTCCAGCCAAAACCAGGATATAACTAAATAGAAATAATCCTCTGTTTTCATTTCATTTAATGTTATATTCTGACAGCTTTATTCAAATATTACATGTTTAGTATTTTCTGGGTCCATTCTCCATACTCAAGGCAGAGACACCAAAATTTTCCTTTTTGTTAAAAAAGTAGGTTTACTTGCACGAAGGCAACTTTGGCAAGGTATTTCATAAAGCCAGTCAATGGTATGACGTTTTACAGATCTCTTTTAAGTGTAAAAGAAATAGCATTTTATAACATTGATTATCTCCAGGAAAATACATGCAAGAACATACTATTATTCTCTATCCCCTTAAATATTTAATCCAGCTACAGAAGAAATTTATTTGAAAACTTACATGTATGCAAACTGAATTCTGATGCACTGATTTACTGAATGTCTGTAGGTCTCAGAATAATTTTTGAAGCCAAATAAGTAGTTTTGACTGGCAATTTAGTTTAATATATTGAGTATTTTAACAGATAACAGGTTACTCTAATCTGACACTGCAATAACTACTTACACAGAAAACACAGGTATCAGCAGTGCCTGCAATAGTATCACTTATGAGAATAGCTACCTCTGGCTCAATTTTTTTGTTTGGCTTCCAGTTACCTACCTGCAACAGCCCTGAATGATGACCGTACCGAGACTGCTACTTTCCTTTTTTCCTGTTTGATACTTCTGTCATGGATGGAGTGAGAGGGAGGCAAAAATAATATAGTTTATTGGTGTAAAACAGTGAGTTAACAAAGTTCAATGGTAAATGTGACAATAGTCTGTAAGATTTGATGGCAAGGTACACTTGGTTATTTACTGCATAGAGGACAGGGTCAGACAAAACTGTCAGGGAGACACTCCCGTTGAGTCATGAGGTTCAGAAAAGATCCCCTTGCTTTCTAAACTCCCTCAGAGAGGAGTCTAGGTGTGGCTGGATCCAATCCTAGTCCCAGACTTGGTCAACGGTTTATGTCTAAAGGATCATATATGCCAAATCAATTCTTTGTATCACTTAGCTAAGGTTTCAAAGTTTGACATGCTGTCAGCCACTTGCTGAGAATCTGTTGTGGTAAGGAATCTCTCAACCTCAAGGAGGAACCTTGATAGGCATCCTTGGTCAAGGGGAGATCCTGACATGCAGCCCGCTGCCATGCAGGAATGCTCAAAGGTCTCTTGGGTTGCTCACTGTTGATGGGGTAAGGTAATTGGCTCATAGTCATATTTGCATACTGACCACTGTGCTTAGGTGGGCACATTCCACAATAGCCCTTGGCTATTGTATTGTTATCTGTCTCCCCCCTACATCCAGTGGGTGCATCCTTCAGGACCAGACACAGACCAGACACATCTATCACCACCGTCACAGGTGGTCATCACTTGAAAGAGGTCAAAGGAAGGGGAGTCAGAGACGAGGGGGGGAGCACACCACCACAACTTCCTATGCAATCTGTAGGGATCTATTGAAATGTAGGATGAGGTCTCAGATCACCTCACAGCGGGAATAAGAAAACACAGATGCACTTATACAAGCATTAGTTATGGTTCTGCATGCATGCTGTGAAATCCTCTGTGTGTCTCTTAGGTCTCAGAAAAACATTCTCTGCTTAGGAACCTAAGGAGTCATTAGTGCAAAAGAGCTTTTCTTCTGTTTCTCTTAAGCTTTTCGCTTGCAGAAAGCACATTCATTCTTCACTTCTGCCTTCTATGCATTGCTGAAGTCCCAGGCTATCCAAGAAATGACCACTTCTTAACCCTGTCAGAAAAGTTGGCAAACTTTGCATATCCTCATCCTGACAGAGAAGCTCCCTCTCAAGGGAACCACTTTTCAACAGCTTTAGTATGTGGTGCACCTGTAGGAATGGTATATAATAATGCCTGTGAAGATACCTCAGTGGTACAAAGTTTGTTTATGTTTCTCAAAGAAACTTCAGCCTTGCAATATAAATATAGGAACTTTTATTTTCTGAAATTAGAATATTTTTTATGTGCATGTCCGTCTCTGTAAATGCAGTTTATTCATGCTGCATTTTTTCCACTGCTGTCTGATACACTGTTTGAATTACTGTGTCTGCAGCAAGGAAGCATGTTTTCTTATGGTTTTTGGTATAAAAAGAGAGAGAATAGAAAAGGAGGTTACCAAAGCGTCACAGTTAATATTATTGGGCTTTGTTAATTTTAATATAGGAAAAGAAATGACTGTACTTTATTTCAATCTCCTGAACTATGGCAGGTTCCAAGCTTGTTTTCCATCTGACCACCAAATCTTTTTCAATCCATGTCTTCTGATGTCCTCCCATCACCCCACTTTGGATGGCATCACTGAATATTCTGTGCTACCTTTCCACTCTTCTATCAGAAAGGCCAAAGTATGTATCTTAAGTATTCTGATATATATACACACTTAAGTATTCAGTACATACACAATATAAAGCCACATTGAGATTTATTAACCTCTCAGATTAGAGATTGAGGTGTGGTTCAATTACCATCTACTTTTGTTACTTTTTTTTCTTTTACCTTTGACATCCTTAACTTATAGGAGGGTGAACAATAGATGTTAAAGACAGCTTGTCAGCAAAAACACAAGTAACCATACCCTTATGTATGTTCTCTTTCTTTAATCCTATCATCTTTATCCTTCCACATTGCTTATACATAGTGCTCTTCCACATTAATATTAAGAACACTCTTAGGATAATTTCTATTTGTAATTAAGTAAAAAATCAATTAGCCTGAACACTTTGATTAAATGCTTGCAAAGTGTTACAAAAAACATTTCTTTATGAAGTTATTTTCTGATTACATTGTGGCCATAAAACCAAAATATTTTAACTTAAAATTTTTATTCATATTATCTTAATATTTATTTTCTGTTTCCCCTTAAGCCAGGAAAACAATAACCTTTCTCAGTAATAGGGGTAGCTGCAAGATACAGTCATATAATTTGGTTAATTTTACAAGGTCTTCATAAAGAATTCAGGTCTCGGTTTTCTCTGCGCCTTTTCTTTGAAAATTAAAAAAAAAAATGTCCTTCCTTGCTTCCACAATGGCCATTAAATGAAGATTATTTCAGCTATGTGTAAAAAGTTTTCGTTCTTTTATCTATTGCCAATTTATTTCTTAGGGTAGCACAGTTTTCTCTTTCACACAATAACAAATGCTTTGCTTGTCCAAGACATTTGAAAGAATTTCATACACCTCTAGAACAATGAAAACGTGTTTTAGACATGCTTCCTGGACACGTTTCACATATACAAAAAGTAATATCTGCACAAGAATAAGACAAAGTAAGAGGAAAAAGAAAGGCTACTGAACTCAACTGAATAAACTTGTCCAGTTTTTCTAGCATTATTCTAATGATACCAAAAAAAACCCCTAGAAGCCTTCTTAAATGAGCTGTCCTTTGTGCAAGGTTTTAGCACTAGCATTTATCTGCCCTGAAGTTAATCATCTGAAGATAACTGTTTAGCCTATCCTATGGTGAGGAAATTTGGAAGGGATGAAGGAAAAAGAATGAATGGTCTATGAATGCTTCCAGCACTCTTTCTGAATTTTTTTTTTGCTTACATAGGATTAGCATATAATTGTTTTCAGGGTAAGATATGGTCAAGGTCTTGGTCAGGCTAAGAAATGTGTGACAGGTATATAATTAAGCAACTGACGTTATATCACTTTATTTGATGTATAGACATAGACATAGCTGCAAGCAGCGTTTAAATGGATAGTGTGAACATATGCTAATGTACCTTTATTATCTTCTTATTCTAATAAGTCCATCTGGATTCCATATTAAAGAATAGCTTTTAAAACAATTGCAAGTTTTAAAACTGCATGGAAACCTTATTATTTTGAGAGGTGAAGGAGAAAGAAAGAAACAGGTTGCCTACTTCCAATGTAAGATGAAGAAAGTCTGATTTGTTTTCCTGCATAGCTGCTGAGTTACCAGGAGATAACTATCACATCGCCTTCTGCCATGTTGGAAGAATGGAAAGCTGAATGGATAGGAAGGAATTGAAGAAATAAAAGGGTTAGGATCAAGGGAAAGAGAACATTTTATCTTTACTGTATTCCATTTTTTTTTATTTTAAATTAAGATAAATACATTAAGTCTGAAAATGAACATGAATTCAATTCCACAACAAACTCCTCCCCTTTTATTTCTCTTTTTAAGTTCAATGAGTATAAAAGTCTGGGAATTCTTTTGTTTGTTTGAACAAGTTATGGAAATGTGAAAAATACCATGTCCAGAATGTGAGGTGCAGAAGGAATAAGCACAATTTTTCAATTTAATAAGAGTAAAAATAAATATTAAATGTAAATTCAGTTTTAAGGAAATATGTTTCTAGAAGTAATTTTATTTATAAAATTGTGATCTTAATGTAACACTGTCTATGGACAACACTCAGACTAACGCAGTCATCAGGAAAGATACATGAGGATGGGGAAGGGCTTTTGTTGGAATTGCATTGAAAACAGGGTCAGTAACTGAGGAAAATAGATGCATTTTAGATTGGAGTTCTCCTCCCATCTTCTACTTTAAGGAAAATTGTGTTGTTCATTTTTTTGAGGTTTGTTTTCCTTCTGGTATTTTCATCTAAAAATCAAAACTATATTGCTAGTGCATAAGTAAGGCAGAAAGAACTTCTCTGCCTATTCTTTTTGATATACTAGAAAAAAAAAAAACAACCCTGAAATCTCTAAAATTTCCAGAATTAACATCCTTAATGGAATTTCAGGCTGTGTATTTGTACAACTACTAACACTGAAAGTCTCAGACATATGGCCAAAATATGGGGATGAGAATATGAACATTCAGGGATGCATTGGTTTTCAATGACTGTAGAGTGAGTTATACATAAGCTCAGAGAAATGTAAAAGCTCAAACCCTAATATGAAATATTATTTTGCATGCAAGCAAACATGGCAAAATCTTAATGGTAAACTGCTTACACTTCTTTCTTTGTACTAGTGATCCCAGGAAATTACTGAACAATCAGAAGAAATTCCTACAGTCAGGCACAGGGGTTTTTTATAATTATTCTAAAGAAAACTGTAATTTACATCTAACTTAAGTGTCCTTATTATGGAGGTTTAAAATGAATTAAACTTTGTAAATAGTATTATCCTCAATATATATGAAGGAGGAACAAGGAATGGAAGTATCTGTGTCTCCTCTACCAAGATGTTGTTAATAGATCCTCCTCACAGCCACACCCCAGATGATACCAAGGAAATTAGATAGGAGAAAAAGGGATATGTAGACATAAGCACACATGGCCTATGCCTATCCTGTGAGATTAGAAAATGCCTGGGAAAGTTTTCTTGCCCTGATGTTAAATAGAGCAGTTTATCCCCGTATGTGCTATTAAATTTGCCTAACAACCAAAACAAGCTACTTTTAAAATTAGTATGAGAAATAAACCCTGGCCAGTGTTAATTCCCTCCCTATTATGTCTTGAAAGTGCTTGGGAGAAGATTGATTGTTCCAATGCAATTCCATGCCAGGGACAGGTAAAATACTCCTGTTCCATAAATAAGCATCATGAACAAAAGTCTGCCAGTGTCCAAGAATAACCCTATGACTGTTTAGTTTAGTATGGACACAATGAAAGACGGTGAAATTAATGGAAAAGCTAAAGCTAACGTAGCCACTGAGAAAAATCTCTGCTTGTTAACAACTCCTGTTATGTTGAACCAGATAATCCCAGTCTCTTTCAACAGCAGCTGACTGAAGCCAGTCTATACTTCCAAAAATTAAAAAGTTCCATTTAGTCAAAATCATTCCTAAGGCTTAGGCCTCATTTCAGAGTCTGTGGAAACTGATGGGTCTGGGTTGGAGTCAGTAAGAGCAGCATCTTCATTTCTTTTTAAACTTTTTTCTTCCTTTTTCCTTTTTTCTAAGATCATCAGAGATAATACTTTATATCTTTTTATTTTTCCTCATTTGCCAGGAATAAAATTACTACCTTCTTCCTCCTGATCATCTTCAGTAGTCTTCTAAATTCAAAGGCAAAAATTTGATGTTTAAGGACTTACCATATAATTGGGTAGATACTTAGTGGGAAAAGCAAATTATTCATTTATACCCAGAAAACTAACCTTTAGCTAGATTGTCTTTGACCTCTTATGTCACTGTTCCCATCTCCTGTGGATGTCCTGGCAACAAAGTCCTTCTGAAATTTCTTTATAGATTGTGGGCTGATCATGCAGGAATTGAAATGGTGATGCCAGGCATATTCTTTGCTTGTTCTAATGAGTTTTGCTCTCTTTCTCAGGCCAGCTGGATGAGAAAGCTTTAGATAATGTACAGGAGCCAAAGCCAAAAAATGCTCAGATTAATAAAGAAATAGCTGCAGCTCAAACCAGATGTATCCTCAGGGCTTATAGGGCTTCAAAAGGCTGTAAAGACAATTTCTACCTAGTGAATATGAAGAGCAAAACTGATACTAGGGAACTTATATAAGTATGGCATAGCTTTCCCTCCTTTCTCAGTAGAATTTCATGCAAACAAAATTAAAAGACTTTCTCCGTTGGCCTAGCAGAGCTCTGACTAGGTGTGAAGCAGAGCTGCAGTTTACTCTCAGTTCCTTCATCCTGAGCCAAGAGTTGTGGCTGCAGTATGATAACCAGTAGACTGAATGAAAAGACTGTATTTTATTACATTTGGTAGTAACAGGTGTGGGAAGGATGTAAGAAAGAACTATAGGAATTTTTCCAAGGGGCACTGGATGCTGAAAGAGGACATATCTTATTCTTTACAAATATAAAGCCTTGTTTCTGTTGTTGAGTGTAAACAAAATTCATTAGCTTCACATATGAAAAAAGCTGTTAATGGTAATGCTACAAAGCCACCCCGTTTTTAACAGCTCTCAGAGACTACCTGACCCAGTGAAAGGCTAAATCCAAATGAGAAGATTCACATGCTACACTAGAGTAAGATGTAGTACTGAAGGATTTATATTGAGAGTATTTTCACATAGACAGTCATAAGAGTTAGCTCTGGCTAGTCGCAAATCAACCTAAAAGCATGAAGATATGTCACCTTTCTTTACTGTGGTAAACACAGATTTATTTTGCCTAACCTTCTAAGGTATCTAAGAAACAAAGAGTATCTTAGAGCACCGCATATGTCCATAGAAATAGAATGAACAATACTAAAAGCTACTGACACTTCAAAATGCCTTAAAATTCTCAACCCCAAACTGTGGGCTGCCTCCTGCTCCCACCTTTCACTGAAAATGATCTTTTTTTACAGCAAGTAAGGCATGCAT
Source organism: Butorides virescens (assembly GCA_017310255.1). Classification (NCBI taxonomy): domain Eukaryota; kingdom Metazoa; phylum Chordata; class Aves; order Pelecaniformes; family Ardeidae; genus Butorides; species Butorides virescens. Next base: position 148,434 of record JADKXX010007236.1, on the reverse strand, counting down.
TCTATTCTACTAGTGGAAAACAAAATCATGAAAACTGAGAGCTTCTCATACTCAAGCACTCTTTGGCATTGCCTTGTTGGGCTACATACTCCTTTTTTTCTATACTAACACACCAGCCTGCCATTTGACTGTCTCAGGACAATGATGCTTCTTTGACTCAGCCTAAATGGACTGCCTCAAGGTACAGCCTGCATGGATTTCTCCTGACTGCTTAGAAATGTGTGGGGAAATGAAGCTGATCTGAAACAGCTACCTCCAAAAACTACACAGCACTCTAGTACCACAGTTAATGTTTCCTTTGTTGGAATACAAAACTCAATATGAAGGTAAAATGCATTTTTTTTATAAGTACACAATAACATACAAACTATACCATGGTTAAATGTATGAGTACTATCAAGGTCTAGTGCAGACTGGCTGCTCCCTGGGAGCCAGGAGCTGCAAGGGGTCCTTGGGCCAGGAGGGAAGGGCAGGCACTGGGAGGAATCCAGGGGCAGCTCCCAGCCCAGAGCATGAGACATTTGTGGTGAGAACTCAAGTCCACATCAGGGTGCAGATCAATGAAGTGCATGTGTAGACACAAACATGAGTGCAACACGGCTAAGTTGCAGCTCAGGCAAGGGCTGAGAGTGACAGTCTCCACTTAGAAGCAGTTCCTAAGAAAAATAAGGGTAAGCCCTTGCTGAGCCTCCTAATTTCCATCACAACCACCTTACACAAGGTCACCAGCCATACTATGTGTAAACTGGTTTGACCCCAAGGAGCCATGCCCCAGGGATTGCAGAAATGTGCTCAGAGACCTCACACCAATCTCCTAAGATGTGTCCTCACACTGTACAAAGGTTTGGATTCAAAGGGGCATTCATCACAAAATGTCCTGCTTATACATGGAGCATGCATGTAGTCTGCTGGTTTCCAGGCCAGGCTGGGTATCTCTGGGGATTGCTGTAGAGCCTGAGGGCACATTAGGGACATTAAACCACCATTAAAAAGCATTGGAAACTGAGATGGGGGTCAAGCCACCACCGAGATGTCCAGGAGGATTGAAGGAAGCAATCAATAAAGAGACCTTAGGCTTCCTAAAGAGGTGCTGATGCCCCATGTCTGACAGTGTTTAAGAGGCATTTGGGAAATGCCCTTAATAATACGCTTTAACTTTTGGTCAGCCCTGAATTGGTCAGGCAGTTGGACTAGATGATCATTGTAGGTCCACACTTCATTGTCAAAAAGATCTTTGGAGTGACCAAGACCCCATGGTCATCATGAAGACTCTGCAGCAAAATCCCTACCTCCCCTTCCCATTATAAGTACTTGCAGGTGATCACAGTCCTTCTCTTGTCCCTTCTTTTGTCATTTGTATCAATGTACTTTCTACATGAATTATTATTATAAATAAATCCCACCTACTCCCATTATTCCAGGGAGCATCAACTTGGAAGTTTCCCACATACAAATTGGTATCCTTACCTTTCAATATATTTCAGTCTTCAGAAACAGGCCTCAGAAAGAGAATCTTCAGAAACAGAATGACATTTCTGTGGGAAGTGTCTGACAGATATACATGTCATGGTAGAAGGGGACTAAAACAATGAAGAAAACCCTGGTGTCTCCCATCCTCATATATTTTACACCCAATTTTACAGTATTTACTTTTAAACAGAGGTAGTGCTGTGAAAATTTACTGTCAGTGCTGGATCTAGGAAATACTCAACTAGTACATTTATAATGCTAAAATAATATCCATTCAAAAATATTATGATGAAAAGAGATGGACAAATAGAACAACAGGACCATTTTGAAATTCATGTTTCCTGACATTTGTTTTCTACATAAAATGTTCTTGACCTTTTCATCTATGTTTGAAAATCTAGGACTAAAGTTTTTATGTAATTTCCTGTGCACAGCTTGAGTCACTATTGAGAGTCAAGCACACATACTGAGAAGGAAAACAGGATTAAATTACAGTTCTATGTTTTGGTGTACCTAAAATTCTTGTTTCTTCAAGCACAGATATATGACACTTTGGGGTTTATTGCAATACTAACTAGAGTTTTCAGCCAGGCATTGTAGCATTTGCTATATCTTGGTTTTAAGCAGAAAACTAGGCTACAAAGTGGAATAGTAACATTATCAAATTGTATGTGATTCCTTTTCTCTTCGTAACAACATTTGAAACTGCCACAGCTGTACTTGGAAAGTTTCCATAGCACCCATTTTTTTTCCAGGCACCCCTCACAACTGATATTTGGTCTGTTTACTTTTTACTAGTCACTAGTCACATCTGCCAGCTGAAGACTTTGAGATAACCTGTATCTTTTCACTTTGATCCACTTTGCTGTATTTCAATTGTAGTAGTATTCAATGTTGTGGTTCAATAATGTAGTTCAAGAGCAGCTATTAATGTTGACAAAAATTAGTTTCTGACTACCAAACTTTGTCAAAAGGACAATAACCTTAAATCAGATGCACATGATTTAAAGTAAGATACACTAATTTAAAGTAAATTTTAACCCTGTCAATCATTTCTCCTTCAGCAGTAAGCTAATGATTCATTTGTTCACCTCTATTCTGTATTGCATAAGTAGACAGATTACTTGGAATTGGAATAACTTTGGTTGTTGTAATGCAGTTTGCTTGTGCAGCTGAAGAATTACAATTAAGGAGAGAAAGCAAAAATGATTGACATGAATACAACTCATTATTCTGTTGAGAACTTGTTTTGACATATCAGTCAATGTAAATCATCAGTGTTACAATGGCATTGATTACAATTTGCTTCTCTTTGATCACATCAGAAATTCCTTGTCAGGATGACATATAATATGTATTTTCCAGCAGATCTTAGCTGTTTTCATAACGTGGCTCCCCTCCTCCTACTGAAAACCATACAGACCACCTACTTCAATTTGGGTTGCTTGCTGTAGCTTACTACAAGGGAAAGTAACTTTAGGAAAGATTTTGTTTATCTTTAAAGTTACTTACTAATTTAAATCGAAATCTGGAATGAAATGAAAACCCAGCATAATCCAACATGCATTGATATGTTTATAGTAATGCAAAAGCTCTAATGATGATGGCTCTGGGCCTGACATCACTGCTTTCTGACTTATTTGCCTGTGTCAACATGGTTTAATGGTAAGGTAGTACCCTAAGTTTGTCTGTATTTCAATTAATGTGGCTTTATCAGAAGGTCTTAATTTCCAGTTTGTCTGGCAATATTCCTCAGAGACACTGCTTATACTTCCCCCTTTGTTTTCCAGCTCCACAGGGATAAAGCTGACATACTCAACTGAATATAAAAGAACACTCTGACCACAACTTATCTGGGAGCTATCTACATGATAATAACCTGGAAGATGACAAGTGTAGGCTTGGTCTCCCCATGCTCAAGGTCTTGGCCATGAAAGACCTTCTAGGTTGGAGTGGGATAAAACAAATGAGATTCCATAGCTCTGCCTGGACAAGACTGGATCAATATTTAAAGTAAACTATGATGTAAAAATTTTCTTTTCATCTTGCTCCCACTTTTCCAGAAAAGTGCTTATTCTGCATCATCCTGAAATTATGGAATGCATTAACCTTCAGGGCTAAAAGAAAAAGACTTTTTCACTGTTAATTATTTCTGGATCTGTTCTATGACCCAGCACAATTAAATAAGCATGAATATCTCTATAGCAGGAACCAGAGCCTTAGACAACTGCTATGGACTATGCCCTATTATTTATGTTCTTTGCCTTACCATGAATCAGCTACAGCAGAAGCTATGATGCATGTTCTCTTACAGACTATCTGTTGATGATTAAGAAATCAATATGGGAACAGGAAAATTGAATTTGTGGATTTGAAAGTCACAAGACCACAATGGAATTTGATCTTTTTTATACTCCTGAGGCAATTGATCCTACAAGTGGGATAATAGATCTAAAAGAAATAGGCCTATATTTGAAAAGAAAAAGAAAGAAAAGACACAAAATGCTTATCTTCTTAAATAATATTTGCAGGCATTCACTCTCAGTTTTGAACAATAGGTCCGGAGCAGTTCTACAGTCTATACATCTCTACTCCAAAAAACTGCCACAGATCAGAAATACCCCCATGCTCATTTTTTCTTATGGGCTAGCTTTAGACAGCTAATGGGTTTTTACTTGGGATTTTAGATTATCCTTCCTTCATGCTAACTGTGGTTGTAGTTTCCATTAAAAACACTGGAGACATATGACTTAAAGCTGAAGTGTATTCATGGAGGATACATTAAAAGGGTTTGCACTGGTTTTATGCATATGATCTTTTTAGTGTCTTGCTTTAAATAAGAAAAAAATAGCTACTTACTACACTTACATAGTTGAAGGGAGAGTTCTAAAATATTAAGCTTGAATTATAGTCCTTCATTAAACCCATTCTTTAGAATCTGAGGATGAGGAATTCAGTGAAATTTGTTATGTTTTATAGCTCAGCCTATTATACTTTGAGATTCTAAATAACATGAGACTCATGGGAATAAGTATTGGAAATGAAAAATTATTATTCTACAACAAATAAAATTGGAATCAATACAATAATTTTGTTTAGTTTTCTTATGACAAATGGTATAATGCCCCCCCCCCCCTTCCCCCTCCAATGATAACTTACACCAACTCAAGTCTGTTGTTTTACAGTTATTATTGTGGGCATTAATATTAGGAAATTTTTTTTTTGTAAATTGCAGCACATTGTAGCTGACCATCAGTGTTTCCGTCAATCATCTAATTCTCCTAAAACACATTCATCCTTTCAGGAAATGGATAAGTATATCATCATGATTCAGTGAAACTTAAATATATGAAAAATACAGTTGTACCTCAGGTGGTCCAGAATATGTTTAAGCAGGAAATCTTCATGCAGACAAGGACTTTAAGTTCAATGTTATGTTCTTTTTTGTACAGCCAAAACATATATAGTAGATGAGTTCTGGATTTTTGTAAAAAATATGTATATAACTATTTAAAAGCTTAGGAAAAGAACCTGCTCTTCGTCATGTTTAGTGAACATATTTTTGCAATAACATCTTGTGCAACACTGGTAGATCTGCATTAGCATGCATTGTGGCACAGTAAAAGTGGTTGTATAGTCAAACAGGATTCTGAGGACTCAATATCTACACCATAAGGACTTCTGGAGTTTTAATTAAAAATTAAAATCTTGGTCCTAGACTGCATATTCATCAAGTGGAGGCATCAAGACATCAGATGAATTCTTGGAGTTCATCATCCAGTTAATCCACTCATGTTAAAAACTACTGCCCGCATCAAACCAAGTCTGGAGTAAATGTGACAACTTGGAGATTCCTTTTAAAAGCATACTCATGGTCTGAACCAAAATATAAGATAATCTCACCCATTTTCTTCATAAATCAGTAGTGTTTCCAGCTTTAGTATATATAGATTATTGGATAGTTTGCTAGATTCTTGTTGCTTATATATAAGATAACCAGAGCTGGCATCAAGGAAAAAAGTGCTTTTCCCTACTTCTATAAATTCTGAAATAAAAATTAATTTTTTTTTTTAAAAAAATGGGGTTTTTTGAGATAAGAACAATTTTTCTGAGATTTTTTTCATAAGCAAAACAGAAACACAAATTCAGAGCTATCAAATATACAATCATTTGTCATTAATTTGAAATCTGGGATGCCATCCAAGGGAGATGTTGTGTAACATACTTGACCACTTATCATATTTGTGTTATTTTGTTTTGAGTATATTTTTGTGTAAGGAATCATTGTTTTGTGGTCTTACTCTTATTCAATCTTACGACAGTGGTTGTAAGTGATTTTTCCACACCACCATTCCATCTTTTCAGTTATGGTACATTCAGTTTATTGTTCTTGGGAAAAGGAAACACACCTTATACACAGAGCCACAAATTAGACTGATTAATGATTTAACAGTTCATATGATCTAATGAATGCAGAAATGCATCATTAATAGAACATTTATAATTGTCATGCATAACCTTCAAGTGTTTACTCTTATTTCTCTGTGTTATGCTCAACTTTCCACTGGACCTTTAAAGAACTGAAGGGAGAAGGTAGATTTTCAAGAAGTCATCACTATCCTGAGGTCTTATCTGGAATGATGTGCATGGTGGGGATTGCTTTCTCCTCAGTCCTGGGTTTAGTTGAGGTTATCTTTATGTTTCCGATGACAGCCTGCTTCCACTCTCTTGGTTCCCTGATAGTGCTTGAAAGATGGACAATACAGTCCTCCCTCTCGCCCCATCCTCACCCCAGCTAACCACATGGGGACTGGAGGAAGCATAAATCCAGTGAACAACTGGCATATCTTGAAAAGCAGTCAGGACCTGAAGAGACCATTAATTCAGATTGAAAAAGTGAGACAAGCTGCAACACTCCTCAAACCAGTTTATGACTCCTCAGATATTAAGATTTCAAGAATCTTTAAATACCTGGTAATGAAAGTAAAGTGGATTTATTTCTTTCAATAAACAGCATGACCAGTTCTTTAACAGAAAGGTAATAATTTTTAATGCAATAACATTAGTGCATAATTGGATGAAAGTCTTCCATTTTACTTGTGAAGAGCACATTCAAGTCTGTAGAAGAAAATGTTACCTGCTGGTTTATTGATTTAAATAAAGGGTGCAATTTTGATGGATGGACAGAAAACCTCTTGGCATTTCCTAGAGCACTATTTTCTTGATTTATTAAGGAGCAGTTTGTGTATAACTATTAACATTTTACTCAGTGAATTAGTATCTTACAAAGTTCTTGTGCTCTTTATTATTCACTTCTACCATGTTCTTATCTTCTTTTTCATTTCCTTTTAACTGATGAGTAAAACCAATCTTTTAAAAACAGGAGGGAAACCTAAAAACCCCACTGGGTCACCTAAATAACCTCACAACATTGAAGGTTTATTCTAAAAATTTTCTTAGGACAACAATAAGATGTTTAGGACTTTGGGACATTGTACCATTGATCAGGTCTCTTGCTAGCACAGTGTGAGTCATGTTGTGCCTGACAATTCCATAAGCCAGAATGAGCATGTGAGCAGTGCATAGCTCTTACCCTTTGGTCACTGTTTACATGAAAGCAAGGTTTGTTTCTTCTTCTTCAGCCATCTCCAGGAAAGCAGGGCTCCATCACGTGTAAAGGTTACTTGGCAAGACAAACACCGTAACTCCAAATGTCCCCCTTCCTTCTTCTTCCCCAGCTTATATACTGAGCATGATGTCATATGGTATGGAATACCCCTTTGGCCATGTTGGGTCAGCTGTCCTGGCTGTGTCCCCTCTCAGCTTCTTGTGCACCTGGCAGAGCTGTGAGCTGAGAGTTGAGAAGCCCTTGGCCAGTCTAGGCTCTACCCAGTAACAACTAAACCATCAGTGTGTTATCAACATTCTTCTAGTACTAAATCCGAAACACAGCACTATGCCTTGTTTCTGGCAATTGTAACACACCTGACATTTAGGGGACTTAAAGTGGTATTAGGTTACTCTGTCACACAATAAAAAAAAAAAAAAAAAAATCCAATTATCTTTAAAATCTCATTTTTCCTGTCTAGAGAATTACCTTTTAAATTAACATGGTATTATTTTTCTATTTGAAATCCCTCTTTGTTTAGATATCAGATGTATTTCTCTTCTTCCTGGTCATTTTCTCTTTTGGAGTTTTAGCAGCCTGGCAGCTTAGAAAAACTTCTCTCTGTGACATCTGATCAACAATACAATAATGAAGCTTATGCTTCAAAAAATTATAGAGATGGAAAAGAAGGGAAGGTCTTTAACTCTTTTCTCCTTCAGATCACTGCCAGGATTTTTGCCTTTCAGATTCTTGAAGAATGCTCTTTCAGAACTGAATTTGACAGTCTTCCACTTGGGTTGTTTCTGTTCCTGAGAACAAAAGCTATGGGATAGCTTTAGTATTCCCTTCAAAAACTAAAATGCTTGCTAAATTCCTTTCTGGGCATCAAGTCAAAATCCTTTTAGATTTGAATTATCTGTCGAAAAGAAGTTTTCCTGAAAGTCATGTGAGTGATGCAAGAGACTTCACACAAAAGAAGTAAATACAAGAGACTGACATATCCCTAAGGATTTAGTAGTCTCATTTCTCCCAGTCAAGAGAAAATCCTTCTACTTCTACAATGATAAATCACCACATTTAGCGGTGTTCACTAACTCAGCAATGGAAATTAGTTCTTATTGTTATTCTAACAAAAATATTTCCTTTTTATGATTCTGTATATGATGACTCATATTTACCAAAATACCTATTCCAGATGTGAACAAAATTTACACAATGAATTAATAGCTTATTTGTGCATCTTGACCAAAGACTTAATTAACCCTTATCTTCTTATGCTTGCATAATGTAATAGTTCTTATCTAGCACTATAAAAATAACATGCATAATTTATTTTGTGCATGGAAAGTACAGGAAATATTTGTAGAACATTGGTTAGAAAATTTTAATTTTACATTGGTTTCCTTACACTCCAGATTCCTAATCAGATGCCTAATTTTCCAACTTTAGAGATAGATTTAAAGGTGCTAAAAAGAAGATGAGAAATGTGGACATAGCTTTAAAATCAGTGTACTGGCCAAAGTTATTTGTCCTATAAGTATTATGCTTGGCATATTTGTAAATCTAAATCTTATGTCAACAAATTTGGAGACAAATCCAAATGAAACATATTAAGACGTGGAAAAATCCTCAGTTTATAAAGCCACTTGCAGGTTATATCAATGGTAAGCCTTGATCAGCTAGTGTAAATGGACGACAAGAATGCAAACCTTCAATCATATCTGAAAATAATTATGCAGAAAGTACCATCTGGAAACAATGTTAACCAAACCAATCTTAGTAGGTGACATTATTTACTGTCAGGTTACTTTACTTACATTATTTTACCGTAGGTTACATTACATACTCTCTAGATGTTGCATCAATTCCTTGCTAATTATCTGGGCTCTTTCAGTAAAGAAAACAGGAGGTTTCAAAAATCAATTAATGCCTCCCATTTTAGATCTCTGGTTTATGATTATATTAGCCATGCTCTAAAGATGATATTTTCTTTCTGGTGACTACTGAGATAGATAGCATTAAAAATTCGATTAGACACCATAAGGTATATCAGATGGCCAAATTTAGGTATCAATACAGGCTGGGGGGAGAAAGGATCGAGAGCAGCCCTGCTGAGAGGGACTTGGAGGTGCTGGTGGATGAAAAGCTGGACATGAGCCGGCAATGTGCGCTGGCAGCCCAGAAGGCCAACCATACTCTGGGCTGCATCAAAAGCAGTGTGGCCAGCAGGTCGAGGGAGGTGATTCTGCCCCTCTACTCTGCTCTGGTGAGACCTCACCTAGAGTACTGCGTCCAGCTCTGGAGCCCTCAGCACAAGAAGGACATGGAACTGTTGGAGCAGGTCCAGAGGAGGGCTACAAAAATGATCCCGAGGGCTGGAGCACCTCTCCTATGAGGACAGGCTGAGAGAGTTGGGGTTGTTCAGACTGGAGAAAAGAAGGCTGCAGGGAGACCTGATTGCGGCCTTTCAGTACCTAAAGGGGGCCTATAGGGAAGATGGGGAAAATCTTCTTAGTAGGGCCAGCTGTGTTAGGACAAGGGTTAATGGTTTTAAACTAAACCAGGGTAGGTTTAGACTAGATCTAAGGAAGAAATTCTTTACAATGAGGGTGGTAAACCACTGGAACAGATTGCCCAGAGAGGTAGTGGAGGCCCCATCCCTGGAAACATTCAAGGCCAGGTTGGATGGGGCTCTGAGCAACCTGATCTAGTTAGCAGTGTCCCTGCTGACTGCAGGGGGGTTGGACTTGATGGACTTGACCCAAAACATTCTATGATTCTATGAAATTAATTCTACTTCTTCTGTATCATCACAACATATACAGAACAAAGGCTATAATGAAAACGAGTTGGACAACAAAAACAGACTCTATTGAAAAACTATTTTAGAAAGGCCAAGGAAAAAAAAAATAATAAAGACAAAACCCCCAACAATACCAACATTCCCAGCAACTTCTTGCACTCTCTCATCACCACCACTAAGTCCTAAAATATTTGATTGCATTTTTAGCAATTTAGCAGGTTGCTCTACTGATAACAAAATGGAGACATCTAAACTTCAAATCATATAAACATAGAATAATTCAGATTGGAAGTGACCCCTGGAGGTCTGATTCCTGCTCAAATCATAGTCAGCTCAGAGATCAAACCATGTTGTTCTGATCTTTCAGGTCTTGAAAACCTTGAAGGACAGAGTTTGCACAACCTTTCTGGGTTACCTGTGCTTGACTATCCTAAGAGTTGCTGGTACAAAGTATAAAGACTTAATTTATGAGTTGTGGCAGTATGCAATTCTAAAAGCTGGTAAATAGCAAGTACTCGGTTAATTAGTGTCATATTCAAAAGTGAAGGTTTTTGCTGATTTGAATAAATTAAGCAACAATATATTCCCAGAGATTTGCAATAAATCATTATAACTGTGAATCTAGGGCTGCTGTTATCCAAGGGGGTAGGGGAAAGAAAAAAAAAAGGCAACGACATTTTAAGAAAGTATCGTTTAAAACCAGAAGAAAATACTATAGATATGGACATAAAAGAAGCTTCCTTTAGCCTATATAAGGAAGTGAATAATTTTATACCAAAGAAGATAAAACTTTTTAAAATAAAAATGTGATACAATGAGTCAAAATATAGAAGAACATGAACAAACATGAAAAAACTTTTTTTTTCCTATTCAGTATATGTTTACATTTTTCCCTGTATTTTACTCAGTTTTCAATTAAGAAAAGAGTAAATAATGGAGGCATGTTGCATATATACGTGAACTGGAGGTAACAGTCTAACATAGATGAACTATGAGGAAATATGAGCGGAGAAACATTTTGCATACTTATAGTAGTCTTATACTAAAAATAGCATATTTCTTAACTGTATATTTTGGTTAAGACTTCACCTGAAAGTCAACAATCTCATATTCTAGTGCATATGATATTTGCCTGACATATCCTTGTTTTGATTCATGTGGTATTTCAAAGTAAAAAACAAGAAAAAGAGGAAAACATATCAGAGCCCATATCTAATAAAGCCACAGTTACGATGAATTGAGTATATTTCAATGTTTAAAATTTTAACCATATTTCCTCCATCACATTGTAAAGATTTTATTTAAATAGACTTTCTTCTCTTACAAATTCATTTACTGAATTTCCCACAGTTCCCACTGTCTGCAAGTAAGCAAGTAAGTATCTTTCTCTGTACACAGACGTTATAGCTACTTATTGCCTAGTCCTTAAATAATTTCATCACTTCTCAAGTCGTACTGAAACCTGTGAGGAAATAAAATAAGAAAACATAATCCTGCCATAGTTCATTTTCCCTAAGAATTAGACATAACTAATGCTGGCATAACTAATGCTTGGTGTAGAATAAAGTTTACTATTTTAAAGTAATTGTAATTCTTTCAACTTTAATTGAAAACTGTTGGAATGAAGTGGAAAATCTATGCAGAATGATTAATGAAAACAGTGTATTTATTAGACATATATTATGTGGAATATTTAACTGCTTCACACTCATCTTCCCTCACAGTATGTCATTGCCAGTTTGGGAGATAAGCAAAGCAATAGTCAATATTAATGGCATTCAATCATATATAACATGCTGTAATTTTATTTCCCGTCATAAAAAGTGCAGACATTCCAAAAAATGCTGTATGATCAGGACCAATTTGGAAAAGAGCCACTTAACAATGACTGATCTGCAATGAGTTCCTGAGATAATACTACTGGTTCTTAGAATAATTAAGACTTGTGAGTCCATTATAATGCTAAGAGTAAGGTAGCCTAATACCAAGCAGGTGTAGAATGATAGTTATGCTTAGTTTACATGATCTAGGCTAGAAATAAAGTATCTCAAGTTGTGAATAGACATCCCTAAGTAGAATATTTTTAATTGCATATATTGTTTCTGAGAAACAGATTTTGTATAAGAATACATTAGATATTTAGTTTCAATAACACTAATAATAATAGCCAAACTGTAGCATCAATCATAACAAGCTCTGAAGAGTTTTAGTTTTGTGGATAACTAAAAATGTGAGAAAATGGGATTGCAAAAATCGTTGAAATTGTAAGAGACAATACAGTTTCTCTTTTATTTGGTCAATTTTTGTTCTCTACAAGCCCAAACAATTTCATCAGTGTTCTCCAATAATTTTTCAAATACACTAACTGAATGGCCAAAATTTAAGTAAGCTAAGGAAATGCTTCTAAATCATATGATATTATCTGTATAATTCATTCTCCCTTCTGATATTTACACATTTTCTATCCAACATAGTCACCTAAACTCGTGTATGCTCAATAGACTGTCTTTACTCTATCAAAAAACTTAGGTCTTAGTTCACTCTTAGAAACTTCCTCCATTTCAGTGCAAGACAAGCCCACATACCCTGCACAGTCACGTCAACATAATGCCTGTGATATTTATTAGCATTGGCAAAAATCAAATTTGCTGTGCTAAAAAAAAAATAGAAAATGATTAAAAAATAATTAAAAATAAGAGGTTGTTGAAAGATGAAGCCAGACCTTGATACCTCTGAAACACAGTTTGACTTCCTAAGATGTTCCACACAACCATTCACAATCTTTGAATAGGAATTACATCTATATATGGGCCAAAAAAAAGAGCAATCTGCTTTTGATCCCAAAATAGAGTAATGATGGAAATGTCACATTACTTAGCACTGCAGTATTTTAAATTTAGGAGAAAATTCAGCAATGCTGGAGGTTAGTTCAGTTTATATTGAATAGATGAGGTCCTACACCAAGTGCAAAATAGCCATCAAGTTAAGAAACTTATATTAAATCAGAAGAGTGAGGCTGGACCTCTGCTTCTAGCATGAGCATAAACCCTTGCTTCTCTCAGAACTGCAATAAGGCACTTCTGCAGAAATGAGACTCATATTTGGATAGGATTTACCTGAGTAAGATTTGTTAAATTAGCAATTTCTCTGAAGTAGGTACAGATGTGTCTGAACACTCTGTTTTGAACAATATCCTATGGGTTAAAACATGCATACAGGAAGTAGGATAATTTTGTCTAAACAGAAGTTTGAGGTAGTTTAAAATTCTAAGAAAATTTTGTAATGAGTCAGTAACATTCTGGGAAGACATACTCTGCTGTTTGGGACCAATGGAAAGCCAGGAAGTAAGAATCAGAGAGTTGGAGAGAACTATTATACAATACTGTAACCTGAAGTTTAGGCCTCTTGTGAAGGAAGGATGGGAGTTATTTACACATAAGGATGCTTTATTAGGTGTTTATTAAGTGTTTCTGCTTTATTAAGAAAATGACCACAACTTTTCCTTTCTTTTTCTGTTTGTAATGTCAACATTTTGGAGCTTTTGACATTAGAGACTGTCTGTATTGGGTTTACATGGCAGGATTTTGATAACGGGGGGTGTGGAGAAGTAGCTTCTGTGAGAAGACAGCATGAGCTGCACCTGTATCAGACAGAGAAGACACCAGGAGATGCTATTACATCTGACAGAGCCAGTTTAAATTGGCTCCAAGATGGGCCCACTGATGGCCAAAGCCAAGACAGTCAAGAGATGCTGGTGATACCTCTGTGATAACATATTTGAAGAAGGGTGAAAAATGCTGGCATGAGCTCTGTGGGAGGGGAGTGAAAACATGTGACAGAAACAGCTCTGCAGATACCCCAGGGGTGAAGAAGGAGTGGGAGGAGGAGCTCCAGGTGCCAGAGCAGAGATTCCCCTGCAGCCCATGGAGAAGACAATGGTGAGGCAAGCTGTCCCCCTGCAGCCCATGGAGGACCATGGTGGACTGTGGTGGAGCAGATATACACCCTGCAGCCTGTGGAGGACACCATGCTGGAGCAGGAGGATGTACCCTGAAGGAGGCTGGGACCCTGTGGAGACCCCATGCAGGAGAAGGCTCCTGGCAGGGTCTGTAGCCCATGGAGAGAAGCCCACGCAGGAGCAGGTCTTCTGGTGGGAATGGTGGCCCATGGGAGCCCCATGCTGGAGCAGTCCATTCCTAAAGGCCTGTACCCATGGGGATCCGTGCTGGGACAATTCTTGAAGAACTGCAGCCTGTGGGAAAGGTCCATTTTGGAGAAGTTAATGAAGGACTATCTCCTGTGTAGGGACTCCGTGCTGGAGCAGGGAAAGAGTGTGAGGAGAAGGAGTGGCAGAGATGAAGTCTTGTGAGCTGACCAGAGGCTCCATTCCCCATCCCCGTGCACCGCTCAGGGGGAGGAGATAGAAGAGTCAGGAATGAAACCAAGCCTGGGAAGAAGGGGGGAAGTTGGTTTTGGTTTTGTTCTTGTTTGTCACTATCCGACTGTGTTACTAACTGGCAATAAATTATATTAATCTTACCCAAGTTGAGTCCATTTTGCCCATGATAGTAATGGCGGAGTAATCTCAATGACCTTATCTTGACCCACAAGCTTTTTCATTGTATTTTCCTCCTTCTGTCCTACTGAGGAGAGGAAGTGAGAGAACAACTTGGTGGGTACCCGATGACCAGCCAAGGTCAACGCACAATACTATCTCCTCTCCCTACCTATAAACCTGTGAGCCTGAAGATTCAGTCATTCACTATGGGTTGCAGGACTCATGTTTCAAAGCCTTTTTTGACTGGGGTTCTTATGTAAATGATTGGCAATTCATGCTCCAGCTGTGTTTCTAATTGAATTCTGTGCTGGTAGAGTCAGTTAAGCTTGATTTGAAAAGGCCTAATACACAATGTTCTCCAGGAGATTTAAAAATGTGAGTACCTAATTTCTAGATCTGAAATTACTTCAAGGTAGATATAGATACTTAAATAGGTATCTATTCAAAGATAATTGTTCTAATAAGAATTCTAGTGATATAATTTCACGTAATGAAGGAAATATCAAAGTCTTAATCATCTAAGAAGCTTAGGAAGAATTTTTTCTCAATTATTTTATTGGACTACGCATCTATATTCATCCTATGTAGTATTGCACTTGTTTAAATGTTTTATTTAACCTGGCTTTTACACACTAATAATTTAAACCTTTTTTTTTTTTATTTTGGGGGTTTTTGTTGGGAGGGTTTTTTTCATTTATGTAATTAAATTTTAGACAAGTCTGTAATTCCAGATAAGGCTGTGGATGGAAAACCTATTTTAAGTGCCTTAGCACCTAAAAGATCTTTCTATCACCACCTCAATAATTTTCAAACATTTGATATCATTAGTACTTGTTATTAATACTTTTAATATTTTATTTCATAAAACTTTTTAGTTTTATACTGAAAATTATACGGATGAGACAATCTCCCAGTATATCTACCTGATATATCTGACAACAGCTATTTGTAAAATAGGGCTGTAATATCTGTGTTACTTGATTTCACTTGTCATCCTGCCACTACTTTTCATAGCTATGGTTGAATATTGTGCAATGACCCCTTCTGGAAACAGTTTAAAGTAAATTATATCATTTAACTATATTTTGGCTAAAAAAAAATATGATCAACTGAGGCTGTGGAAAATGTAAATTATGAAAATTGACATGTTTACATTAAAGGTTTATGCAGCAGCCACATTATTAGCTGAGACAGAAAGATAGATAGAAAGTGTAGAATTAATCTCATTGTGAATTACTATTGTGTATCTGTGTGACTTCCCTAGAAAGCTTATCTGAATATTACTGCAAAAAAAAAAAAAAAAAATCCACCACCTTTTCTCCTCCCAGCAAAAAATCCATACTTGAAGTAAGTTTTAATTAAGTTGCTAGCATTTAAAAAAAAAACATTTTTTCTTTCTTTTTAATTCTCTTTATACACTCCACAAACCCCAGCAGAAAACAAGTATTTAGAAGGATGAATCCCCTGTGGAGTGTGTCATCTGTCATACTCACAGGCTTCCTTTCCTTTTATGAGACCATAAACTGTTTTCTACTACAGAAAGCCTTGCTTACATAAATTTTAATCTATTTCCTGAAGGGGAATTTTTTAAAGGTTCTCAATTCTTCAGACAGACATTAACATTTCTTAGAGGGGCAGAGTGGAGGAATATATCTGATCTTTTGGTTAGATTTCAAATTTATTTTTCCTCATAATAAAAAAAAAATGCTTGTTCACTATAAGAAAAAATCTTTTCCTTTGTTGATTTAGAGGCTGATTTCAGAAGGTATAAAATAGTTGTAACATTCAAGATGTTACTATCTTCAGAATTTTCATAATCTAACTATTTTCTGGGTATTTATTTTTAGAATATTGGCAGTGGATACTCACTAACTAATCCTGTTTCACAACTAACATTTACTTTGTTTTATGATTCTCCCTGATTATTATACATATGAACTTTACAACCCACAAACAAACAAACAAACAAAAAACCCCAACAACCAGTCCCATAGTAAGAACTAAGAGTATGGTTTTCTGTCAATTAAGGCTAAATTTATTCCAAAACACTTTATATGTTGTACAACCACTTAAGTCATTATTCAGACTGGATGGACAGCCTATTAATTAGCATGGTAAGTAAAGACTTGGTATATCTCTGATGAAGTCTTTCCATTCCAGCTGTCTTAGAAAGACCTTGGATGAGAGATGAAGTTCAGTTCATCTAACTCTGTCTGTAATATCAATGGCTACATCTGAGCTAGATAGTAGTCTAGAATACTACTATGTTCGGTGAAGTGCTTCTATTGTGCAATTCATTTTACCTTGGAGGAAATGAAAACAAACGAACCATTCATCTCAGAATGCCTATCTGTCTCCACCTCCTATGAATAGAGACTACAGTGCAAATGTTTATGCTATAGATGCTGAAAGCTCAGTGGGATGAATCTCACATGTAGGTTTTTCACATTGTATAGGATTCAACAATTTATGAATTTTAATGTAGAAAATTCAAAATAAAATGCATAGTGAAAATATGATGAATATCTAAACAAGGATCATTCCAAATTATCTTTTAGTGCTCAATAAAAATATCCTGGATTCATATAGAAATTTCTTCGAGAAGGTGAGAACAATCTTTAGCTATTTAAAAAAAAACCAACCAACCATATAAGCAGCACTGATGAAAGAATTACATAAATTCATGACAACTTGGTCACTCCTTGCAGTTCTGAGCAGGTAATATCTAGAAGTCATATTAGAATTTTAAAACATTAAAAAAAACCCCACAAACATGACCATAATTTCATGGATGATCATGAATATTGAATGGTCTCTATGTGAGAAAGACTGAATATACTTTTTGCTTCTCACTGTCAGAAAAGTTGATAGCTGAGGGTGAAATACAGTGGATGACTTTAGAACCTTAGATGGCATAAGGAAGGCAAATAGGGAGTAGTCACTGAGTATTTCTTTTTGTTATGTATTTATTTTTTACTACAGAAATAAAGGTCACTGAAATTTCTAGGTACCAAAGTTAGCTTGCATTCTCACCCCCCCACACACTTATTTCACAGTTGTAAATTTCTTTACCTTACAATGTTGCAGAGGTCAAACATTAAGACAGACATTAGACAAATTAAAGGATGATGGATGCATCAGCCGTTTGGATGATCTGGATGCAGACTTTATCTCTGCAATTTCTAATAGAGATTATCATGAAACTGAGAAGATATACTAGGCAAGAACTGCTGTGTAACCTGTCTCAGTTTTCTCAATGCCTCTCTTACTGGCAACTGTCATAAACAGGAGGCTAAAATGTAAGGACAATTTGTCTGATCTAGTATTGTTGTACTCATTTTCTTATGAAAAACAAAAATAATTACAAGTGAACTCTCACTCTTAGAAGTGTAAAAGTGCAAGTCAGTGAAGGACCGATTTCTCTGTTTCAATAATCTCCATCCATGCCTTACTGTTACTCTTGCTCCTTATTTCCTGAAAAAAAAATGTAAATGTTCCTTAGCAACCTATTATTTAACATCTAGTAAACTCAAAACACATAAACTTGTGCAAAATATAACATTGGTATTTTACGTGTGAAAAATCTAAGGTATTAAGCCATAATTGCTATATAAGGATGAAACTTGAGTTTGTGACATAGCTGGATACTAGGGCTATGTCTATTTTTACAGCCAGTGCACTTAGCCAGCAGTTCCCTGAGTGATCCAAAAGCTCCCCAGCTAGTTTCTGCCCAGATGAGACAATGGACTGACTTAAGAACTGTTTATTGACTGAATTTCTAGCAGGCTTCACAACAAACCATTTGACTAGTTGCTACATGAGGTCTCCAAGTGGATATTTGGACAGTCTCCATGATCCTTCCTGCTGTGCATGGACCAGCCAGTAACTAGTACTTGTATGCTTAACTGTGTTAATATCCCAGAATATCTGTGGAAAACCTGGTCATCCCAGAGACTCCCCTAGCAGTTTCTGCTGTACGATTGGTCCAACTGTACATACATAATTTTAAACAGTCAGTAGGAACTGTTCCTGAAGATACAGAATTTTCATGTAAGGCAGCCTTTTATATGCAGTTAAGACAGAATGTGTTTTCTACATATCTTAAAACAACTAATAGCAACAGCTCATGCATGCAGTCATAACTGGACCTGTGGTTTTTTGGGTTTTTTTAGCATTTACTTAGTCCTTGGCTGTACAAAACATATGATGCTGATTTATATTTAAAATACTGGTTTTAGGGTGATTTCTGTTATATTTTATTGTTGGCTTGGAAAGTCAAAGCAGAATGATCTTTTTTGCCTCCTAGGAAAGCTCTGGTGTTCATTTGAACTTCTTTGTGTTCCCTGCAATCCTGTTATCCAGTTCTATATTTGCAGTGAAGAGACATTCTTTGCTTCTCCCTTCTGTTTCATTACCTTCTTATCATTGATTATAGCTGAAGATTTTATATTAAGTTATGTGGGAAAGAATGCATTACAGTTGTCTTCAGGACAAATAGTAACTTTCTCCTGGCTTTAATTGATTTTTGGGGCATTTCTAATTGTACTGTACAAACACACTCAACAATTTGTTACAGGATAAGACTTTGATACTTAAAATAATGGATAAGAATCTACTTAACTGAGGTGTTTCTGTTTTCTCAGGTAGGCTATCATGCAAGAAGATTTTAATAAATCTGTTAACAACAGAATCTCAGAATAACCTTTTCAGGAGAAATGGATGCATTTTCCCTGCCTGGAATTCCAGTGTGGTTTAAGGAGAAAAAAACCACTGAGTATTCAAACAGCAGAATCGTATGTTCCGTTTGTGTTAAAATAACTCTCTCTGAAAAAGTCTGATTCTTTTAGGAGAATGACAGAACTAAAATTTTGACCTAAAGAACTCTTTCCTTACACCTTCATGGAATTGAACATATTCTGAAGTAGAGATACTACTCAGGGTTTCATACTTAAGGAAAACACTTCCTTCTCACTGAGATTATCATCCTCGATCTCCAAATCAAAAAAGGATTGAGCATTTACTTAACACATGAAGGTGTGATGTGTTGACCTTGGCTGGACTCCAAGTGCCCACCAAACTGCTCTACCACTCCCCATCCTCAAATGGACAGGGGGAGAAAAATACAATAAAAGGCTCATGGGTCAAGATAAAGACAGGGAGAGATAATTCACTGGTTACTGTCATGGGCAAAATAGACTCAACTTGGTGAAATTAGCTTAATTTGTTACAAATCAAACCAGAAAAGGAGACCATAAAAAATCCTGGCTCTTAAAACACCTTGCCTCCACCCCTCCCTTCTTCCTGGGCTTAACTTTACTCCTGATTTTCTCTACCTCCTCCCCCAAAGCACTGCAGGGGGATGGGGAATGGTTGTTGGGGTTAGCTCATCACACATTGTTTTTCCCACTCCCTCCTCTTCAGGGGGAGGACTCTTCACACTCTTCCCATGATCCAGCATGGGGTCCCTCTCATAGGAGACAGTCCTCCACAAATTTCTTCAATGTGAGTCCTTCCCATTGGCTACAGTTCTTCATGAACTCCTCCAGCATGGGTCCATCCTTTCTATGGGGTGCAGTCCTTCAGGAACAGACTGCTCCAGTGAGGGTCCCCTGAGGGGTCACAAGTCCTGCCAGCAAACCTGCTCCAGCATGCACTCCTCTCTGCACAGGTCTGCAGGTCTTGCCAGGAACCTGCTCCAGCGCAAGTTTCCCATGGGATCACAGCCTCCTTTGGTCATCCACCCACTCCAGTGTGGGTTCCTCCACGGGCTACAGGTGGATATCTGCTGCACCATGGTCCTCCATGGGCTGCAGGGAGGCAGCTGCCTCACCATGGTCTTCACCATGGGCTGCAGGGGAATCTCTGCTCTGGCACCTGTAGCACCTCCTGCTCCTCCTTCACTGACCTTGTTGTCTGCAGGGTTGTTTTCTCTCACATCCTCTCACTTCTCTCTCCCCATTTGCTGTTTGACAGCAGGGGGTTTTTTTCCTTCTTAAATATGTTATCACAGAGGTGCTACCAACCATTGCTGATTGGCTTGGCCTTGGCCACTAGTGGACACAGGGAAAGCTTCTAGCAGCTTCCACCCCTGTAGCCCCCCCCACTACCAAATCCTTGCCATGTAAACCCAATACAGAAGGAAATAAAAGTAAGTATAAAGTCAGTGGGATATTTCTGAAAATGTGTTTTTCCACTCGTTCTCTTACTCTGAGAAGTCAAAAAGGAAAGACTGATAGATAGACAACCTAAACATGCATCAGGGAACTTCATAAAGATGAAGACTGAACCAAAGATCTTTAATGGCTGTAAATCTGCTTGCTCAGATCACAGCCAGAGTCTAGATTATTTTAAGGCCATATAGTTTAAAGGGGAAGTATATGAAACATACACTTACCATTTGAAAACTATATCCTTTTACTCCATTTACTTATGATTATGCTCATCTCTATTACAGCAGCCTTACTGCTCTATATTTGCATGAAGTCATATGTAAGAGCAAGTATAAACTTATGCTGTAGTTTTCTTTCTAATGAACTGAACATCCAATAAATGCTTAAATACACTACAGATGAGCAAAGCACTCAAGGTTATGTTTAGGTTCTTGGAGACAAACATTAACTTCATTAGAGTAACTGTATTTGGAAGAGAACCTTAGACCTATTTTTTAATATTGCTTGGAAGTGGAGTGAAAAACTTGGCCATTGCAAGTTTATTATTATTCATACCGTTATTATTCTTTATATTATTAAGGAGAAGAACCACATGTATTAAATACTGCTTGTGCATTAGCTAACCAAAGTTCATGACCTAAAATATAAATATTTAAACATATCTTTGAAATAATCCATTTTGGGTATAAGTAAGTGCAATGAATTTCTCTCTTCCTTAAATTAAAAATTGTGCCTTCCTAGTTTGGCTAGAAAAAAAAATAATTGGTTTTCATAAAACAATAGGAAAATAAAAATCCAGTAAGCAAACCCAAACCCAGCCAAACAAAATCTTTTTGTTCTTTCTTCCCAACTGTTTTACAAGAACAGGATAGAATCTGGTATAATGTCCTTTTTATTAAATAAGTCAACCCTTTTATATAAACTCTTCTAACCTATCATAAAAACGATAATAACTTCACTTCATAGTGGAGGAAGTTAACTGAACTATATTTGACCCGTTGCTTATGGAATCTCATTCATTTACATTACTCCAACCTCTCAGCTACCAAAACTTCACTCAGATTTCTTTTTTTCCCCCTAAACTCTATAAACCTTACTGCTTGCTGTTAGTGTACTTTCTAGCACAAATATTCCCATGGAACCCTCACTTTTTCCACTGCTTCCCCACTGGCAAGCAACAGAGTCCTCAAAGGATGGATTCTATTCCCCCCTGCACAAATTTATTTTTCTACACAGATGTGAATAATCATGCTGGCCTTTGCTACTGTGATAGCAGATGGAAGGGGGGGTCATTATTCAGTATGTTACCAACATGATGTACTCCCTGCCAGTTAATGATCTAAAACATATATTCTCTGACCTTTGTGGTTTCATTAAGTCAAATCTGTTACATGTGTTAGGACTGCAGAAGTTGTTTTGTAGTTCATTTTCTCCTCTGTCAATCACATGAGAGCAAGAACATAGGGGTGACATGGGGATTATATTTTCAGGTTAGAATCAAAATTTAGCCTGTCAAGAGAGCTGTAGCTGTAAAAGCAGAGTTTAAAGATAATGTAGTGGCTGGATACCAGTAACTGCCTTTAAAATATCATTTATCAGACAATGGCATGTGAGCTAGAAAAGTATCCAAACAAGTTCTCTATTGGAAAGCATGAATAAATAGTCAAAATAAAACAAAGTGCTTAACTTTTAATCCCCTAGCAAAATCACTATATGACGTGATGCAAACACTAGACTTCACTTGAAGGAATGCACACAAGACAAGTAATATTTAAAAAAATCTCAGAGAGGAACTTTCTTCTTCAAATGTATTTATTTTTGTGTTTAATTAACATGTAAGTAAAAAACACATCCCCCCCCCAAAAAAAAGGAAAGAGGAAATACTAAAGCATCACGTAGTGTTCATTGTTAATTAATTTAACACAGGTTAGTTAAATTATTTATGAAGCTGTTAAACAATGCAACTGTCAAGGATCAATCTAAGCCTGAAAATATAATGAAATCTCAGTAGTTTCAAACTTTCCTCATAAAGCTGTGCTTTTCTGTGTCTGCTGAATACTGGGGTTTTCATGTGCTAAATATAGGGTTGGCGGGTTAACAAGATTATGGTTTTCATATAATGCACATGTATGCTTAGAAGGCTTGGAAAACATTTTAATTTAAATCCGGGATTTTTCTTCCCCAGCTTTTTTCTAACAGGATTATTTTTAGGTATGCTAGTGAAGATTGTTGTTTCTGAGAACACTTCAGCCTTTTAGTGGCATATACACCATTGTGATCCCCCCATTGACAGTGGTTACAGATACACACCATGAAGCATGATGCATTACTGAAAGGAACAAAAATGGCTGAGCCAGCTTCTTGGTTCTTTAACTTCTTGGCTCTCCTGAGGTGAACAGTGTTTTTTAAGAATATGTCTTAGAGAAGGGAATAAAACCAAAAATACCTAGCTTCTGAGAAAATCCTGTAAAAACAGGATAATTAACAAAAAAATATAATTTTTTTTGCTTTTGGGATGACACAGAATTTTTTGGATAAGATAGAATTTTAGTGAGAGATTCATAAAACCTAGAAAAACAGTTTTCAGAATGCACGCTCTGTGTCAGCAATAATTGTTTTGCACAGTCATCTTTACAATGCACTGATTTTAATGTTCCTTTAAAACATGACTAGTAGGTATTTATACAGCTGCAAAATGTATATCTAAGGGTACTAGAAAAATAAAATTCATGCTCATTTGGCACTGGGTGCATAATGACACAGACAGTGGGTGAGATAATGAAAAACCTCCCAATCTACTAGAATGGCTTCACTTTCATCAAGGACAGCTTTTAAAGCTCTATTGGAGCAGTTACTAGCTATTAGAGCTTCTTACTAGATATTCTAGGAGAAGATTCAGAAATACTTTGGATCCTAATAAATTCTGTCTGCTCTTGACCACAGCAGGTGGTCTGCAATTATTTTTAGCTACCTGGAAGTGCATAGTTTAAATGCATCATAATACTTTATTCATTGTCTTCACATGGACAATATCATATCAATCATTCATGATAAAGATGCCAAACAAAGGAATTTTATATGACCAAATGTTATGATGTCAGTGACCTTTCAGTGAAGGTTTCTGTTGAGTTTCTGGGGTTGAAAAACTTGACTCACTTGCACCCACTCACTAATTACCTACGCCTCAACAGGCTATTACTGACTCTGAATATGTAAGAATGCCGCTTTTTGACCTTTTGGAAAGGAAATTATACAAAAGACAGGGAAGAAAAACCTGTTTCTACTTCATTTCTGCTGTTGAAGCAAATACTGTAATCCTGGTAAGTTAAAGGGTCATGAACAGAGAAAAAGAATAAGCAACTAAACTACTTGGGGAAAGACTCTGAGAGCATTTAGTACTGCATTCAGTACATGGCATGGCAAAAAAATGTTTCAGTTGGTATGCTGGTAGTGATGATACTAATTTTTATATTATCTTTTACTATGTGACACAGAATCATGGTTCTAATAGGGTAACATGATATGACCCTTCAAGTTTGTCTCATCGATGGAAATAAATAGTTATGTCTAAAGGCATCTAGATGCCTAAAACAAGTGAAAGAATTTGTGCTCCAAAGATACTTTCTTCATTGACTGTAGGAGTACTGTAGCTGACTAGTTTAGGCTAAATGTATACATTTATGCAAATTTAGGTAAATTATTTTAAGTATATTTCAATTAAAAGTCAGTAATCAAGTGTAAGTGAGGTGACAGCTGTGTACAGAAGAAGAATGTGTATATTTAACCTATCACTGTGGAACCATTACAATATTTCTTTAGGAGAATATTTTTTCTGTGCAAAAAATTAATTTTACAGAAATAGCTAACTTTAGCTTGAATTACAGTCACCTAAATTAATTCTTTTCTTGTATTCTTTTACGGAACATCTGGGGGTTCTTTTCATGTTCATAGTTTACTAATCTTTTCTGGCTCATCAGCCATGAAGGCTTTTTCATGTATTTCAGAAGTCTGACACTAAAAGTCTTGCCAAATATTCTCTTAACTGTGGTCACCGTTGTTGATGTGCCAAGGCACCCTGCCACAACAAGTCCTAATTATTTTTCTGCCCCAGGCAATAAACATTCTGACTACACTTCCTACTCACTTCCAATTCGTATAGTGAGCCATGCAAACCAATCAGAAGTGGAGTGAAAGAAATGTTGCCCCCTCAGTTTTGCCATTGCAGACATTTGCCCAGGCAGTTGATAGCACAGGCAGGGCCTTCACAGAGCTAAGTAGCATTACACAAGATCAAGCCCAGTTTTAACCCACTGCCTTCCTCCCATGGGCCACAAAAGCTGAGCCTGCTGCAGGTGCAGCCACAGACTCGAGAGCAGGATGGTCAAAGAGAGAGAAATAGAGAATGAATGAGCAGAAGGTCAAGAGGAAGAGAATGAGGGAGGGTTAGAGGGAGGGAGGGAGGGAGGGAGGGAGGGAGGGAGGAAGGAAGAAAGGAAGGAAGGAAGGAAGGAAGGAAGGAAGGAAGGAAGGAAGGAAGGAAGGAAGGAAGGAAGGAAGGAAGGAAGGAAGAAAGGAAGGAAGGAAGAGACAGTTTGGGGTAAATAAGCCCTTATTTATCTAATTTAACATCAGTATCTGCTAACATACTTCTCTGTTTAGATGAATAAAAAACTGAATCTTGAGCTTACTAACCAAGGATAATTCCCGGAAAAAACCTGAAGTGTTATCAGGTCCCTGAAGTAAAATTCTCATAACCAGTTTGTATAATGGTCAAACATGTATATGTTCTATACCTTTAAGGATATTTGTTTGTGTCAAGCAAACTTAGAAATAAATTTTCCCCACTTGCTTTCTGAAATCCTGATGGCCTGTTGTCATTTTTACTTGTACAAAGTCAGACTTGCAGGTCTGATTTATGTTCCTGTACTCTCCTAAATTGTACAGCTAAAGGCAATATGTAAAATGTCCTGGATATTTTGAATCACACCTCTACTATTTGCTACGTTGCTACAATTTCAGAGAAAAAATACAGTATTCATGAAACCTCATTATTTCCTCGATTAAAATTGATGCCTAAGTAAGAATTTTTATTGCCACTTTCAATTTTCAATTGGAATACACAAATGAAAATTATTTTATAGAGGGAAATATATTCTAGGTAATGTAGAAAGCCCTGTGGAAGACTGAAAGTTCTTTTGTCATGCATTCAAACTGTATATTGGTTTTGTCACTGTTAAAGAGCATTTGTCTCCTTTCACTGAGAAGTCTTAATCTTAAGCTTGCTTTGCATTCATTTTGAATTCTTAGTTTAGCAGACTTTGGGACATCTAATACATCACCTACTTGGAATCACACAAACCCATAAACTAGAAAAAAAAAGTCTTCAGCTTATACATGCCTAATGTATTGTTGCAACCTTTCTGAACCCTTGTATGCTAATCTTGTAATTGCATACTAAACAGAAGGAATGTTTTCTCAGCCATGAAAACCCATGTGTATTAAAGCAGCTATCAGTAAATAATTGAAAATATTTTATGGAAATACAAAATGGAATAACTGGATGCAGTTTTTTTTCTAACTGCATCAAAATGAACGTATGCAATGGCTTTAGACTATATTAAAATATACTTATTTTATTTTATGGAGATGTAACATACAACATCACCAGAAATAATTAACTACTGCAAATTATTTTTAACAATAGGATGAAGGATTAACTTCCTGTTTTCAGTGATTATAAGAAACAAGAGGGGAAAAAAAAAAAGAAAATATAGTAGCAGTAGGAGGAGTAAAATATATCCCAGGTTCAGGTCCCCCCAAAACGGGTCTGACTTGTGATGTGGTTTAACTTGGCAGGCAGCTGAACACCACACAGCCATTCTCTCACTCCCCACCTCCCCAGTGGGATGGGGGAGAGAATCAGAAAAAGAAAAAAACAAAGTAAAATTCATAGGTTGACATAAAGACAGTTTAATAGGACAGAAAAGGAAGGGATTATGTTGATGATGATGATAAAAGAATATGCAAAATATGTGATGCAGAATGTAATTACTCACTACCCGCTGAACTATGTGCAGCCAGTTCCCGAGCAGTGATTCAGCCCAGCCAATTCACCCCAGCTTAAATACTGAGCATGATGTCATATGGTATGGAATACTCCTTTGGCTAGTTTGGGTCACCTGTCCTGGCTGTGCCCCCTCCCAGCTTCTTTTTGGCAGAGCATGAGCAACTGAAAAGTCTTTGACTAGTCTAAGCACTACTCAGCAACAACTAAAATATCAGTGTGTTATTAACATTCTTCTCATATTAAATCCAAAACATCGCACTCCAACAACTACTAGAGGAGAAAAAAAAAAAAAAAAAAAGAAAACAAAACAAAACTCTGTCCCAACCAAAACCAGGACAGATGTCATCATACATACAAGAAAGTCTTTTTCTTTAATATGAAGTCATAACTAATACAGTCCTCAAGGGTCACGGTTCTCTGTAAATCATCCATAAGTAATTTTTCCAAATCTGTAATTAAAGTATTTGTATGGAAAAAACAAAATAATCAGGTTTCCTAAGTGTATAATTTGGGATTTAATATAAAGCCCAAGACACTTGTTGTTACACTCAGACATCTTGTACTGTTGCTGACTCCTGTTCATATGCATGTAATTCTTAGAATTAAATTTCTGATAGAAAGGAGCATGGCTATTGGTTTGGACTTTTTTTTGTTATTACTTGGCATTCTTTTAGTGAATATCCTAGACAGCTATCTCCATTACAAAAATGTTGACGAAGTAAAGCAATTTGAAAACTCTATAGATGTAGTTAACCATTTCCCATTTGCAATGACAATATATTTATGTGTTTTATATTATCGCCCTACCCTTATTTATTTTCTGTTTTTCTATCTAATTGCTTTTTTAATAGAATATGTATTCTAGTCACATTAAAATCCTATTGTACTCCTCTCAGAATCAGTGCATACCATCTAGGAATGAAGCATTTCAAAAATCTCTTTAAATAGTAAACGTATTTGCTATAGACTAGACCTCAGAATTCAAAGCCAACTCACTTTAAGTTGTACAGCAGGTTTTTCAGTATTAATATTTATACGAAATGTACTTGATGTTATGTTCTTCTTTCTTTTACTATATCCATGTATAGCCATATTTTATTTCTAAATCCCTATCTTCATCTGAGTCTATTGCCAAATGTTTTAACCCTACCTTTTCAAGGACATGAGCTCATTTTTTGAAGGATAAGAAACTCTTTTGGGAGATATTCAGCAGTAACAACTGGATTTAAAATAAGTATCCTAAAAGTACTATTAAAGCTACTTTAAAAAAGTAATAAAATTACTTGGGCATGTTCCTAATCAGTTTTAAACAGGTATAGGAAATTGAAGTTTAGAACAAATGGAACTAAATTAAAAATGTCAGCCCTCTCACATGAAGGTAGGAGTGACATTTGCTTTCCTCCAGTCCTCAGGCACCTCTCCCACTTGCCAAGATTGTTCAAAGATGATCAATAGTGGCTTTGTAATGACATCAGCCAGCATCCTCAACACTTGTGGGTGCATTCCATCAGGGCCCATGGACTTACAAATGTCCATGACTTAGGAATATCTTAAGTATTCTCTAACTTGATCCTCTTCCACCAAGGATACATCTTCCTTGCTCCAGACTTCCCCCTGGTCTCTGGGGTCTGGAATTTCTGAAGGTCAGTCTTGCAAGTAAAGACTGAGCCAAAGATGACATTCAGTACTTCAACCTTTTCCATGTACTGTGAACCCAGTGGACTTAATAACACATAGCTAGTAATGAAACAGCATGAAAGTAGAAGGATAGAAGCATTTCAATAATACTCAGTATTTTCACTTGGTTCAAAGTGATTATAGTCTAAAGTAATTAACTTATATATTCTTCTGTTTTCAACATAATCTGCTTTCCTGGGAAAATTTGATATTTGTGGAAGTTAGATTTTCTGATGAAAAATAAATCAAAGGGAAATTTCCAGTCAACACTAGTAGATATAACAAACATATAAATTAATTAAGTTTGCAAAACATGGAATACCAAGAGTTGGAACCAAGAACTCATTTCCTTGATATTTATGTTGTAGCAATTTTATTAAATTTTACTGAAAATATTCATAAACCATTGAATTTCTTAGTAAATGTTTCTTTGCACGAGTTTTGTGAGATTTAGTTATCTACAAGCTGCATGCCTACTATGCATCCTCAATTCATAAAAAACAAGCTAAGACCATTTTTTATATTGTCATTGAAGAAGTTTTTTGCTTAGTAGAATAGCAGAGTTGTCATTCTGCACCACCTCTTGCCAGGCAGGTATTAAGCACATACTAGAATATAACTGTATATATAATACCTGTGTATTATAGACATGGATATTTGATTTTAGCTTAGTGCTAGTGGTGAATTGACCTTGGTCAGCTGCACAGTGCCCACCAAGCTGCTCTGTCATTACCCCTCCATCAATAGGACAAGGGGAAACAGTACAAAAAAAGCTCAGGACAGTGAGATCACTTAAGAATTACAATCATGGGAAAAACAGACTAGACATGGGGAAATTAATTTAATTTATTGCCAGTTAATAGCAGAGTAGGATAGTGATAAATACAACCAAAACTAAAAGCGCCTTCCTCAAACCCTCTCCTTCTTCCCAGGCTCAGCTCCACTCCTGATTCTTCTACCTCCTCCCTCTGAGCGGCAGGTAGATGGGGATGGAGAATGGGAGTTATGATCACTTTGTAACACTTTGTCTCAGCCACTCCTTCCTCCTCCACTCGTTCCTCCTTCTTCCTCATGCTGTTCCCCTGCTCCAGCGTGGGGTCCCTCCCATGGGAGACAGTCCTTCCCAACTTTCTTCAATGGGGGTCCTTTCCATGGGCTGCAGTTCTTCAAGAACTGCTCTAGCATGGGTCCTTCCCACAGGGTGCAGTCCTTGAGGAGCAGACTGCTCCAGTGTGGGTCCCCTACAGACCACAGGTCCTTCCAGAAGACCTGCTCCATTGTGGGTTCCTCTCCATGGGTCACAGCTTCCCTCAGGGCTTATCCACCTCCTCTGACATGGGGTCCTCCATGGGCTGCAGGGTGCACATCTTCTCCACCATGGTCCTCCATTGGCTGTAGAGTGACAATCAGCTTCAAGATGGTCTTCACCATAGACTGCAGTGGAATCTCTGCTCAGGTACTGGAGCAAATCCTCCTCCTTCTTCTGGTGACTGCACAGCTGTTTTTCTCACATTGTTCTCACTTCTCTCTCGAAGTTGCTTCACAGTATTTTTTAACCTTTCTTATGTTAATTCCTAAGAGGAGCTTCCAAAGTCACTGAGTGTCTCAGATTTGGCCAGTAGCCAGTCTGTCCTGGAGCTAGCTGGGACAGGCTCTGCCCTATATGGGGCAGCTCCTGGTGTCTTCTGACAGAAACTATCCCTGCAGCCCCCAGTCCACTACCAAAACCTTGCCATGTGAACAAAATAGAGTGCTCATGTTGCATATTTATGTACATACATTTCTGGCAAGTTTATATATACTTGAAGAAAAAAATTTCTGTCCATTGCCCAAGTAATTTTTTTTCCAGGGACTTAAGTTCATTGAGCATTAAGTGCTAGTTCTGACAAATCCAACTGACTAGACATTCAGAGAGCTAAATCAATATATTAAATGGAATTGAACTTGCTGGAGTATAAAACTGATAGACTCAGTGGTTTTTTAATTTTTTTTTATTTCTCTGAACTTGCATACGTTTAAGCTGTAATGTATGAACTGCTCAGGGACTATGGGGAAATCTGTTAGATTCATTCTTCCTGACACAAGAGCCTTTACATCTTGCACACTGCTTCTGAATCTTGGAATTCTTGCATGTTTGGTTACATAGGTAACACACTGTGATAGAATAAATCATTTTACTTCCAAGTACAATCTGGCATGTGAGATATATATATATATCTTTAAAATAATTTTTTATTCTGTGAAAAGAGTAACAGACAGGAAGACTTAGAGCAGCAAGAGTCTAGAATTCTGTAAAATGAGTTATGAATGATATCAGATCTGAATGCTACAGAGAATAAAACTGACATCAAAGTTTTCTTTAAAAGCAGAGCAAATATTTTATCTATGGCCTGCACATGTACCCTAACACAACATTCTGGTGAATTTGAAGGTGTGGAGCTGGAATTCTGGTAATTGACAAAGAACACAGAAAGGATAATGTTGAGATATGACATGCCAATAAAAGAGTAAAAATAGATATCAAGGGTTTGAAGAAATGTGTGCGTCCTTGTGGTGAGTGGGAGAGGTAAAGGAGTGGGATTAGATTCCTCACACAGGATGACTCCAATCTCCATGTAAAAGGATAGTGAAGGGAAAAAGGGACGCTGAGGTTTGGGTTGAGTTTATAGTATAAGATTATGGGAAATGAGATTATGGGAAAATTGTATTCTTGCCAGAGGTAGAGAACACAGGAATAGGACAATGACGTTGGGGGGGGGGGGGGAAGAACAGCATACAACCACTCCCTCACCAATTTAAATACCGTTCCTTATTTTGATAACACTGGAAAAAAATCTCTTTTTTATTCCTTTTTTGCAATTATATGTATCAGAAGTCAGTGTCCTGAAAAATAAGTATTAAACATTTCTTTGCCTTTTTTTTAACCTCCCTCCTATTCTCCCATCCCTTTTGCCCATCCTTACTGTGCATTGAGGGAAATCTCAAATAAGGTTGAAGTTGTGGGAGCAGTTTGTTTGTTTTTTTTGTTTTTCTTTCAAAATCACTTTTAATGTGTTAATTGGTTTAAATATTAAGCTCTTTAACTATTTTATTTATTAATAAATGCCTATTATAGGCATCAAAAATGTCAGTATGACTTGACTTAGTCACTCTTCTGCAGAAAAAAAAGAAAAATGTTAAGGAATCATAGAATCATAGAATTGTTTAGGTTGGAGAAGACCTTTAAGAACATCAAGTCCAACCATTAACCTAACACTGCCAATCCACCACTAAACCATGTTCTTAAGCCCCTCATTTACCTTTCTTTTAAATACCTCCAGGGATGGAAACTCAACCACTTCCCTGGGCAGCCTGTTCCAGTGCCTGATAACCTTTTCAGTGAAGATTTTTTTCCTAATGTCCCATCTAAACCTCCTGTGGTGCAAATTGAGGCCATTTCCACTTGTCCTATCTGCCTGGGAGAAGAGACCAACACCCACTTCAGTACAACCTCTTTTCAGGTAGGTATAGGCAGCGATAAGGTCTCCCCTCAGCCTCCTTTTCTCCAGACTAAACAACCCCAGTTCCCTCAGTCGCTCCTCATAAGACTTGCGCTCCAGACCCCTCACAAGCTTTGTGGCTCTCCTCTGGACACTTTCTAGCAACGCAACATCTTTCTTGTAGTGAGGGGCCCAAAACTGAACACAGTATTCAAGGTGCGGCCTCACCAGCACTGAGTACAGGGGCATGATCGCTTCCCTGCTCCTGCTGGCCACACTATTCCTGATACAAGCCAGGATGCCATTGGCCTTCTTGGCCACCTGGGCACACTGATGGTTCATATTCAGCTGACTGTCAACCAGTACCCCCAGGTCTTTTTCTGCCAAGCAGCTCTCCAGCCACTCTTCCCCAAGCCTGTAGCGTTGCATGGGGTTGTTGCGACCAAAGTGCAGGACCCAGCACTTGGCCTTGTTGAACCTCATACAGTTGGCCTTGGCCCATTGATCCAGCCTGTCCAGGTCCCTCTGCAGAACCCTCCTCCCCTCAAGCAGATTGACACTCCCACCCAGTTTGGTGTCATCTGCAAACTTACTGTGGGCACATCCAATCCCCTCATCCAGGTCGTTAATAAAGATATTAAACAAGACCAGCCCTAAAACTGAGCCCTGGGGAACACCGCTTGTTACTGGCCGCCAAATGGACTTAACTCTGTTCACCACAACTCTCTGGACTTGGCCATCCAGCCAGTTTTTTACCCAGTGAAGAGTACACCTGTTTAGGCCATGAACCACCAGCTTCTCTAGGAGAATGCTGTGGGAGATTGTGTCAAAGGCTTTGCTGAAGTCCAGGTAGACAACATTCACAGACTTTCCCTCATCCGCCAGGTGGGTCAGGAAATCAGGTTGGTTAGGTAAGACCTGCCTTTCATGAACCCATGATGGCTGGGTCTGATCCCCTGATTGTCCTCTATCTGCCTTGTTGGCCTTCCCCCTCATCCTAACCCATAAGCCCTCGGCCTCATCATCACAAATGTCAATCTTGGTACAATCGAAACATTTCCTAACGTACAGAGCTAACCCACCACCTCTCCTTCCTTGCCTATCCTTTCTGAAGAGATAATAGACATCCGTTGCAGCACTCCAGTCGTGAGAAGCATCCCACCACATTTCTGTGATGGCAACTGAGTCATAGCTATCCTGCTGCACAATGGCTTCCAGCTCCTCCTCTTTGTTGCCCATGCTGTGTGCATTGGTGTAGATGCACTTGAGCTGGGGTCACCCCCAACACTGGCATGCCACTCCAGGCTCCTCTCTAGTGAGCCTGGTTATATCCCCTTCCCCCTTCAAATCTGGTTTAAAGCCCTCTTGATGAGCCCTGCCAGCTCTTGAGCGAGGATCCTTTTCCCTCTTTGAGAAAGCTGAGTGCCATCTGTCGTCAACATGCCCAGTGCCCTGTAAATCTCTCCATGATCAAAAACCACAAAATTCCTCCAATGGTAACAGCCTTTAAGCCACATATTAATCAGCTGATTTTTCCTCCTCCCCTCTTTACAAATACTGCTGTTATTCAGAGTTAAACACATTTTTGCTAAAAGCTTTTCTTTTCAGTTCATTTTTATGTCATCATACGTAAATATCTCTGATTCACTATGCTAGAAATTGAACATTAGCTTTATTATGGCCAAGATCCTGAACTAGTTGTTTCACCTAATGCTTAAATAGGTCCAGCTCTGGAGCCCTCAGCACAAGAAAGACATGGAACTGTTGGAGCGGGTCCAGAGGAGGGCCACGAAAATGATCCGAGGGCTGGAGCACCTCTTTTAATGAAGACAGGCTGAGAGAGTTGGGCTTGTTCAGCCTGGAGAAGAGAAGGCTGTGGGGAGACCTGATTACATCCTTTCAGTGCTTAAAGGGAGCCTATAGGAAAGATGGGGACAATCTTTTCAGTAGGACCAGCGGTGACAGGACAAGGGGTTTTAAACTAAAACAGGGTAGGTTTAGACTAGATATAGGGAAGAAATTCTTTACAATGAGGGTGGTGAAACAGTGGAATGGGTTGCCCAGAGAGGTAGTGGAGGCCCTATCCCTGCAAACATTCAAGACCAGGTTGGATGGGGCTCTGAGCAACCTGATCCAGTTAGCAGTGTCCCTGCTCACTGCAGGGGGTTTGGACCAGATGACCTCTAGGGGTCCCTTCCAACCCAAAACATTCTATGACTCTATGATTCTATAAATAAAATCTCACACGGGCAGTTTAACTAAATCTGTTCCTATGTAAAAAAAAATGAGTTCTTAGTTAGTGGCAACATATTTATTTTTAGAACTTCAAACTTGTGTTTTTTTTTTTCTTAGTCATATTTAAAAGCTCTTATGCCTTCTCTTTAAGAAAGACTGATAGACTCTCTCCTTTTAAGAAGGTGAAATGGTAAACTTCTGTTGATCAAAAAAAACAAATGTGAGAAAAATTTTAGATAATTTTGCTATTATTTTTACTAAAAGCATTGCTTACCTTTTAGCTTTTTTGTTCAACACCCTTTTGAAATCTTATGTCCTGCAAAATATGTAGCAGTGCAAACACTGGGAAATACGAGGTAAGTTAAGAAAGGGAGGCATCCAACTATTCGGAAACTATGCTGCTAATTAACAATTACAAGATCAGTGTGTGGAATTTAAAATAGGTACCAGGCTTCTTACCTTGGAAAATGTACCATGATGTGCAGATGTGAAGGGAATATATCCATTAAAGGACTTAGGTAGGCAAAATTATGGTGCCTGATGTAACTGTCCAGAATATAGATGAATGCAGTTCACTTCATCCTGCTCATAAAATGCTTTGCTATGTTGACATTTGCAACCCCGGAGGACAGCCACACTCCAGTGAACTGATGTTAGATATTGGTTCATCTGTATCAGTTCTGCCAGAACCTATTTACTAGTTAACAAAATCTAAACTGCATTTGGAAGCTTATTTGAAGAAAGCAATCCTTGTGCTTCATTGCCCCAATTTAATGCACTGCTGACTCACTACACTTGTCTATCCATGTAATTCTTCAGAGAAACCTATTTTTAGCAGCCACCAACAAAACTATAAAAAGGAAAATCACTATTTTTTTTTTTCTGTTGTCTATTAAAGGTGTTCTTTGTGTAATAAAAAAGAAAATAATAGCATTATTTTCATTACTTGAAACAGTTCAAATTTTAACTTGAAAAGCTAAAAGCTATCCTGCCTGATTGACGGTTACTGCTTTTGAAGAGCACAGGTGTCCTAGAAGTCCCATGTCACATCTGCCAATCTCTTGTGAATGACTGATATCCTATGGCCTCTCAAATGCAACTAAATTCAAATTTTAAGGAAATGAGCCAAGACCTTGCTCATACAGATTAGGGAATTCTAGGTAGCTGACACTTTGATTTGATAAGCTGAATAATTCTTCTGACTTCACTGACTGTAATGATTATATGTCCATTGGCTATACTGGGAGCTCATTTGTATAACTCTACACTTACATTATTGGGTTATTTGATAAAATCTTGTCTAAACATCAACAAATGAACCCAAAGAGACTATGGCAGATGAGGAAGCCCAAACAATACTCTTCCCTGGCTATTTCCAGGCCCATCACAGGAGAACCATCAGCCTCACGAGCCCAGAGGAGCACAGGGGTGCAATGGCAGAGGGGAACCCAAATTAAAGACTCAGAGGAAGGGACACCCAATACAGGCCCTTCCCAGGGCTGTCCCAGGAGAGTCTCAGCCCATGTCCAGGTGTGGAACCCATCCAGATAAGTCAATACCAAATCACCTGTAGGACTGAGGGGGGTTGCTGCCAGGGGCTATGGGATCCAAAGGAGGACCATTTCAGATTTGTCCAGGACTTATTGTGCATTCTTAGGGAACAAAACAAAGGTGGGAAAAGGGAATAACTGAGGTTATTTGGGGAGGAACTGTCATGGGAAAATGGAGGAATAAGGTGATAAAAAGGGCTGGACAGACAAAAAGGAGGTACGCTAGTCTGCCCTGTTCCTGATCAGCAGTCTGCCTCTTTCTAGCTCTTTGCCTGGGTGAGGGAATCCCTATTTGTATTTTGTTCAGAAATCCTGTGGAGCTCCCCTCTTCCTTACAACAGAAGTTCTTTGTAGGAGATGAGTACATCAGAAACATCTGACATCATTACAGATAGCTATAACTAATGTTTTGAAAATTACCTATGAATGGTAGCAGCAATTCTTTTTTTAAAAAAATCATGTTGATGCTGAAGGATACACACTGCACAAACAAATATGTGCAGTAGGTCAGAAATTATTTATGTAACTTTCAGGATTCATTGGATAAAAGAATAACAAAATGTCCCTTCAACAATCATGTCTTAATTCTGCAAGTTTCAGAAAGAAATTCAAGTAGTTCTAATTAAGAACTGACTAACCAAATTAGTGTCTTGTAATGCATATCCTAATAACAGAAAACAGATGCTACTAAATCTTGATGAGAGTTATTGTCAATGCCTGGAGCTAACACAGATAGACATAGCATATGTATAACAACATCACATTCACTCAAATTGGATACTGGTGCTGTGTGCCACAGGGACCACCTAAGGCAAAAAGTTTACTTACACACCCCTATTTCTAGAAATATTTATGTAGTCATATACTGGCTCTGTTATGTAGTAGCTCGGACAAAGAGGGAGACGTTTCACTTTATGAAGTACACCAGTATGATACTGTAAAAGTAAAAAAAAAAATTCTTAGGTAGAAATAGACTCACAGAATCATGGAGCGGTTTGGGTTGGAAGGGACTTTTAAAGAGCATTTAGTTCAATCCCCCTGTCGTGGGCAAGGACACTGTCCACTAGATCAGGTTTCTTAAAACCCTGTCCAACCTGACCTTGAACATTTCCAATGATGGGGCATCCACAGTTTCCCTGGGTAACCTGTTCCTTTGTCTCATCACCCTCATGTAAAAAAATGTCTTCCTTATATCCGATCTAAATCTACCTTATTTCAGTTAAAACCATTGTCCTTTCTTTGTTCTATCACTACAGGCCTTGGTAAAAAGTCTCCATCTGTCAGCCAAACAACCAAACAAGCTATAGCTCAAAGAGAAAGGTTTGGGTTAGTCCCAAACCTGAAAGAGATTTTTGAACAGTGTAAACATCCCAGTAAGCCAGAGGTGATCTTCTGGCTACTTTCTCTTAGAGTCCTTACCCCAATCAGAGCCTACCACACTCTCAAATGTGTCAACATAATGTCATTGTACTAGATCTACCAAGAAGACTTGGATTAGCTTAAATACTGCTTATCATGGATTTCATTTCACCTGGATAAGGAACTCACACATTTTATTGTGAGAAAGGAAGCTTTTAATGCACGTCCATAAAAGTCCATTTGCATGTATTGTGAACTCAGTCTTTTGTATACTCATTAAATGCTTACTGGCATCAGGAAATTCAAATTTTTTTGAGGTATGTAAAAACCTTAACTGTAATTTCAAAACAATTCTTATTCAGGAAAATGTGTTAAGTGTGAATTCAAGTTGGGGGGGGGTATGTTTTCTTTTTTCTGATACAAAAAACTAGAAGTTAAAATTTTCTGTATATTTATCTGATAAAATGTTCTATAAACTTGGATACATTATGTAAAAAGAGAACACTAAGGTTTGTCAGAAAGCTATGTTAGGAAAGTTAATTAGGTAATGTCCATGCACTGCTACTGAAATGCAAAGCAGAATGTAAATTCAAAGCATTTTTATTATTATTATTTTACAGTTTTATCAGGTGCCTTTTCAGCAAAATTTGCCCAACTTCTTTTTAGACACATGCCCAAGGAATCTTTGAAGCAAGCTGTTTTACATTTGAAGTACATAATTAAAGATTAAACATTCCAGATGACAAAACAGTATGATAAAATCCAGATTTCTCATACAGATTTCAGAATTAGCTTAAAAAGGCTGTATATAATTTTATGTATGCTGTTGTGACACATTAAGTAAAGGCCAAAATCAGACACTGAACTTTGGGGATTTGTTGATCAAAGTAATTGCTTCCAGTTTGAAATGCGTAATGAGACAGCCCTGCAATTGCATTTGTGTACCCTTTTATATTCAACAAAGCTAAACAGATCTTTGCAACTAGCTGTAAATCACCACATGTTTGAAAAATGAGGTAGAATGAAGAACAAAGATCTGCAGCAGAATTCCTGAGACTGGACAGAGAAGCCCGCCTATGCCTTACTACTTCTGTAACAGCAAATGACTCCATGTTCTACACAGACTTTTCAACTTTAGAGGAGACATTTACTAAACCAGTTTGCATTGTTGCAAATAACTTACTTATATTAATAGCTTCACCTGACTCATAAATAGATGTTTGGAACCTTATCCAAATCTGTTTACGGCAAGAGAGAGAAAGCTGTGTATTTCAGTTCAATTAATTTACAAATATGTAAAGATTTTATTTCTCAAAATATCATTGAGGAAATAACCCTTCAAAATGTTTTAAGGAATATCCAAAATTTACCTATTTATATTGGTTGGATAAGGCCAGAATCATCCAGTAATTCTCAGAATTAACCTTGGAAAGACGATCCAAAATCAGATTGCATGAATCATCTAGAAGTTCATGTAGTCAGCCAGAAGGTAAAAATACTGAAAAATAAGTGGTGCATACTAAGTAAATATACTATATGATTTTCAGGCATATTTAAGTTATGCGTACTTAGAAGTCTCTTAAAGTGAAACTGTCAAAAAATCCTATAAAGACCGAACCAAATAAAATACTATGTTTAGCTGTGTGTTTTGCATTTTTTAATCAGCTTATTAAAGATTAATTTAGATGGATAATTTTTCCTTACATGAAACATTTAACTCCATAATCTCATTGGAAATACTAATAATTTCATTCATTTTAATAAATATAATCAACTCACAATTACCACATAACTCACTGTCTGAAAACTTGTTTATCATGCACTCAATGACAAAGCTATATACACATGAAAACTTTTAACTGTTTATAGTTAATTGCATGTTTATTTCTCAACATGATTTAAACAACATCCAGAATATTGTAAATGCATAGTTAGTTATTAAAATCACTTTTTTTCCCTCTGAAACTACAGCCTGGAATACCTCTATCTTTCTGTAAGAAAATTAAATTTTGAGTTTATTGTGATTAATGAGAATAATGGTTGTGTTATGGGTTTTCATTTTTCTGTAATACAGTAATAATTCAGTATGTGTAGTCAATAATTTTAAATTTACCTGTGAGTCACTACTAAGACAATTAAAAATGTGAGTGCATGTAAAGAAAAAAATAGAGAAGTATTAATATTTTTAGAACACTATTGGAAATTTTAAAATACTAGACGTTTCAATTGTTTATAAATCCATAAACCTAAATAATTAATTATTTAAATCCTCCAAGTTATTCATGTTATTATTATGATAACACAGCTGAACAGTGTAGGCACCAGGTATGTTTACCATATGACTATCTCAGAAAGCTCACAACTAAAATCAACTTATTACATAAAGTTGGAGAAAATAATTACATGGTATGTAGTATACACATATTACCACATGAAATTAATACCATTGTGGTGGGTTAATCTTGGCTGGTATTCAGACACCTCCCTCCCCCACCAACTAATCTCTCAATTCCCATCCTCAACAGGACTGGGGCAGAAAATAAGATCGAAAAGCTTGTGGGTCGTGATAAGGATATGGACATCACTCACTAATTACCATTACAAACAAAACATACTCAACTTGGGGAAGATTAATTTAATTCATTGTTAGTTTAAAATAGGGTAGGATATAGTTGTGACCACTTCATAACACTGTCTCTGCCACTCCTTCCTTCTCAAGCTGTTCCCTTGTTCCAGCGTGGGGTCTCTCTCACAGGAAATAGCCCTCATGAAATTCTCCAACATTAGTACTTCCCATGGGCTGCAGTTCTTCAAGAACTGCTCCAGCGTGGGTCGTTTCCACAGGATGAAGTCCTTCAGGAACAGACTTCTCCAGTGTGGGTCCCCCACAGGCCACAGTTCTTGCCAGAAAACCTGCTCCAGTGTGGGTTCCTCTCCATGGGCTGCAGCTCCTGCCAGGAACCTGCTCTGGTGTGGGGTCCTCTACAGGCTGCAGGTGGATATCTGCTCCACTGTGGTCCTCCATGGGCTGCAAGGGCACAATCTGCTTCACCATTGTCTTCTCCATGGGCTGCAGGGGAAACTCTGCTCTGGTGCCTGGAGCACCCCTCCCCCTCCTTCTTCACTGACCTTGGTGTCTGTAGTGCTGTTTCTCTCACATTTTTATTTCTCCTCTCTCACAGCTGCTGCACAATGGTTTTTGCCCTTTCTTAAATATGTTATCACAGAGCAGCTTCCAACATCATTGATTGTTTCAGCTTTGGCCAGCAGCGGATGCCTCCTGAAGCCAGATGGAACTGGCTCTGTCCAACGCGGGGACAGCACCTGGTGTTTTCTTACAGAAGCCACCCCTGAAGCCACCCCCACTACAAACACCTTGCCATGTAAACCCAGCACAGCTTATTATATCCATATGGAAGGGGCTAAACTCTCAGATCACATTTCTGTTTGGCTACTAAAATGAAGTAATGTTTTTCTTTTCGTTGGGAAGAAGCAGCTGAGTAGTAAGCCAGCTAATCTTGCCGTGGCACAAAATGTAAATAAAAAGGTACTACCTATCCGTTGGTAAATTAGGAAGCAAATGCATTCAATATGTAACATATGCAATGATTTTAATCATTCTGGAAGAAACAAATCCTTTAAAATAATGAAATTAAGTTTAGAGGAATTTTTTTTCTTAGTCAGAAATACTTTAGTTCAGGTTTTAATAGAACTGGTGACAATTTGCTTGGGAAATGCATACCGGAAGTTTTCTCCTAACTGTTTCTGGGACTATGAGACAAAAACTGCCTAAATATAAGGAGAGAAAAAGAACTTTTTTTTTTTTTCCCCTCTCATTGAAACATCTAAAAGTATAGGATTTCAAATTAACTCAGTTCTATTTTGACTCTTTGGCAATGAGTTACATCTTTATGATTCTCAAAAAGCAATTTGTATTAATTTCATTAAGAAACTATAAAGCTTCAGCTAATCAGAATGAACTTTAACAAAGATGTCATTTTAAGAGTATCATTAATTGAATTATAGTTAAATAATCTCATTTCAAACTATTGTTCTGTGTATGAATTTTGCGACTAAAATGCTTGATACAAAATATGAAAATATTTTATGTATTTTCTTACATTTTTATTATATATTTTATATTGGTCCTTGCTTTGTTATTAGATATCATCCTATTCCTTGTTAAAATATATTTCCACAGGCAATTTATTACAGTAATATGTAAAAACTTTCATAGATAAACTCTTGCTTTATGAAATTGTCTTATCAGTGTACTGAAATAGAAAAATGTGTTTCATGTACATACTACTTCCAGGCTTCACATGGGAAAAAAGAGAGAGTCTTATAGTGTTCTTTTTTTCCTTTTTTTCT
Organism: Butorides virescens; assembly: GCA_017310255.1. NCBI lineage: Eukaryota > Metazoa > Chordata > Aves > Pelecaniformes > Ardeidae > Butorides > Butorides virescens. The sequence continues at coordinate 107,087 of JADKXX010007236.1, read as the reverse complement.
AAGTGTTTGTAGTCAAGAGGAACACTTCAAATAATAACAACATCTCCAGCAACACTGACAAAAACCCCCAAAATCTCAATTAAAAAAACCCTGTTCATTGCTGATGATTATTCAAAATTCATTAATTTTTAGGAAACACCACCACAATAGAAAAAATAAAAGAAAGATATTTTGCCCCAGTACATCTGTGTTTTTTCATCTGTGGCTTATCATGCCAATATGGGATTTTTGGTTATTTTATTTACTATCATAATACAATAATGAATGTGTGCATGTGAAGTAATGAAAGCCATCTATTAACACTGCACTGCCTCAAGTGAAGCTTCTGTGATTTGCTTTGACTAGAGGTATAATGTTCCTCCAATAAAGGTTAGTATAACTGATTCTTATTCCCAGGCTGTCTTAATAAATTATGGATCAGGAAAAAAAAATTAAATACTGACAAATGATTACTGAAAATCACCAGGTAACCTCTCTGAATTTCCAATATAATCATATTTGAATTGCAATATACTTCTTTAAGAACACCTTTTTAGAGAGGAAAAAATCAAGTACAGGACATATTGCACAAATCTATCAATTAGAGTCTAAACACAATGAAAATTCTGTCCTTGTGAAACATTCAAGGTGGAGATATAGCTTTCTCAGATGCACCTCAAAAAAGAAACCAAACTTAACAGATAATTGGAACTTAAAAAATAGTTTATTTGGAGTAAACAGTTTGCTTCTGGTGATTTCTCATTAGTCAAATGAAAGGTGAAACTTCAGTTCTTCTCCTGCCATGCGATATCAATTCTTGCATAAAAGTATTAACGCACTTACTACATGAAGTAGAAGATAAAGAAAAAAAGGGTTATCAAAGCACATCAGTGTGATGCCAGTCACCTCTTTATACTTATCTCTTTTAAAAACATTTTTATGTACTAATTGTAAGGATATGCAGGCAAATTACTAGACTCTGGCCTGAGGTTTAGCTAAGAGAACAGACCACAAGAAACTGCGGAACCTGACATGAGAAAAAGCTGCACATGGCGAATAACAGAGTGAGAAGGTGATAGAAGTTACAGATAGCTCCATAAGGGATAGCCAAATCACACAGACATTGGGGTGGAGGTATTCAACAGATGAACAAGTTTCAAAGGGGGTCTCTTTGGGAGGAGAACCTCAGGTAACCCCATTGGTGATACCATGTAAGACTGAAATCACCTTGGTAATAGTATCAGAAATATCAAATCTAGGTATGGATGCAGGAAAGCTGGGACCAGTGGAGAAAACAACATTTTGGCAGATTGTTTATCTGGGAGGCAGCAAGGGTAAGAAAGGAGAAGGTTCAATGTATATGGGGGAAGAACAAGCATTCCAAACTTTTTTGTGTGATCTCACTCTTTATGTGCATGTGTGATGAAAAGTTTAGATACTGGCAGTTGGAGATACTGATTGCTTAGAGCCAGCTGCTGTGTGTATGTAGAATTTGTTAGCCAATGAACAGGAGACCCACATCTGGATAAACCCAGGCCATAAGCCAATGACTATAAAAGTGATCTGGGATGTGGGCATGGACATTAGGCAGACTTAAATAATGTCATGCTAATATTTAAGGGATCTGTGCCTGTGGTGTGTTTGTAAATCTAGATAGTTTGGGTTGAAGAGAACTGTACATCCCCCAGCGATCCACTGGAAAGAGGAACAGCCCTGTGCTGCCTGTGCTTATATTTATGTGAGAGCCACTGGTGTTTATGTGGGTGCTGTTAAACCAGTGCTCTGTGGCAAGCCATGTTAATGTCCTCTCTGTGTGTGCATGTGTTTGAGTATCTGCCTCTGCAATGTGGGCTCCACCTTGCTGCTTGTCAGACATGCAAACCGACCCAACAGCAGCCACATCCTCCTCAGTATTAGAGTGCACGGGATTTGGCTTAAACAGACAAGGAAGGAAAAAAACCTGGGTTCTGAATTTCACTGGGATTTGGCAGCTCCTTAACGTAAATTCTCTCTCTTACGTAAAGTTATCCAAATCACTAGTTCAGTAACTAAAAAAAGAAGGCATTCAGTTCTAGTCTTCACTTTGTTAGAGTTACATGCATGTATATATACATCTATAGAGATATATGCAAATTAAGTCAGAACGTTAAAAATAAAATTTGTTACTTGATGAAACATTCTTGAAAAGTTTACTTCATATTGTCCTTGTCATAGTCATCGCAAATTCCCAACTATCCAACAGCTTACTATAAAATACTATAACCTAATTTGTAATATTTTCATTTGCATTTTGTCATATGTTCAGCACAGTGTGAGTTGCCAAAGAAAGCTCATCAAGTTACATTCTACTGTGAGTTAAAAAGAGAAATCTGAATCTGTATTATTAAAATGGTCACCCATTTTTAGCCAATTTCGTCACTATCTGATAACTATGACTTGTTGCTTTTTTCATTCTTGGAACATGATCAGAAGATAGTTAAACGGATATTATACCAGACTTCATATATGAAAAAAAGAAAATATTCAAGGGCTGAAAGTGGAGGAATGGTACAGTGGAAAGTGATGATCTCTTTACAGAGGTTACTTTCATTATAGATAATGAAAGAATATAAACCTGACACCCTTATGTTAAGAATACTGCACTTCCCACCTAAATGTTTGCAAAGTGATATTGGTATTTGAAATATTATTATGGGGACATAAGGAAAGAACCTAGCTCACTCACTGATTTTGATTTTAATTTAGTCTTGAAACAGTACCTATCATACTTTCCAATTATCAAAATCTGTTTCTTCATCTCTTTAATATAGCTTCTATGATTCATATAATAAAACAAATCATTTCAGGGAATTTTAGTTCTCTTGTTGTGCATACCCAAATGCTCATTAAAAATTAACAGTTCTGTTAATTCCTGTTACATGCATATACCCAGTATCCTGTAGATGGTTAGAATATTAACATCCTTTTAAATGGATTCCATATCACATTTGCAGCAATGTAGATATATTTGCTGTTTATTTATTTCCCTTATTTTCTCTCTTTTACAGAAGCACTTTGAATTTCCAGCTTCTAACAGAGTAAAGACTTGCCAAAAATAAAATATTTGCTTGATGCACATCATCATGTTGCAACAGTTTTCTCACCAATGTGAGTTTCATTCCAATAGGGGCAGGCAATAAATCTGCAATGCAATGTATAGTTTGTAACAATTGGTGGGTTGTGACAGGAGCTGAATATTTAAAGGTTTTTTTTGGTAAAATTACAAATACTGATATTTGAGTGATTGTATGTCTCTCCAGTGGTGTTGTGTATAAATATAGAATCACAAGAGTTCTCATGCAGACACATCCATTTCCAACACATACAAGTACAGTTTCAGGGGTTTCATCAGGATGTTTCAAAATGGCAAGCATTTTGTTTAGTGTCAAGACAAATGTCTTGAGCTTAATGGTATTACTTTCATAAATATATCCCTGTTGTGCCCATAAAACACATGCCATTTGTTTCCAATTTGTTGGGCCCATAGTCTATGTTCTAATGGATAGAGGATAGTTCCATTGTGATTTAATCCCAGCACAATGATTTGGTATATAGTGTATAGTGAAGTATTGCATATTGTTAAAACAAAAGCTGTGACTTTACTGTCAGCAGGGTTATAGGTAGAATTGACTAGATGCTACCAGGATTGGATTTTCCCTTCAAATTCAGTTTGTATTGTCCCAGATTACCTTTCAAATTTCAGTGGGTAAGGTGACACTTCACCTTCTCTCACAATTGCTGCCACAGTAGATTGTATGCACAATTGTGCTTGAATACAACTAAGAGCAAGAGAGTTATTAATTTGAGCTGCTCCTAGTGTGTTCATAATTAGTTGGTGGTCCTTTTCATTAATTCTTTCCCACTGAGGTAATATATCTGATAAAAGCCACTGGTTAGTTCCCAATGTGGACAAAGAACATTGTAATGGATGTTCTAATCTGTGTAAATTATTTGTTGCTGAGCTTTTTTTTTTTTGCTAAAACTTCATAATCCATTCTATTTAATACTCTTAATCCTGTTACTAAAATGTCACTCACATCTCTTTTTGATCATTTTGGAGAAGTGAGGGTTCGTCCATGTAACCATACCAATTTTCCTGCATAGGATATATTTAGAAATGGTGAGCAAATAGGTTTAATTTGTAGAGATATCAATCTGCATTGATAGTTCTACTCATTTAAGGGACCATGGTGGATTAAATAACACTTGTTGCTGGCCTGTATATTTGATGGTATGGGTTCCAATTTTAGAAATTTGTGGGGATAGTTTCTTTATCTTTTACAGTTGGGGTGGACGTTAAGTAAAGAGTGGTGGATGTTGTGCTGGGCTTAGTAATGTTGATTTTGAATTTAAATGATAATTCCATGTTCTTTCAAGCCCAGATGCAGATTATGAAAACAGGTTGTGTTAAGATAAAATTGTAGCAACAATCTAACTTTTCAGAGACACAAAATTTTGTATCTTTTGTTATTGGGTTTGACGTAATGTTGTACACAGGGATCTCAGTTGCCTTCTCATGGGTAGATCCATAGATCATTTGGCATCCTGTTCTTTCCCTGGCATTCCCCAAAGTCAGGGAATTTTATTAACATCAGTTTCATTTCTATTCCAGCTTGATTCATTTTCTAAATATACTTCAGTTCTGTGTATGACCACAGTGGAAAGATTCACATTTCCCTTACTACAGAGTATTTCTATAGTCCCAGTATACTTAACTCGAGCTTGAGTTGGCCACCCTAGGGTTCTTTCAGTAAGACTTCTTAGTACAACTAGGGGAGCATCCAGAGTAGGCACAGATGTTGTTGTGGTAGGTTTTGTGATTCTGAGAGATTGTTCCTGCTATTATGTTGTGTCCCTTCAGAGCATTCCACCTGCATGATATTTTAACATCATAATTCTCCTTAACTATGTCATATATTGAGCGATGACTTTTGGCACAGCATCTTCTATATGGCATGTAAGAGCTATAGTGAACAATCATAATATACATATATCCCTCATTAACAGATGGTTGTGTCTTACAAGTCATGTTTATATTGCTTTCTGTGAGTAACAAGATGGGTAGCTTACCTGTGTTGACACAATCATGGCTGATTTCTTGATTAACAATTAAGTTGAGACAGGTGGAAGTATTTTCAAAATCTCCAACAGCAGTAGGACAATGTGTCTTATTTTCATCTTGGAGGAGGCTGCAAGGTAAAAGGGAAAATCTGGTCTTGGTGGGCTTTTCTGGACAGGTGTGAGAGATTGAATAGCCAGCTAATTGTCTCAAAGCTTTCTCCTTTGTGTGCTTATCTGAGAAGATCAGATAAGGTGGCTTGCAGGCTTGCTGAAGCAGCAGACCATTCTTTTGCTTATCAGACACCCGGATGGGGTGTCTGCCCACCAAGGCCTGCAGTTTGACCCTGCCCAACAACAACAAAGCCAAAACAAAACATGAAAAATGCATGCGCAAGCATGTGCCTTAGGCATGCAGCCTTAAAAGGCCGTGGTCTAAGACCTGGGGGGACCACTAACACTTCAAGCAACCATTGAAGACCACCGACCCCATGAAAGACCACCAAAGACCCCATAAGCACAGACCCCTGGGACACCGTGGATCCATGGTGGTGACTGTCTGTGCTTTTCCATCTGGATCTCTTGCTTAATTTCCCATCTTTTCTTCCTTCCTTTCCTGTCACTGATTTCTCTCTTTCCCCTGAAGAATTAATAAATGAGTGACCTTACAACATCTGACCTCATTTATGTCTTAATCTCGCTCAAAGGGATGGAACCTGAAAGAAGAGGTTGGTCTAGCTGCCCCTAGCCTCCCAGACTCCTCTGAGGTTGGCTAGAAAGAAAGAGGGCATTCCTCTCATCCAAAAAATTGGATCCTAACAACATGTTATCCCATTAAAAAGAATGAAAAATCCATCATGCTCTAATTCTATATTTTGCACAACTGTTGTCAGTAGTGTAACCAAAATAATGATGAAATTCTTATGTATCTTAGTTTTCAGCATTGGGGTGATGGGATCGAATCAGTTAACTACAAAATGCAACCACAAATGCTGCTATGTTCTCTTCTGTACAGCCCTATCCAACTGAACACTAAGTTCAGGACAATGAGAGTAGTATATCATGACTATGATCTGTAGTCTTAAGGTAATTATTAATGTAGCTGAAACTACAGGCAATGTGCACCTGTCAAAAGAAGAAGATGGAAGGTAGTTTTGTGTAGTGGACTGAGAATGCTGGCTAGGACTACCAAGACTGGGAGCCGAGTAGGTAAGAGGTAATTCCGGCAGGGGGAGATCGTGACCACTGACTCATTGACCACCTACCCAAATGATACCACTTACTCAAAAGAGAACAATAGAAGTGAACAACTGAGTTTGTGCAGTAGTTTACACAGGAAGCGAGAGAATTTGTACCAATCACTAGAGAGAATGTTATTGATCATGTATGAATGTAATGAATGTGTATATATTTGATTTATATAACCTGACTGAAACAGGTGCTAGGTATGCACATTAGGTGGAGCGATCCCCCGTGCACCCGGTGCCGTGAATAAAGAATGCCTGCCTTTTAACACTACATTGGTGTTACGAGGTTTATTCTTCCTGATTTTGGTGACAGTAGCTTTCCAGGCAAGTGGGCCATGATGTTTAGTTAGAGTCATTGGTACGGTTCCAATTTGTGGTCAATTTACCATACAGGTTGTCCTGGCTGTAATGTTATCAGATGTTTTCTTTCATCCTGAGGTGGAGGTAATGGAGTATCAGGTCCATCTTTTGTAAAGGACATTCAGCTCACAGGTGTTCCAGTTTGATTATTCAGTTGGTGAAGTACTTCAGAGTTGAGTATCCCACTGGGTCTCATGTGGCTTAAGGTTCCTTTTTAATAAACCATTGGATCTTTCTACCATCTCATTTGATTGAGGATAGCAAGGGGAATGGAATACCCACTGAGTTTCCCCCTGTTTTGCCCATCCTTGTAGTTCCTTGTTGGATAAATACAAGCCATTGTCACTTTGGATGAAATTGGGGGTTGGTAGGCTTGAAAACCAAGAGTATAATCCTCTAATTGTGCTCTTACCACTTGCCTTCCAACATTTTGTTGCCATAATTAGTCCTGAGACAATATCTACTCCTGTGAGATTGTACTGATACCCTGAGGAGGGTTTAAAGGGTCCAGTGTAATCAATTGTCTTTTTGACCATAGGGGTTTTCCTCATTAATGTGTAGGAGTGGTGTTTTAGCAAGGTGATCTGTTTGCAATTTCAATTTACATTGGGGGCATTCTGTAAGCATGGTTTCACATGTTTTCCAGCTTAGAGGCCAACCTGGGCTTTGGGCTGCAAAGCAAAGTGCTTCTCGGCTGGTATGGCCTATTTTTTGATATAACCATTTCCCCAGTCAGTACTGGTCAGGATTAACCACAACTCCTGGTTATAGCTAATAATCTCTCTAGTTATAGCTAATAGTAATTATGAGTCTTCAGTTCTCCAAACTGAAGATCTAGTTACTTCCCAGCTTAGGGCTTCCCACTGACAAAGCCATTTTGTGAGACCTGCACACACAGCATAGAAGTCAACATGGATAACTTTTGCTCCATTTTGTGGTGTTAGGCAATTGCCCTTAATTCTCCTACTTGTGCACTACCTTCGACGCCTTCTATTACTTCATTGCCCCTGGAAATTTCCAGCGCAGTGGCTTTATTCCACCATTTGCAATTTACCCCCTTTGCTGAGGCATCGGTAAACCAAATGCCTTCAGTTGGTGTTTTGTCAGTGAGGGGAGGTGTGTTTAGAATTGGTGAAGGTTTAAATGGCTGCTTTACTGCTAGTGGGTCGTTGTTTATAAGTATTTGTAATTTGGAGATTTTTTTTTGACCTTCAGTGAGTTGCATTTCATTTCCTGTTCCCATCAAGTAGGCATACTATTTGCTGATGGTGGGTTTTCCTGCAATACCCGCTGGGACAGAAGTTCCTTTTAGGACTTTTTCTACGCTCTCTAGTCTGAACAGGTTGCCCACTCTTTTTCTCAACTTGTTTAACTGCTCAGACTAAGAATAAAAATCCTTTTTCCCACTCAGAATATCTCTGTCCTGTCTCTTTAAATGTGGTTGAGCTAAACTTTAAGGGTCTTTTGGGTCCATTTGGACTGGTCTGGAACAGACTGCAATAAGTACCATGTTTTGCAAAACCCCATTCTGTTATAACAGGGTTGTGGTGATGTACTGGCCCCAGTAACTGATGTATCTTTAAATCCTATATATAAGCGTTGTCTGCCTCTTCATGTTCTAGGTTTCATTTCCACAGTTTTCCCTTTTGAGAAGTGAGTACAGTGGGAGAGCAATGATAGAAAATCCAGGTGCATATTTTCTCCAGTATCCTAAAGTACCCATGAGTTGTAATTCTTTCCTAGACTGGATCATCTGTAACTGTTCTATTTTACTTAGGGTGTCTGGTGGGATTGCTGCACTACCTGCAACCCACCAAGAACCTAAAAATTTTACCATTTTACTCTGTCCCTGACATTTTTCAGGTGGGATTTCAATTTCCACTTTATGTAGTGTTTGCCACACTTTTTCAGGGGAAGTTCCTCCAATCAGAATATCATCTGTATATTGGTATAGTTTCACATCTTTAGGGAGTGAGACTGTTTGTAAAAGTTCAGCAAGTGCAGCATGAGGAATCATGGGAGTCCATTAAATGTGTATTGTATACCTGCCCAAGTAGAAGCAAATTTCTCTTTATCCTTCTCCTGCAAGGAGACCATAAAGAACGTGTCTTTGACATATAACACTGCCATCCATGGATGTGTGGCTGCTTGTAGTGTGGGTGTTAGAGTTGCAGTATTAGGGACTGCAGCCATTAGCAGAACTGTGTTGGCATTTAGGCCCTGATAATCAATTGTCAGATGCCATCTCCCATCTGCCTTTTGGACTGGCCAGATAGGTAAATTGTATGGGGAGTGGGTTCTGTAAATAATGTGCCATTTTTCCAAGACTGCTATGACTTTAGAAACTCCATTTTGTGGCACAGCAGAAATCAGATTTTGTGGTACATTAGTAACCTTTGAGTCGGCGAGTACATGCACAGTAGCCTCCCAGTTTTGACCAGGGTTAGGGTTAATATGCGAACCTAAGGACCACACGCTGCTGTCCAGCAGGCGCCAGGTTTGGCCATTCAGAATATTGAATCCCAAAATACTGTCATTCTTATCTTTGATTGCAAAGTGAATAAACAACATGCACTTCTTGCCTGGGAGCCATAAATAAACTTTCACATTCTGGCAAATAACACTTGCTCTGTTCACTCCAGTAATCTTAACTTTTCACCATCCAGTTCTTATACCCAGTGTCTTGGCATCCTGTTGTGTTAATACTGAAATTTGTGTTCCTGTATCTATTAGAAACTTCACCGGTTGTCACTGAGGACCAACTAGAATAAAATTGTATGGGCCATTATTATTTATCCATTGGCAGGATTCCACTTGGCATACAGGCAGGCCTGGAAAGCAGCTCTGTGGATAAGGATCTGGGAATCCTGCTGGACAAGTTAACCATGAACAAGCAATGTGTCCTTGCAGCCAAGAAAGCCAATGGTGTCCTGGGATGCATTAGGAAAAGTATGACCAGCAGGACGAGGGAGGTTATCCTCCCCCTCTTCTCTGCCCTGGTGAGGCCACATCTGGAGTACTGTGTCCAGTTCTGGGCTCCCCAGTTCAAGAATGATGAGAAACTAGTAGAGAGAGTCCAGAAGAGGGCTCTGAAGGTGGTTAGGGGGCTGGAACATTTCTCTTATGAGGAAAGGCTGAGAGAGCTGGGTCTGTTTAGCCTGGAGAAGAGGAGACTGAGAGGGGATCCTATCAATGCTTACAAATATCTTAAGGGTGGGTGTCAGGAGGATAAGCCCAGACTTTTCAGTGGTGCCCAGCAACAGGAGAAGGTAACGGGCAGAAACTGAAACACAGAAAGTTCCATCTGTTTATGAGGAAAAACTTTACTTTGAGGGTGACAAAGCACTGGAACAGGCTGCTCAGAGAGGTTATAAAGTCTGCTTTTCTAGAGATATTCAAAACTCACCTGTGCAACCTGCTCTACATGAACCTGCTTTAGCAGGGTGGTTGGACCTCCAGAGGTCCCTTCTTATCCCAACCATTCTGTGATTCTGTGATATATTATCAGTTAGCGCAGATAATTATTTTTCCAAAAAGAATAAGATAGCTAGCCTACTGCTTGAGTCTTCCTCTGAGCCCAGGACTCAAATGATGCATGTTATTTAAGTCAAGTATCTATACAGATGAGGATTACACAAAAAGTATCTGGGGTTACATATCTTTCCCAATTAATGACAGACAGCCTATAAAGCTAGTTTAATCTAGACTCTGGTATTATTTGTGTAAATGTAGTCACCTCATGGCATTTGAGGCACTGGCCTTCAGCTGCTACTACAGATGGCCACAGGTCTCTTTTCAGACCAGTTCCAGACCAGACCTGTGCCATTCATTACAGCCCCATGCAGTCCTAGTTCCAACAGGTTCTTTCTGATATGAAGGGGTCAAAAATGCACACAGTTTTTAAGAACTACAAACCATGGCTAGAGTTTCCTAGAGGCAGATGGGGAAAATAGGATGAATCCATAGGAAGGATTAATTCTTTTAGAGAAAGAAATGCTGGAACATGCTAAACAGTTGGACTGAGAAAGATGTTTGTGTTTCAGACATTGAGAACTTCACATTTAGGGCTCAATTCCATTACTGAGACAAAGACCTCTGCTGCCATTTAAGAAGCCCTAGGGTTTTAAGAACACTTTTACAAAACTGGGAAATGTGACAAAGAAACTGTAGGAGTCCCCAGTCTTGTGGCACAGCAGTGAAAGACATTCAAGGTACACTCAGGCATCTCATATGGCACTAAACATCACTGAGCAAGCAACTAAGCTAGCCACTGACGGTGAGGTTAAGCTGCAGATTCAGACACCTATCTTCTGCTATTTACAGTGTAGGTGCTTGTAAGACATTTAGCTCTTAGAGAGCAATCTAAAGTACAGAGATATTAAATGGGGGTCTGAAGACCTAGGCATCTAATATCAGACTACATGGTTGCATCTGGTCTGCTGCATAACACTTTTGGTACCTTGACTATAGTGATTGGATGTCCACTGACTAAATACAAGTTTAAATATCTAGCTGTCATGTAAAAACATATAGTTCAATTTAGCTGTCCACAGATAGCAGATAAGTCCAAGATGAGATATGTTAGGTGATCTAACTGACAGGGCCTGGATGGCATCACCAGGCCTCACTGTCCCTGCCCATTCCTCTCTGAACTCCTCCTACACAGCCCAAGGCAAAGGACCCCATTTCATCTCCCTGGGATGTCAGTCTCTGCCCCAGCAGCAGGGCCAGTGTCCAGCTTCCCACAGCCCTTCCCTGCCCAGCCATTGGCCCTGCCGAGCCAGGCCTGCCCACAGACCTATGTCCATGCCCAGCCTTGGCCCATTTCCAGGGAGGTGCCTGATGCCCAGGGCTAAGGCTGCCCCAATGTCCCCTAGCTGCCCTGCTCTTAGCTGGGTTGGTGGGATCGACCCTAGGTGTCAGGTCCTGCCCTGCTGCCCCAGGGAAACCCCATCATTCCTGTCACCAGGACCTCAAGGAACCTTGCCCTCCCTACTCCCTGCTATGTACTTGGAACAGGCAGTCAGAACAGAAAGTCTGCAGGAGACCACCATATTCTAGAGCGGGTGCTGGAAGACAGGTAAGATACCATCACACACTTAACTGATTTTAACCAAAGATGATTAATATGCCATCTATGGATGGAATGGACTTGCCCCTAGATGATGGTATGCAAATAAATCTGATAATCTTTGTGTGTACTACTAAGGAGAAACTTAGTAATAAAAGTGCATGCAATTATTTATGTAAAGCAGTCATTTTCATCTCTTCCTGTTAATAAAAGACTTCATAACATGACACTAGTTGCTTTGGTGTCAATTGTATGAAGCATAATGAAGTAAATCATCATGAAGTAAGTGGGTTTATGCACACTACTGTGTAAATTCTTTGTATTTCTCTCTACACTGATAAAATCAGATAACCTTGGAGATTTTCCCCAGCTTGCATGTTATTTGGACAGTGAACAGAGCCATCTGATGCACATTTGTTTCAAAGGGATCCTTGGGTTGCTTAATTTGACATGAGCAAATAACAAAAGCCTAACTTGTAAACCTGCCAGACCATCACAGAGGAAATGGGGAAGATTCATAAGGCTGACAATAGTGAAAGAGAAAACCAGGCTTCAGAAAGTAGTCAGAGAATTGTAGAAGCTAGTGGAAGTGACTGAAAGAATGAAATTATCAGAAACTTTTTTCCTAGATCCATTCAAAGAAAGTACATTTTATTGAAGGATTTCAGCAACTTGATTAATGACTTCATCATGATTTGGAACAATCTACAGAATTTCAGCTGGCCTCAAAATGGAATAGAGCTTTGTTTGAAAGACCTGAAGTCTTGTGGTCCCTGGTTGTGGCATAGTTGACATACTAGGCTGATTTGGGGGTTGGACTAGATGATCTCCCGAGGTCCCTTCCAACCCTTGCAATTCTGTGATTCTGTGATTTATGTTTGTGTGGTCCTAACAGACCTGCAGCAAAGAAATGTAGAAGCAGCTTAGGCTAGTAATCCAGGCTTTTTTTTTTTTTTTAAGTCTATAGAGACATTACCACTGTAAAGCTAACCATCCTCTTAAGGTTTACATCACTTTCCTGAATCACGAAGGAAATACTTAGCCTTTGAACAATTGTTTTTAGGTCATGCAGTTCAGATTCTTTATCTGTGAATTCTTAACAGTTTGCAGGGACTCATGGAGACATTAACAATGAGAAAGCAATATGAGTAATGTGAGGGTTTTCAGACAATTCTTTAAGGCAGAAGAATCCAAATTCAATGCAATTTTTATCAGGCTGTTGTGGGTAGCTAGGGTCTGGCGGCCAGAAGATACCGCGTTGTACGGAAAGGTAGGGCCCCTCTCCTGATAGCCAATAGCGGTTTGTGAGGTAAGCAGACGGGAGTGACGTCATAAACCTAAGCTATATAATGCCGTGTCACCTATCAATAAACGCCATTTGCCGTCCACCGCATTGGTGTCAGCGAGCTGATGGCCCGAGCGGCCTGGGGTTGGTTGCCGTGCCGTTCCTGAACCAGGTCGCCACGCCTCCCAAAGGCAACAAGTGGTGCCGAAACCCGGGAAGGGACCCGGGAACCAGGAATCGTCGCCTGGACAGGTGAACGGCGGCCGGAGCGGCAGGACCAGCCCGGCGGGGAGGATGCTCCCGGACCAACAAGGAGGATGGAAGCCCTTGTGAAGGTCATATTGCAATTACTTAAGTCGTGGGGGAAAGTCGTACAGGCCCTGCAGAAGGCCATGCAAGCTGCTGAGCCTGCGGATCTGCAAGAGGGCGACGTGTCTCCTCAACTCCCGGACCCCGACCCGCTTACGGAGGGACAGAAATGAGCTAAATCCTTCTGGGGTGGGCTGGCCGAGGAGGCCAGGGGCGCCGTGGAGGAATCAGAGTCTGAGGAAGTCTGGGCCGCACCACCCCCCTACGCGCCCCAAGATGGCGCCGAGCATGAGGAGAACGAGGAGGAGAAAGGTGGTGGGGGCGACCGGGAAGGGGGGAGGAACGCGTGCGAGGGGCGGAAAGCCAATCAGAGCGGCCATCGGAAACAATGCCCCTATAGGGCAAACACCCCGCCGAGCAGAGGGCGGGGCGAACCAAGAGCGAGGGGCGAGCCCAGAGGGAGGGAACGGCACGCCCGCAAGGGCGGTGGGCGGGGCCGGAGCCCAACAAAAAGGTACGGGAAACCGAAAGTAACCAGTCAGTCGAGTTCCGACTCCAGATCAGACACTAGCTGGGACGAGTCGGACGAGTGGCTCGCAACCGATTCAAACTTAGAGGAGGAGGAAACGGAGATAAACAAAGTTAAGAGCCGAAATATTCCCATTCAAATTAAAGAGAAACCACGAGGGAGAGAAATCCCTCTCACGGACTGGAGGAAAATAAAGATTGCGTGTGCCGACTGGGCCCCATCGGCTGCGCTAGCGTTCCCGGTCCGGGTGACAGATGGGGGACAGAGGGTCCACTCGCCAATAAACCCTAAGGATATACAAGCGATTGTTAAGGCAATTGCGGATAAAGGGCTTAATTCTGCCATGGTCTCCACCCTCATAGATGGTGTCTTCGGGGGAGACGACATGCTCCCGTTCGGTATAAAACAAACTTCTAGATTGATCTTCAACGGGGCAGGGATGATTGTTTTTAAACAAGAATGGGAAGACAACTGTGCGAGACAACTAGCCCAAGTAACCAGGGCGGATGACCTGCTACATGGCTCCAGCCTGCAGCGGCTGATGGGTACAGACCCAACAATGATCACCCCCCAGGTGCAGGCCCAGGGCCTGCGAGCCCATAAGGTAATGACAACTACTCGTGCAGCCAGAGAAGCTACCCGCACAGCCTCTAGAGTTATTGTCAAGCCATCGCCATGGTCCACAATAAAGCAAAGTGAAAGTGAGAGCTTTACACAATTTGTGGATCGCCTCCAGGCAGTGGTTGACTCCTCGACCCTGCCCGTGGAAGCGAAGGGCCCGGTTGTTGCAGATTGCTTACGTCAGCAGTGCAATTCGACAACCAAAGAAATTTTACGATCGCTACCAGCGGGGTCAAGCATCGCAGACATGATTATGCATGTCGCAAAGGAAGAGCATCTAGCCCCAATCCAGGTGGCTGTTCGTACCGCAGTAGCTAATGTGATGGCATGTTTTAAATGTGGCCAGGCAGGCCACGTTGTAGCAAATTGCCCTCGGTCGGGGGACCCGCCAACAACGCTTCCCCTGCGCCAGAACCTACCCAGAGGACTGTGTTGGGCCTGCGGAAAGAAAGGACATTTTGTTAAGGAATGCAGTTCTAAAATTCAGGGAAACGGGAGGGGGAGAGAGCACCTGGGCCATGCACAGCCCTCTCCCACTTGGGACATGAGGCAGCCCAACTATGCCAACCCCGGATGGGGCGAAGCGCTCTCAAACCCGTTACCCCTTTGAGAGGCGACCAACTTTACGGCTCAACCGACGGTCCAGCCGAACCTGTCCCTACCTCAGGGACAGCAAGGACCAACCCCTGGGGGCGAGACCCCTGGGTGGCCCTGGCAGTAAAGTGTGATAACCCACCGGTGGTGTGGGGGACCTGTTCCCTCTATAATACCTTAAATGGCACCACCATTAGTGTCCCCTTTTTGATCGATACTGGAGCAGATGTTACACTTATCCCTGAGGTGAATTGGCCCCCGCGTTGGAAATTGGAAGACGCCCCCATGGTGGGTGGAGTCGGGGGATTAACCCGAGCTCGGAAGAGTGCTCAATTGGTAGCAATCACGCTTCACACTGAAAAAGGACTGGAGAAAACCATTACCCTCTTCCCATATGTCATGTCAGGAGTCCCACCCCTGTTGGGAAGGGACGCCCTAGCCCTATTAAAAGCCAGGGTGACAAATTTACTGTAAGGGCCACTGCCGCATATAATCAGAAATGAGCTGGGAGAATGGGAACAAGGGTGGAGGCTAGTCCTTACACGGCGAGGGTACGCTGCTGTCAAAAGAGATGGCAAAGTTAAGTGGTGTCCGCTTAAGTGTATTAAACCGGACCTCCAGAATAAAACTAACGAAAGTTGTGAGTTTTTGCCCACAGGACCAGACTATCGGACATCCCCGTAACCAGTACACCCCGGTGGCAAGAGAGGACGACAAGTCGACAAGCATCCTGTCCGCACCTGGGAGTTCCACACCAGTGGGATCCAAACAACGGGGACCTGCTCAAGAACCCAAGAACAGCTACCTCCAACCTTTTCCAACAACTGCTCTAACAGTGTTCTTGTTCAAAATTTCCTTTAGCTATCCCCAGTTATACCCCGTTACTTCCAGTTACCCCCAGTTACCTCTTGCCTAGTGTGCCTTACGTTTTCTATTCAAGTTTGTGATATGTATATTTTGAGATTGTTACATGTTTTCTATCCAAGATTACGATGTGTATATTCTTCTAAGACTGTTATAGTTTAGTCAATTTAATTATGCATAGGGAGGGGGGAAATGTGGGTAGCTAGGGTCTGGCGGCCGGAAGATACCGCGTTGTACGGAAAGGTAGGGCCCCTCTCCTGATAGCCAATAGCGGTTTGTGAGGTAAGCAGACGGGAGTGACGTCATAAACCTAAGCTATATAATGCCATGTCACCTATCAATAAACGCCATTTGCCGTCCACCACATTGGTGTTAGTGAGCTGATGGCCCGAGCGGCCTGGGGTTGGTTGCCATGCCGTTCCTGAACCAGGTCGCCACGCCTCCCGAAGGCAACAGGCTGTCATGATAAAAGTTAACTAATTTTCTTCACTGAAATTATCTTTCCTTCCTAATTAAAAGATGATATCCTAATTCAAAGACCTATCCCTCTACTTTCTATAGTTTTCTTTGATTTAAAGAAAACAGTAAATGATTCACATTGTTCCAAAAGTGAACTATCTGCAGATGTGCAATTATCTACAACACCAAGAACCTGGCAAGCATTCAGAATACTCAGGGAAGGGGGTGGAGGAAAACCAGATCATTACAGTTAAGACAATAAAACACTGCAATGTTCTACTACTGTGGTTAAAGAATTGTATGTGAAGTAATGAAATATGATGCAGATTGAACTTGCTTTCACTGGAACTGTTGCTCAGGTTTAAAAAAGAGGGGTGGGATTCGTCATTAGGCTGAATCATAAACTGAGAAATTTTGGTAAACGGCAACTAATGGAATCAGCATTAATTCTATTTTCTGTATAACACTAAGCTTACAATTTATGCTGTGGAATTGTAATCCTGAGTTCAGTCACAACTAAAGAAAAATAAAGATCCTTAAAAATCCAGCTTTGTCATTCACAATTATTCTGTCTGAATCATCATTATTTTTACTGCTCTGTTTACTAAAGTTTTATTTTTGCTATGTATTATTTGTATCGCATGAACTGTGCAGTGGATGCTTAGTAGGCCTAACTGACGATGACAGCACTGCTTGAAAGACCATACATTTAAATATGGATGTAAATAATGGAGAAGGAAAGCAGAAAAAACCAAAAAGTTGCAAATACATGGTAAAGTCAAGTATTCACTATTTTAACATATTTTTTTTTCATCTTCGGGTTGAATAATAGCTTGCTAATAGCAGTTCAAATAACAAGGAGATGCTCAAGTGTTAAGATGTAAATCATCTAACCTGGAAGCTGATCCTTCCAATAAATATAATCATCATTCTTTTCTTTAATGTTCTATAAGAGTTTCTGTTAATGATGGTTAAGTAATATGCTTTATCTAAAGGTTATTGTGGCGGTGTGCTCCCCCCTCATCTCTGACTCCCCCTCCTTTGACCTCTTTCAAGTGATAAACACCTGTGGCAGTGGTGATAGATGCACCTGGTCTGTGTCTGGTCATGAAGGATGCACCCACTGGATGTGGGGGAGACAGATAACAATGCAATAGCCAAGGGCTATTGTGGAATATGCCCACCTAAGCACAGTGGTCAGTATGCAAATATGACTATGAGCCAATTATCTTACCCCCATAAATAGTGAGCAGTCCAAGAGCCCTTTGAGCTCTCCTGCACGGCAGCGGGCTGCACACCAGGATCTCCCCTTGAGCAGGGACGCCTCTCAAGGTTACTCCTCGAGGTTGAGAGATTCCTTACCATGACAGATTCTCGGTAAGTGACTAACAGCATGCTAACTTGGAAATCTTAGCTAAGTGATATAAAGGATTGATTGCGCATATATAATCCTTTAGACATAAACCGTTGACCAAGTCTGGGACTAGGATTGGATCCAGCCGCACCTAGACTCCTCTCTGAAGGAGTTTAGAAAGCAAGGGGATCTTTTCTGAACCTCATGACTCAACGGGAGGGTCTCCCTGACAGTTTTGTCTGACCCTGTCCTCTGTGCAGTAAATAACAAAGTGTACCTTGCCATCGAATCTCAAACTATTGTCGCATTTATCACTGACCTTTGTTAACTCCCTGTTTTACACCAATAAACCACATTATTTTTGCCTCCCTCTCACTCCATCCGTGACAGTTATATAATGTTTTTCCTCATTTTAACCAGTGTACTTCTTATGTAAATTATAATGAACTATAAAAAACTTAAGTGACTTACAGCTAAAGTATCACATAACCTAGCAGAGAACATATGGACAGCATGTTCAGGTGTATCAGAGATTTCACTTCTGTGTTCAAGCTCAGTTTCTGCCTCACTGCATTTCCCAGAGACTGGCTCTAACCTGTAGCAGCAAGACTGACTTACAGTGGAGCCCTGCTATTCAGGCTCGAGAATGCCATTTGTTGGCCTAGCAGAGTGCAGGCTAATATCCATTTTAATTACATTAATACCTTTCTGTAGAGGCTATGTTTCTTCCTAGAATGTTGGAAAATGAACTCCTTGCTGACAGTATCTGTAATTCTCAATTTAACTTGCATAACCAAATCACAAATTTTTATGCAAAGTTCTCTTTATAAAAGTTAATAGAATGAAGTTGTTGTGTTAGTTATTCAGGAAGGAAAAAAGTCCTTATTAAATCCATCATCCAATACAAACCTCAGAGGGAGTTCAAAAGATCAAGAAACCCCTAGGTTTTTAAGTAGTAAATGGGACAACCAGTTCTGTTTACCATTAATTACCTTCCATTACTGTTTGTAACACATTTGTGCAGCTCAGTTAGAATGAAATTACTTAAAATTGTCATTGGCAAAAAAATAATTTAGGTGGAAAAAGACAAGAATGTTTAAAACTGGAAACAGCAAAACACTATTTAAACAACACTAAATTAGGGCAGACTTTAAGGATTAAGGAGAATTTAGGATGAATATTAATTCTGAAAAAATAATTTCATTAGGTGACACTAATTAAAGTAAAATTGCAACCTCCTAAACTCTTAATGACAACTCATAAAGAAAATAAAATTACTAGGTGAAAATGAATAATTCATTACTTGAACAGAGGACTACCATTCTAAAAAGGTTATACATCTCTTGCACACCAAAAAATCCTTCCACATGCCAATCAGGCCAGTCTATTGAGAAAATATTTTCATCCTCTCCATAGCTGATCCTACAATTAATCCCAAGACTGAAGGTGAATAAGTATCCTAATTTACCAATACCATTTCAGAGAACAATCAGAATGATACTCTCTATTGCTTATACTGTGACTTTTTCACTGGCAAACACAGGATACAACTGTGTGTCTGGTGACAATAAGATAAGTTAAAATTAGGCAAGTGCTGATTGGCTTTTCCACGCCAGTGTAGCACAGTGCTGGTTTTCAAGTTGTTTTATATCTCCTTTTCTTGTTCCTCAACAACGTTAGGCTAGGAACCGTCTTTTCAATTTTTTTCTTCTAGCCAGTCTTTTACCTCATTAGTAGTTCTTTATAAACTGTTAGATTTCATAAAATGTTAGAACTTGCATCTTGTATGCAATCATCACATTTAACATGGTCAGTGGACTTTCACTTCATGTTCTTTCCAATTTAATATGGTCTTAGACCTGTCTCGGTCTAGTTTTTTATCAGTAAATTAGGCTCAATTTAAATAATATATTCTTTGATACAGGTTCATCTATTCATCAGTCCCCCCTTTGTCAATTTATCTGGCCAGATATTTTTTTTTTTATTGTTATTTTGATAATGGTGAAAACCTTCAATATTATCTGAATGATAATACTTCCCACTGACTCACTCAACAATATTTATAATTTGTCATGTGATGTTAGAACTTTTAAAAATATCTGCCTTCACTTATACCATCTGAACTTTTTCTCACCCACTTTACTTCAGGAACTGTTAACATTCCTCAGTAACTGCGAACTTAAGTATGTACCTTAATGCTGCTATTTAAATACTTGGTATAATCAACAGAGATAGACAACTTAAGACTAAGATTCATTTCTCGCTGATACTCACACCTTGAAGGTACTGATTTTCTGCCACACTAGAAATTTCTGCAGGAAAAAAATTCGATATTTCGTTGTTAATTGCTAGAAATATCAATACAAGACTTAGCTGTTTTAAATAAAACCTGCATTTCCAAAGTACATATGCATAGAAAGGCTTTACCTATGTTGTTTAATATGGAATCAGCTCATAATACACTTTTCATATAGCTAAGTTTGCCTCTACTTGTGTGTGCATATGCTCAAAGGCAGATGATACAACAGAAGTTTAAAAGGACAAGCAAAATATGAACAGTGTGCTATTTTTTATCAAGATAATATTAAGAGGACATGGTTGTTTAATTACACAATGGAAAAAAAAAAAAAAAAAAGGCTTTGTCCTATAAAGGACCTTGCAGCCTTCTCCTACACCATGCTTTCCACACTCATCCCAAGATGCCATATACCTTTCTCTGAGAGCTTGGGAAAGTCATTCCCCACTGAGGGCTACCATACAGGTAAAGAATACTGTTCCAGGGTATACTTTCTTTTCTTTTCTTTTCTGGTTGTTTTTTTGGTTTGGTTTTGGGTTTTTTTGGGGGGGGTGGTGTGGGTGGTGGGGGTGGTGTTGTGTTTGGTAATAAATACATGCACTTCCTGTGCCCCTAGCACAGAGGTGATAAAACTGAAAAAAAATTACTGATGATTATGAAGTTCTAGTGCAAATGGACAGCATTGTTCCTGAGGTAAGAGCTGTCCTTCAACATGCCCTTAAAACTAATGAGTATGTCTAAAACACTAGATAGAAAAGGCCAGGGAAAAACTTGAACACCCAAACCCTGATTGTTCCTACTACTTATTAGCTTTCTCTCTGACCCTGTTTTTGGAACATATGAAGTGACTTATTTCCAAAAAAAGTCTTCTAAAAAAGGGTCTTGCCCTAAGCAATGTGGTATAAAGCTGCTTGATTAAAAAACAGGGATCAATTTCTGACCTTTTGTCTAGCAGGTTTGTCTAATGGGACCCTTACACTTACTGCTACCACGAAAATTGTTGACGTTGCTTTACTGCAAACTCATTTCCCACAGTCTCTGTTTCTCCTTCCAAGATACTCTTGAAAGTGATAGCTGTGTGGAAGAGGTGCGCTAGTGCCAGACACTTCCTCAATGGAAGATACGCTTACAGCTATTCTGCAGGCAATGGCTGAATACAGGAGGGAAAAATTGTTCAGACTGCCGTTGTTTAGGATACTTTCTGCACGACTAAACAGGACTGTCATGCAACACAGGAAAAATAATTGTATTTTAATTGGGCAAATTACTATCCTAAAAGTACATTTTGGTAAGCAGCTTCAAATTACTATAATCTCTTCTGCCCTATAAACTCCGATACTTAGGAATGTTTGAAACCTTACCAAAAATTTCAGTCTCATCAGATGCCCAGTGAGAATATTCCCGCATGGATTAATAGCGTTGTGATGACTCCTGATCTATGTCTAATCTACTATTACATATATCACATTAAAATGCTCTAAAGAAACATTGTTTCTGTCTTTCTGTCTCTGATTTTTAATGTTTGCTATATCTCTAGTTACAATGGCCCAGGTCCAGCTGTGAGTTCACAGCCTCCCATTGAAATATTAATTGGATTTGGGCCAAAAAGTCTTAAGCACCTCAGTCCAAAGGATATTTTAATTTTTCCTTAATGTGTTTAAATATATTTATTTGTATATCGATATAAATGTCTGTATCAATACAAAAAAAGGGAGAGAAGTGTAATTCCGCTGAAAATAAAATAAATAATCTTCATATTAATATTATAATTTAACTAAAAATACAATTTTTTTCACTTTTTCTGGATTAAACATAAATAATTAATATGCCATCAGAAACAGTTATCCTTCCAAGGGAATATAAATTCCCTTGGAATTGGGTAAGAGAATTTTGAACTTTCATATGACATTTATTTTCATTTCATTTTGAAAGAAAGAGGGCTATTCAATTTTTGGAAGAAATTAAGAAAGAGATGATCAGTAATCAGTAACATTACTGTTAGATTTAATTATTTTATCTTTTTACATGTAATTACTTAATCTAGAATGTTAATGTTTTTCTCATAATGGTGGCTTTCTGTTCTTCCATGAGATGGTGGCTGTTACAAGCCTTCCATGTAAGAAAAGGTAAAATGTATTTAAAATCTTCATCGGAGCTCCTTTCTATATTCAGTTCAGTAGACTGATAGACCAATAGACAAATACATTTTCTGAAGGTGCGATCTATTATGTTATCAACTCATAAGATAATAAAAGCACATCTGCTTTTTTGAAAACTACTGATCTCAACCAGAAAGCTATGCCTCTGTGGATTTGTAGATTTAGAGTCATACTTCAAGCAATTTATGAAGCTATGGTCTGTCAGAGTACCTGAAAAACTGACATGAGATAAAATCTTCCTTCTTTTTTCCCCCTATAAATCAACCAAATTTGACCTGGTGCTGGAGACAGAAATAAAGAATATCTAGATAGACTAGTGACCAAGTGACATAGCAAAATGATAAAGAGAAGCTTTAGTCCAGTTACAAATTCCATCTGTGGCTATGATAGAACTCAGGGAAAGTTATAGAAAACAAAGCATATTATAGAATAACATCTTATGTAGTAGAAGATGACAAAATCCTGAAAAGTGCTTCAAATCAATCTATTTCATATGGCAAAATTTGATGAGGTAAGTTCACTTCAGATGTAATTTAAATGCAATAACAAGATTTAAGAGCTGACTAATATTACCTGTGATACTACGATCCTGACTGGACTATAAAAGTAAATTGTCTTCTTATTCTACCCAAGCAGAGACATAGTGAAATGTATCCTACAGAACAGATAATGCCATAGTCATGAGGTGGAATTCTAAAGCTCCAGAAATTCATCAAATGTTTATAGAACTTCAGCACATAAATAATTTAACAGATCAAAGAATACAGAAAATAATTAAGAAATTATAAGAAAACATGCCAGTATTTTCAAACTCTCATATTTAGATTTAGTTCCCTCTGTCTTGATTATGTACTTATCTAAGGATCTAGACCACAAAAAACTGAAGCCTATAAAAGTATTGACCTGAATCCAAGGGGGTTTGGACTTTCCAAAACATTAATCAGACATAACTTTCACTGAATTCAATAGGAGTGTCATAATAACTCTAAAAGTCAAGCTATTTAACTACTTAAATATGTATTTATTTTTTGACTTTCAATCACTAACAAGACATTCAGAATTTTCAAAATTAATATTTTATTTTCTCTATTTATTTCCCTTTTTCCCTTTCCCTTTTTCCTTCCATTCCCATGTTTTACATATTTATTTATTTGCTTACATACTTTACAGACATAATAACAATTGGCCACCCCACCAGTATAATTTTATTTTATTATACCAAAAGTTTTAGTAAGTAAATGAAAGTATAAAATCCATAGGAATTGAAATACTACTAACACAATAGAGAAGATGTTCTTTTATTAGATAAGAAAATGTAAAATCTGACTAGGTTATTAACATTATCTGCACAAAGTAGCAGGTAGCTGAGTGCTACACTCCACATCTTAAATGTTTGGGGGTTTGAGACTATTTGGATGAACTCATCATAAGGGAAATCATAAGGGAAAATCTCTTAGCAGTAGTATGATTTCTTAACCACCATAAATGGTGCGACTAAAAAAGTAGTTCCAGCAATATTTAACACTCCTTTGTAGAAGTGCTTGTGAAATTACTTCCATTAGAACTACATTTTTTTTTCTCACAAAAATAAACTTTAAAATTTTGTAATTTTCTAGGCTTTTTCAAGTAATTACATTTCCTTTGTTTCTGCATAAGGCCAAATGCTTTATGGTTCATTCTATGCAGAGTCAAATGCAGAGGTAGATACATTAAAATAAAGTGATGGGTTGCATACACTGAAATATCACTTTCCTTCAATGACATTTTGATTTTCTTGAATCAGTAGACCATGAAAGTTCATTTTGACACATACTAGCTCAAGATAAAATCTCCTCCAGGTCTGCAATCATATCTTTTAGTGTTTAGGCTACCACAAAGACAGAGCTCACATTCTCATTCTATTTTGAAGATGAAAAAGCAATTTTGTACTGAACCACAGGAGGTATAGTGAGGCCCAGGCATCAAACACTGTTAGACGTAGGTGATTTGAATTCTTAGATGGGAAGGTACATGTGCAATACAGAAACAGGTCCTAAAAAAATTGAAAATGGAAGAAAACTGCTTGAACTTGAGTACATAATCAGAAACCCACTGAAGTCTGTGACATGCAATGTCAGCAGGGGGAAAAATAATTTGCTTTTCCAGCTTCAGGATGGTTGGTGGAAAGGAACAGTTGTTGATCCAAAAAGATAGAAAGATAGAGGAAGAGCTGAGTTGCTTGATTTAAGGGTGTCAGAGAGGACATATTATCAGTGTCATATGAGGGAATTCAGATAAAATAAAGACAGTGAGTATTGAGATATTTTTTTCTTTTTTCTTTTTTTCTCTCCTTTTTTTTTTACCTTTAAAAAAATGCAAACAAAACTCTCCTTTCTAAAACTACTTTCCTGCAGCGAAACTTGTAATGAAAATTTTTAATGAAAAAAATCACCTACAACCAAACAAACCATCAAAGAACCCCGTCCCAGTTATCAGCAGAAAATATAAATATTTTCATTCCAAAAGAAAACAAATGTGTGTTTCAGTTAAATAGGACTGATGGTTCAGGAGTTAGTTATTCATGCTGAAGTTTATGTTTAGTTTTGTCCTCAGAAAGGAAGTCAAAGAGAGTTTTAAACACCTAAGACTTCAGGATTTAGCCTGTGATATTCAGAGTGTCAATTTGCAGGTCAGAATGAGCCTGACAGAAATCCAATGGTTTACAGCACTTCATGATGCAGAATTGGGGCCTGACAATTAGGAAATAACCCAACTTTTCAGCTTGTTGTAAAATAAATAGAATTAAATAATTCATATTACTATAACCAGAGCTCTGTGTTCCAGGCATTGAGATGAATACAATTATTAAGACAAGTTTTCTCACAAGATTTCTGTAGTCTGACTTATTCCTTCAGGGTATTTTAATAATTCAAGTTTCTCTCATTGCAGAAACTGGAAAGCAAAACAGCAAATGAAAGTTAACCTCCAAAAAGTTAAATGAATTTATTGAAAAGTTCAGATCTCTTAGCATTGATCAAAAGGTGGGGTATCCTTCTTATGAGAAGTTCCATACTTTACAGTGGTAGTCACCTGAGCTACTTTTAGCCATCTAGATCACAGTCTATAATAGTTGTCCATCTCCCTTTCTACTGCTGATGGAGAAAGATCAGTACATTTAGAAATTTTCTTTCTCTTAAACCACTGTATTAGACCAGACATACTGCTTGTCCATCTATTTCTGGTGACTAAAGAAAGATCCTGCAGCATTAATTATCTTAAGCAGATACCTAGTTTTAAAATAGTTAAAAGCTGTCTGAAAACTCATGGGAAATATAACAAATTTTTGCCTAATTCTGAGTTTAAAACAGTTTTACCACACTGAGGCTCTGGATTTTTTATTTGCAGGAACAACACTGTGAATCTGAAGCTTCCATAGTTTTTAGTACTACGAAATACAGAACTCATGATTTAACTTTTTAATGTGCTAAGCAATTTTAGGTTTTAAAATTTTTTTCCAAAGTCTCTTCAGACTGATGACGTGAGCACAAAGGCTTAGTGTTTTCTGAATTCTGCTGTCCATTTTTGCTTCTCATCAGAGAGCAGAAAACCAAAAAGGAATACACAAAAATAAGAATATCTGGTAAAATTAGAAAAGGATTGGAAAATATAGGTAACATCTAAGTTCTTATGCTGGCTTATCTATCATTGTCATGTGCTTATTGTTGAAAATGTATTAGGTAAGTTATGATTGCTATTGTTTTGTTCCAAATATCCAGAATAGAATGCCATTCTACAGATCTGGCCAGTTTTTTTTTTTCCTTGGTCAAGCATCATAAATATAAAAGCAATGTCCTGGTGCCATGTTATTCAGTTAAACAGAAGCTAACTGAGGGAGAGAAAAGACAACATAAAGATACTGGGGACACAATATGAGAGAACTGATAACACCATCTCACATCTTTGAGACATCTCCACTCAGTTGCACTTACAGTGAATAATCACCCTCACTGATTCCTGAAGATGTGGATGTCAGGATGATCCAACACTGAAGCGAAGTGTCAGCTTTCCAGTCTTCAGTTATATTGGGCTTGCACTGCAAGGTTTTCATAGCAAAGGGGCTACAGTGGTGGCTTCTGTGAGAAGCTGCTATCAGCTTCCCCTGTGTCTGCTAAAGCCAATGCCAGGCAGCTCCAAGACAAACCTGCTGCTGGCCAAGGCTGAGCCCATCAGCAACGGTTGTAGAGCCTCTGTGATAACATATTTAAGAAAGGAAAAGAAAAACCCTGCACAACTTGCAGCCAGACAGATGAGTGAGAATATGTGAGAGGAACAATTCCACAGACACCAAGGTCAGTGAAGAAGGAGGGGCAAGAGGTGCTCCAGGCGCTGGAGCAGAGGTTCCCCTGCAGCCTGTGATGAAGAACATAGTGAAGCAGGTTGTCTCCCTGAAACCTATGGAGGTCCACAGTGGAGAGGATATCCATCTGCAGCCTTTGGAGGACCCCACACCAGAGCAGTTGGGTGTGCCTGAAGAAGGCCTGGGAAGACCACACTAGAGTAGGTTTTCTGGCAGGACTTAGGACCCCATGGAGGACCCACACTGGAGCAGTCTGTTCCTGAAAGACTGAACCTTGTGGAAAAGACCCATGCTAGAGCAGTTCATGAAGATCTGCAGCCCATGGGAAGGACCCATGTTGGAGGAGTTTCTGAAGGATTGTATCCCATGGGAGGAATGCTGGAAGAGGGGAAGAGTGTGAGGAGGAAAAAGCAGTGGAGACAATGTGTGATGAACCGACCATTCCCTTGCACCACTTGAGGGGAGGAGGTAAAGAAAATTGGAAGTGACATTGAGCCCAGGAAGAAGGGAAGGGTGAGGGGAAGGTGTTTTAAGGTTTAGATTTTATTTCTCATTATCGTACTCTGACTTTTATTTGTAATAAAATTAAACTGATTTCTCCAAGTCAAGTCTGTTTTACCTGTTGTTGTAACTGGTGAGTGATTTCCCTGTCCTTACCTTAACCCATGAGCCTTTCATCATATTTTCTCTCCCCTATCCAGTTGAGGAAGGGGAGTGAGAGAGTGGCTTGGTGGGCACCTGGTGTCCAGCCAGGGTCAACCCACCATGTCAGTCCTACAGGAGGGGTGTAGACCAACTTAACCTCAGTGACACCTCCAAGCTAGATGAACCATCATCCTTGGCCTTGTTTGGTTCCACTTGCAGAGCTTCGTACCTATTATGCAAGGGTACCTGGGAAGGTGAGGTAGTCATGGAGGACATGTGCCTGCTCCACCATGCAGAAACTTGCTGCCATTCCTCCTTATCCCTTAAGTCGCCACATTCTTCTGGGTGGAGAGAGGATAGGGAATCCTCCATATCATGAGTCCTGTCTGCCTGTTGGGCCTGTCCCAGGGAAGGTAGGGTGTGATTCTAGTAGTCTATCTCTCTTTCAGACTCCTTGATACTCCTCAACCTACTCACCTCCTCCCGGAGCTCTGTCACTTATACTTCTACAAGGTTATTCATCCAGGAGTGGATTCCTACAAGAAGGAGGTGAAATCCAAATGGGACTATCCTTGAGAATCCAAGAACTTTGGTTTGCCTCTTTCCCCTCCCATGTGGCACTGTAGGCTGGTGCTGTCCCATATATTGTGTTACTATATAGCTCCTCGTTCTCAAAGAGTTTACAGTAATTATAAAGTAATTGCTATAGAAGTACACAAAATTTGTGGTGTGATTTTTTCAAACATGTTTTAAATGACTTTACATGGCTAATCTTTTTTAATATTGTCTGTAAATCAATAGATTTTGTTACCTTAATTAATTATTTGGGCATCAAACTTTTCCAGAAACTGTATTCCTAATGTGATTTTCCATGTACAAAATAGTATTCTTCTCAGGTAATTTTGCATTTCTTAAAGTTAGGTGTCTAGCCTAAACTAATTACACCTTTCTTTATTGACAATGATAGTCATCTATATAGACAGACACTTATAAAAGGATGACCAAAGAGAGAGATTAAATAACTAGCTAAGATAAGAAATGTAATTACTAGAGCACCTGAGTCTCATTCTTTTGGATCATTTTCATCCACACTATTTTATCTTCTGATTCTCAGTCTGCTGTCTCCTATTATGGGGATTTTAAATCACTTGCAACTGGTTACTCTGTCCCTCACCTGCAGTAAAAGGTTGTCTCCAACATACTCCAGTATCTTTTCAACCTATCTGGAGACAGGAGTATAACATTAGATATACACTCAAAGAAAGAATCCAAATTCAGTGTCTAAATTATCTGAGTAAAATAAATTCTTTCTAGCTGGAGCTTTTTATGTAAGGTGGGAATAAGAGGCAATATATCTATATATAAACCAAAAACATTAAGTAATGAGTATGTTGCAGACAGCTAGGTAGTCAGAATAGCAGTTGGGGATATTTTGCATTTTTTTAAAATTGCTCAAGTAAATGTAGTTGCCATTTATTCCATTAAAAGTAAATCTCCATTTCAGCAACTCACCCAGATGGTTTATTTGCATGCAAAACCTTATATATTCTTGACTCTGACCCCAAAGTAGGAGCTCTGAAGAACTCTTGCACAACTCTGTCACAGAGAAATATGTTTCTCTTCTTGCTCTTGTGAGCCCTTGCTGGAAAAACACTGCTCTCATATCTTCTAGACTATCCAGATTTCTTCCAAAAAAATCAATCCTGTGAAGTAAGCATTTATTCAAGTTGAACCATTTATCCATCAGCTGAGGAAGAAAAACTGCAGCTTTCAGAAATGCAGTATGAAGTAAGGTTGGCATTATCCATATCCTCACAAAACATTCAGAAACACCATACATAATTGGAAATTTGAGTCCCAGAGATCTAGTGAAATTGAAATGGAAATAATCTCATAATACCAGAATGTCATCAGAACAAAAAACCCCTGAAATACAACCATGAGATACCATGAAGAAGTACATCTTTTGCCATATACATTATTACACGTCATGTTCTATGTTATGTGTGTGTATGTCTATGTATTTATTTTATGCATCTTCTACCTACTTGAAAATGGGTGACAATTTGTTTTTTACTGCTGCTTTCTTTTCATTGAACAGGGACTTTCGAAGGGTGGAATTAATTATAGTGTAACTTCCATGGATGTTTATTACAAAAGCTAACAGAAAAAGGACATGTATAATAATTAGTATCATAAGTGTGAAGAAATCCTTTCACTTTACAAAGCTTCACCTGGAGAACTGCATCTAATTTGGGGCACCAAAACTGAACCGGGCAATTGGAGTGAGTTCAATATCCAATCTGAATGGGACCCTGATGCAGGTGTAAACCCTGTGTCCTATTTCCGGAGAGAAGAGATCAGCACCTCCCTCTCTGCTCCCCTTCATAAGGCAGTTGTAGGCAGCAATGAAGTCACCCCTCTATTTCCTCTTCTCAAAGATGAACAAACCTAGTATTCTCAGCCACTCCTAAGTCATGCCCTCTAGTCCTTCCACCATCTTCGTTGCTCTCCTTTGGACACAGTCTAAAATTTTATATCCTTCTCATGTTCTGAAGCTCAATACTGCACACAGTACTTGAGATGAGACCTCATCAATGCTGAGTATGGTGGGACAATCACTTCTGATGAGCTAGCTCTACTGTGTGTAATGCACCCCAGGATATGGTTGGCCTTTTGGATGACAGGGCACATTGCTTACTCAACCCTACTATCAAGCAAAATCTCAAAATCCCTTTCTGCAGTGCAATACTCCATTCTCTTGTCCCCCAGTCGATACATACATTCAGGATTACATCATCTCAGGTTTAGAATCTGGCATTTGTCCTTGTTAAATTTCATACAATTGGTGACTGTCAAGCAGTCTAATTAACCAAAATCTCTCTGTAGGACCTCTCTACCCTTGAGAGAATGAATAGCTCTTCCTAATTCAGCATCATTGGCAAACTTGATCTAGTTGATCTGAGTAACCTGATCTACTTAGGGGTGTCCTTGCTCGCTGCAGGGGGTTTGGACTAGATGACCTCTAGGGGTCCCTTCCTACCCAAAACATTTTATGATTCTATGATTCTGTGAACTTACTTACTGTGCACTCAAATCCTGTTTCCAGGTCATTAATAAAAACATTGAAGAGAATTGAACCTAAAATTGTGTCCAGGGGAAACACCACAGTTTGTAAGAAATGCTGTGGAATCTCCATCACTTATTCAGTTTTAAATAACATCTTAGATAAACAACTGTCAAGAAGGGTATATGTATGAAGGTCCTGCACCTGGGTCGGGGTAACCCCTGGTATCAATACAGGCTGGGGGAAGAAAGGATCAAGAGCAGCCCTGCCGAGAAAGACTTGGGGGTACTGATGGATGAAAAGCTGGACATGTGCAGGCAATGTGCACTGGCAGCCCAGAAGGCCAACCGTACCCTGGGCTGCATCAGGAGAAACATGGCCAGCAGGTCGAGGGAGGTGATTCTGCCCCTCTACTCTGCTCTAGTGAGACCCCAACTGGAGCCCTGCATCCAGCTCTGGATGCCTCAGCACAAGAAGGACATGGAAATGTTGGCTGGTCAGCCACACTTCAGTGCCTGGCAAAATCATGGAGCAAGTTTTTTTTGGAGACATTTCTGGACACACAAAGGAGATGAAGACAATTCTGACAGCACGAATTTACTGAGGATGAATCAAACCACCACCACGGTGAAATGGATTGAAAACTGTCTAAATAACTGGGCTCAGAGGACTGTCATCAGCAGAACAAACTCCAACTGGACGCCAGTTACAAGTGGTGTACAAGGGTCAGTACTGTGTCAATAATTTTTAACATTTTTGTTAATGAGTTGGATGATGGGACAGAGCGCACCTTCAACAACTTTACTATAATACAACACTTGGAGGATTGGTCAATACACTAAATTGATGCACTGCCATTCAGAAAGATTTTGACAGCTTGGAGAAACGGACCAACAAAGAACCTCATGAAATTCAGCAAAGGGAAATGCAAAGTCCTGCCCTTGG
This sequence comes from Butorides virescens, assembly GCA_017310255.1. NCBI lineage: Eukaryota > Metazoa > Chordata > Aves > Pelecaniformes > Ardeidae > Butorides > Butorides virescens. Next base: position 75,870 of record JADKXX010007236.1, on the reverse strand, counting down.
ACAGAAATAACCCCATGCATCAATACACGCTGAAGGCTGGCTGGGTCAAAAGCAGCTTTGTGGAAAAGAACCTGTAGGTCCTGGTGCACAGCAAGTTGACCATGAGCCAGCAATGTGCCCTTGTGGCAAAGAAGGCTGGCAGCATCCTAGACTGCATTAGGAAGAGCGCTGCTTGAAGGTCAAGGGTGTGATCCTTCTTTTCTAGATCCTACATCTAGTTTTTTCTCCCTGTTCCTCCCAAAACAAGAAAGTTAAACTGGGGAGTTTTGGGAGAGCCAAAGTCTTGGGGAGAGCCACCAGGATGGTAAAAGTTGGAGCATTTGCCCTTTGAATAAGGACTGAGGAACTGGGACTGGTTCAGCCTGCAGAAGAGGCAGTTTCAGGAGCCTCTAACAACAGCCCTCTGGTACCTGCAGGGTGAAAAGCCTGAACAGTGGTGCAAAGTGGGAAGGTGAGAAACAGCAGGCATAAAATGAGATGAAAGAGGTTCATATTGGATATAAGTAAAAACCTCCATAGGAGCAGTCAAGCCTTATCTCCCAAAAAGTTGTGTAGGCTCCATCCTAGCAGGTTTTCAAGGACTTGATCAAGCCCTGAGCAACCTGGTCTGACCTAAGAGCTGATCCTAATTTGAGCAGGAGTTTAGATTAGAGACATGCTCTAGACTGAGTTATTTATGGTCCTTTGGTTCTATGAAAGCAGAGTTTAACAACTGAAAACACTTCCATGCTTTTACCAGTCTGAAACTAGAAAGTTTTGAACACATTGTGCAGCTAACTCACAAAAGGATAATATAAGTGGAAGTGGAAAGGATGCTGGACGAAATGCTGTACCATCTCTTTTACTGTTTGCTGCTTTTTTTTTTTTTTTAACAGACTTGGAGTGGGTGTACAGTGACAACAGAATTGTCTGGGAGCTAAGGGCTTAAAAAATTAGGCTGAACTTCCGTCTCGGTCTTGCAGCTGTGAAAGTAAATAAGAACTTTTTATGGAAAGTACTGAGTGGCCAGCCTCAGCATCCTCAGAAACTCTGCAAAGTCCTTTCCTCAGAGACTGGAGAATAAGGATGAGTAGTCAAACAATGATGCAGGGAAAGGAAAGATTATTTCATTAAAGATCGATTTGTCTTTTCTGAAAACATCTGTGTGCTACGCTAAGGTGCTAAATAGTTCATCCCCACACTATGATATTTGGTTTGGGGTTTTTTTTGTAAGCAGCCTTTTAAGAGTTTGGGATCTTATATGGAGTTAATGGTAATGGTTGACAAGAACCAAGCATCAGCTGCTATAAGTTGCATTTACATAAAAAAAAACAGAGTAGCATAGAAGCAGTAGTGTGCACTGCCTGAAAACAGTAATGCTCTTTAAAATGATACAGCAGCCCCAAGTGACTGTAAAGGCTGAGGTTAAAGAAATGTTAAAGTGAAGAACACAGAAATAAGAATTGCAGTTCTTAGCATTCTATATCCATGAATTCCTAATTTTAGATTAGATCTATTAATATTTAACCATTTTATTAAATGCATCAACTTTGAGACTTTATACATATTATTTTCCTTTTGTGAATGCTGTACATAATTTGATGCAGGAACACAGCTGTGTCCAGACTATTATTGACCCCCTGATCTTATAGGTTGTCTACTGGTCTTCATAGTTCATAAAGGTGGCATTCCTGGTGGAGCTTCAAAATATTGATAGCTCTTCCCCAGCTAAAGAGTTCAATGTCATACAAAAATGTCATCATAAAAATGAGCAATCCAGAGAACAATAATATTTGTACATTTTTTCATAGTTTTATTCAAAATTGGTTATTTGCTCTGAGACAACTCACTGTGAGAAAGAAAGAACTGGATTCCCTCAATAAATAATTTTGTGTGGTTCATTCACTGACTTACAAAATATGCTTGTGTTCATACATAGCAGCTGATTTTCCTTCTCAGAATATATGTGTCAGTTTTCATGATTAACCACAGTAATCAGTATGTGGTTACAACTAAAGAAGACACTAAAGTATAGTCTCTTGTGGAATTGGTTAAAAAATGTTCCTCAAAATGCTTCATATTGCAAAATGCATTTTCTTCTAAGCCAAATACATTTGCTTTATTTCTTCTTTCAGCTGAATAGTATTAAATTGCCTGACACCTATAAAAAAGTCATTTTAAGATGTATTATGTAACTCTATTGTTAAGTACTTTGCATTGCTCTTACTGAGATCCATGAGATAATACAAAACCACCCAATTTAATTTTAAAATAAGCCAAGAACAACCCTCAAAGTTATTCAAGTTTATTCAGATATGAAATAATTCTCTACATTATTATTCTGAATTAAAATTAGTAAAATAATGTTTATTTTCTGAGAAGAAAAAAATATAGTTTTAAGTTCAGAATAAAAGCATAATTAGCATTTGAAATTCCCTTTGAAACTATCATTCCAAATTCTGTTCAGATCTAGTCTAATGGCTGTTAAGTGGGAGTCAGGAACTGCAGTGTGATTCATTTACATCTGAGTAGTACTCCTAGGCTCCTTTGTAGTCAATCGCAGGAGTGTTATTCATTTGATCTATTTTATACATCTACTATAAAACGAGATTGAGTGCTTATTGGAAGTGCCTCTTTCTCTCTACTGACTATAATGGATGTGTAGAGTGAATAACAGAGGCAGAGGCTTACATTTGGTCAAATGAATTGCTGCTGCTTATTCACTAGATTATCTTGACAGAATTGCTTCACGTTTCCTTCAGCTAACGTACAATTTCATCACTGCTTCATTACAATGTTCTTATTAAAAAGTTTATTACATTTAGATGGAAAGGTAGTTAAACTACATCACTCACTTAATGGAGAAGTTTCTGATCTTTTCAGGAAGTTGAGGAGAGGTGGAAAGCACGTTACACATCTAAAACATTACCAGGATCCTCAGTCTTTAAAAATGCAGACATTAACTGTGGGTTATGTGAGAGTATTCTGAACATCATCTCACAGTGTTCATAGCTGTATTAAGTCTATGAAGTGAAGTTTTTGGCATTTGTCAGTAAGTATGTATATGTGTGCCTTTATACTTGCATATTGTTTTACGTATAGGATATAGGATAAAATAACTACTTAACACCATGAATTGCATAAAAAAATATAAACCAGAGATAATTATTACAAATCATGAAAGTTGATATTTATTATAATGAAGATGAATAGTCAGCTAAATTAAATATAAGTGCTTATACATACGTAACTTCTTACACTGGAAAGAACCTTCAGAAGTCATCTGGTCCTAAACCCCAGTCAGAGCAGGGCAACTCTGAAATTTTATCAGATTGCTCAGATCTTTGTCCTGTCAGGACACCTCAGGAATGGATTATTCATAGTTTCTAAGGGCAACAAGTTAAACTGCTTAGTCACTCTTACTGTGAACATTTTTCCTGAACTGATCTTGTCCCAATTTGTGAAATCATTTATTTCTCCTTTGAACGGTACTCCTCTAAGATTGTCATTAAATCTACCTTTAAAATCATGAAACTTGTCTACTGTTTAATGTTACATAATGTCAGAATCATAACTATTAATTTTAGAAATTAAATGTTGTAGTGCAAGACAGCTATTTTAGGTTTCCTGTATAATATATGGAGAGAAATATGCAACTCCAGAGGATAACACTTCTTATCTCTCATCTCATTATTTTCAGAAGAAATTAATTGTCATCTAGAAATACAATTTATTCCTTATAAAATCAAGAAAACAGTACATTAAAGGAATTGTTCTTTTCTAAATTGAATGCACATTTGCTTTATATCAGGGAAATTCTTTTGTAATACATTTTAACAATTAGACAGCAGGTAGAGGTCTCAATTTAGCAACAGTGAATTGCCTAGGAATCTTATTGATTATTTGTTGAAAATAGGAAGCTGGGTTTATACAATGAGTGGTATAAAATATATATTATATATAAAAATAAATTATTCTAATTTTTTTTTTAAATAAAGAAGTGGGGTTTTTTTAATTGACTATTACTTAAGCCATGTGATTTTCTGATTTCTGCAAATAATACAATTAGTCCAGTTTAGAGCAGAGAATTTTGTCTACTTTGTGTACTGCAATTTATTGATTAAGCTGGCCATTATTTGTTATTTTCCTGATGTCAGATAAAAATAGTGTTAACCTTTTTGTGTTCTATTTGATTATGAAATAAACATTTATTATTCAAAAAACACTAATCAAATAACATGTAAGACGTGAGATATCAATGCTTATAAATTACAGGTTTCTCCAAGAGATTGAAAAGAAAGTGAATTTTGGAGAAAATTGTAAAATTTATCTCTAAGGAAAAAAAACCAACAGGAAAAATAAGGAAAATATTGCATTTCCCAAAAGAACACAGCCCATTGTAAAAGAAGGGGTAGATTATTTTAAAAGAATAACAGTTTTAGGGAGAGGGGCAGAGACAGAGAGGGAGGTCAGTATTTAAGGAGCGCTACCAATGGAACTTCCTCAGAGGAAGACCATGTTTCTGCATTCTCATAATTTTTGCACTAATGTCACTACTCTCCACCTGCATGTCACCTCTAACTTCCAATTCTTAAAAATAAATAAGTACATTTGAGAGATAATAACCATCAGTCTCCAATAAGAAATAACTTTATGCCAAAATTTCTTTTCATAACAATGTATTATGTATTGGGCGCAGGTGTCAAGGTGTTGGCAATGGAAGGGTGTTACAAGGGAGGCCTCTGTGAGGAAACACCACTGGTTTCCCCATGCTGGACACAGCCAGTTCCAGAAAAATGCAAAAGAGATCCACCACAAGACACAATTGAGTGCCTCAGTCAAGATGATGGTGCCTCAGGGAGAACATATCTAAGAAAGGGTGAAATGCTTTCTAGCAGTTATGAGCGAGGAGTGAGGGGGAAACACTAAGAGAAACAGCCCTACAGACACCATGGTCAGTGAAGAAGGACAGGGAGGAGGTGATCCAGGTGTTGGAGCAGAGATTCCCCTGCAGCCTGTGGACTAGACCCTACTGGAGCAGGTATTTCCCTATAGCCTGTAGACAGGTATTTTGTACATAAGGTAGATATGGCCTGAAGGAAGCTGCAGCCCATGAACAAACCAATCTGGCGAAACCTCCTGACAGGAACTGTGGCCCATGGAGGGCCCATACTGAAGCAGGCTTATCCTGAAGGACTGTAGCCCATGGAGAGGGTTCATTCTGGAGCAGGGGAAAGGCATGAGGAGGAAGGAGTGGCAGAGAGGAACTGTTATGAACGGACTGTAATCCCCCATTCCGCACCCCCATGCACCACTTGAGAGGTTGGGGGAGGAGGTATAGGAGTAGGGAATGAAGGAGCAACGTTCAGCCTGAGGAGGTGGGGGGAAGATGTTGGGGGTGTGTGTGTTTTTGTTTCTCACCATCCTACTCTACTTTAAATGGCAATAAATTAAATTACTATTCTTCTAGATGAGTCTGTTTTTCTGGGATGGTAACTGGCAACTGATCTTCCTGTCTTTTATCTTGACCCATAAGATTTTCCATCTTATTTTCTCCACGCATCCTGTCAACATTCAACTGTAATTCTCATTCCAGCCTCTGCAATATTCACTACAGCTAAATTTCAAAAATAATCATATTAAATCAGTTTCCAGGGAAAGAACATCTGTTGCAAAGTGAATGCAAATAATGGTTAGAAAAAGAAAATTATTTGGTGAACTAGCTGGGATGTTATTGCCATTACTAAAAAAACATAAAGTCATATTCAGCAAAATATTTAGAATTGTTAAGTGTGCTTTAGGTTTAGATTTGAAATCTACATTGAGAAGAGCAATCAAAACCCCCACTTTCTAACATTTCTGGAATTTCAGACTCAAACTATTGTTCCCTAAAATGTTGGTGGCCATGCTGCAATTAATCCAAACTAATTTTAACTAGAGAAGTGATGCAGCCAGTTCAAGTACCTTGCAATAGCTAGTTAAGAGAGAGAGGCATCTCCAGAGGACATTGTCCAAAACAATCTTGGCTTAGCATGAATTCTCTGAATGAGATGCTTATCTGTCTTGCCTTTCATTATAGAATGACTTGCTATCTACTTTTAAGATGTATAGAAGTAGGACAGCTGAAATTCAACCCTGCAGTTCTACAGATGTGACACATTTCTTAACTCTTTCAGAGGTTAGGTGCAATATGGTTGGTAATGTGTCATGATCCACTGTTGGGTTGAACAGTTTGGCTGAGGTTAAACCCCCTTGCTTTCCAACCAACCTCAGATAATTCTGGGAGGTTGGGAGCGGCTGGTCTTAACTTCAGATTAACTCCAATGTTTTATTGTGACTAGGTTCCTTTCACATTCTCGGGAACAGAATTAAGACTCAAAACGGGGCCAAGTGCCAAGTCACTTTATTTGGCCAACAACAAATACGTGAGAGAAAAGCAGGGAAAGAGAGGAAAAGTGAGAAAGGGAAAGAGAGGGGGAGGAACAAACCGCATGGGAGTGTTGCGATAGCTACCACTACAGGTCTATGTGCTGTCCATGCGGCCCGAGTGGTCCGCGCAGTCTGTGCAGCCGGTGCGGCCTGAGCGGTCCGAGAGGCCGGTGCGCCTGATGTATCTTTGAATCTGGTGGAGGGTAGATGTTCCCGGATGCTCCTCTTGGTCTCCGCTGGTTTCCCCTTTTTACATGGTTGTCCTCTTGCATAGTCAATAACTGTTTTGCATACCCAGGCCTCCCCCTTGGCAGTGGGGTGCATGTCCAGTACTGTCACTAGATGGTGCTCGAAAATCCCAGAGGGTCTGAGCCCCCTCCCCATTGTCAGTCAACCCTGGACCTGGGCAAGGATGTGTCTGCCTTGGTGATTCAACCGTTCAGCTCAGTTGTCGTGGTGATTAGGTTTCGGTAGTTAAACTTGCCTGCCACCAATGTTGAGACAAGTTTTTAGTCCCTCACATAATGACAAAAGGTTTTGAAAATAGTTGTGACAACTATGACCTATCCCTTGAACTGAAAGGATGACTGTTTTTCTTTGCCCATTCAATCTTTTTCCTCCCCCTTCTGATGTGAATAAAGAGTATGAGTCCATGGTGGTTTTATGGTAATCATTTCTGGAAGAACTGCTAATGTTCAGAATATTATCTTAACTTGGAATATCTTTGCTTTATTTATCATCTGGTTCCAGCTGTCAGCATGTTACAATGAGCACTTCCTATTATTATACCAACCTTCTTTGTCTGTAGAATACAGCTTTTAAGAACCAAGTAACTAATACTGCATAGGTGATTATGGGAGCCATTGTGATCACATATGAACAGAGTAGGAACAGCTGGTCAAATAATGTAGATCATAATATACAAATATCCTCACTAATACACAGCAGTGAGTTAATTGTTCTGTGTGAGCCATTATTGTCCATTGTTCCTGATTACACAGATGCAACTAGCCATCCAAAAAAGTCTGTGAATCCTGGATATCTTTCTGAAGTTAGTATGAATAATTATTTGTCTAAAATTTGTTCATAGGATGGCGGTCATAATTCACCATTGTCTCTTATTCTTTGTTATCCTATTTAGTATAGTGCAATGTGAGCCAATCTGGGAGCAAAAACAATACCATATAAGATGAGCAATCATACACTAAAAATAACAAATAATGACTAGTCAATGTGAGCAGCTGTGAACAGGCCATAGGCAAATACGTATGAATAACAAATACATTCACAGACTCAGCATTAGTTTGCAAGCAATTCACAGATAGAAAAAAGGATAAAATTTGTAATTAATAGTATTTATAATGAATAATTCAGTTGGCTCTACTTCTTGACAATTGTCATGACACTTCCTAACTATTTTTTTCATTGAGATCTGCATATTTTGGTCTTTTAATCTTGCATATATTAGTCCTCTCAGCCTAAGTCTTAGACGAAAGTCCTTCAATTCCTAAAGTGATACTAAAAATCTCATTCCACTTGAAATCTTCATTCTTTCTAGAGGTATTAGTTTATTATAGTTGTGATTATCTACTTTCTAAAGGATTACCTTTTATATAATTTAAAAATACTAAGTATGGCAACTTGTTCCTTTTCCTTTTCAGTGGAAGGTTTATAGACAAGTGAAGCAATTTCTATGCAAAGTGAGGTTTTTTTCCTGGCATTTACTTGCTATTGTAAAATGGTAGAATTAATAGAATAAGGTTAACCTCCTCCCAAAGTCCTCGTTAACCTCCACTTTCCTGGATCTTATTCAGAAATGTCATTCTGTGTTTTACTAGAAATGTCCTTAACATTAACTTCTTGTTTATTTTATGGATGTTTAATTTAAGGAACTGAAAAGCAGTTGACATAAATTTAAGAATACACCTTTTATCTCTTTAGCAATTAAGATAGACATACTCTCTGTATTAAAAGTGGCATAATACAAAACTGTTGGACTAAAGTTGAAACCACTTGCCTAATTCCCTAACAAACCATGGTTCAGAACATATTTTAGAGCAGAAACCAAAGAATTGCATCTGCAGAAAACTGTATAAAATTTTAATACTCAAAAGGAAAGTAGTGGTGTTTTCATTAAAAATGTATTTTGTCAACTACAAATGCATTCTATTGTAAAATCTGAACCAGATCCTCTGTATGTAGTTTCTTTGTCAAATAGAATGTGGAGTCAATTCATAGTGACCAAGGCGGGAATCATCTCAAGAAATTGAATACATTTTATGGATAGACATCTAGTTTTGACTTAGTCATTACACTCTTCTTTCAAAGCAACTGGAAAGATATAACAATAAGCATAATTTATCTGACCTACTTCAGGATGAGACTCATTATCCTCTAGAGCTACTCTATTTCCTCTATTGACTATAAAAGGAACTAATTAATTAAGTAACAATTCACAGTTAGATAGTTTAGATAAAACTATGGAACAAACTAGTAATCCAAGGAATAATTATCACAAAATTCACTGATTCTCCTGCAAAATTTCTTGCCTACTTTTGTTCAAATACACTGTTAGTGTGGACTTGAAAATAAATAGCATACATTACAAAACAACTGTATATATCATTTTCCCTAGGGGAAAAATTGGGGAAGGAATTGACTTCAGATACCAAATCCATCATCATAAAGATAAATCTATACTGCTGGGTGGAACATGATCCAGAAGGGAGGTTAAAGCCTGCAGGGATCTGGCCAACCCTCAGCAAACTGTGTCTTGGAATTCTATAGAATAGTCTCAAAGGCAGCATAAGTGTTTGTAATGGTGAGTCCTCCAGTTCTGATCCTCTAGGTGTACAGTTTAGGGAATCTGTTGACAATCACATTCTATGCGCTTAGATTTAAGTTCAATAGAAACAAAAAGGGATTCTTCATATCAAGTCAGTTTAGGAAGAATACAAATGAATCAGGTTACAGAAAGCAGAAATGAAAAATAAAAATCTAGGAAAAAGAGAGAAATAAAATGACTGATAACCTTACTTTAATCCCTTTTTGCATATGCTTGACATATATTTGCATAATTCCACTTTCCTTTTTCCTGTCTATATTTCTTACCCTATTTATTATACAATACACTCATTTTAAAATAAAAGACAATGTAATTTCAAAATAGAGAGTTGGGATGTTCTGTTCCTGGCCCTTTCTCATTCACTGCACAGGATAGAAGGTTCTCACTTAATGCACAGCTACTCATTGCTCAAGGTATGTTTTATTCTCATTGCTCAAGGTATGGCCTCAAGCCAAATTATTGCACACTATTTAAACCCTAATCTGTAAGCAGAGTTATCAATTTTGTTACGGAGTTTCTTATAGCAATCCCACTAATGTATATGAGCACTTCACAAACAATTTATCTTCACAACTATCCAGTAAGGAGTCTGGAAGGGAAGGGGAGGTGGTGGTGAAAGATCATATTCTCACCTTGGTACAGAACTGAAGCATATTGTGTCCAAGGTTATTGTAGAGCAACCAGTGTAAGTTAGTCAAGATTTAATTTTTTTAGGAAAATTTCCACCACATAATACTTCATATGCTCAAGCACAGTATCTTTTGATTTTAGATGATTTCTCTTGAAAAGCAAGCCCATTTTTCAATTCAGTTAAAAGGTCAGGTTCAACAAATAAATTGGACGTTAAAGAGTGCGTTGATATGCTAGCTACAAAGCATAATACCAAATTAAAAGTAAGATGCCTAGGGGAGAGCTAGATACATGAGAAGGTTGATTAAAAAACAGTAAACAAACTAGAAAAAAACCTTGTACCCATAGAGCCAGAACTAGATAGTAAGTGAAATGGAGAAAAAGCATTCACTAAAGCAAAACTTCTTTGAAGTTCTGTTAAGAGAAGAAAAAGTAAATGCAAACCTGTGTGTATATTCTATAGTGCCTTTCCTAGGTATATGACTGTACTAAGCATTCAAGTAAGAAGAGACCTAAACTGTATTTCCCATGATGTCTGTTTCTTGTTCGCTACATTACATTATTCTCATTAGATATTATTTGTGTTGGAGCAATAAAATGAGGAACACTTTTTTAAAAACAGAAAATAAAGTTAATTTGACATGATTTTTTTAAAGATAATTTGATTTCCAAGAAAACATAAATTTTCATGGATTCCATTCAATTTGGGAAAACAACCAACCAAAAAGCATTAAAATATACTAGCAGAATTTTCTTTAAAACAGTAAGTGTTGCACAGCACCCTCAAATGACAGGAAAAGTCTTCATGTCACATGTAAGTAATCATTTTAGCTGAGAATAATTTTTTTCATGGAAGGAGTTAAATCAAGCTCAGGTTTACTTTTGGGTACATGAGTTAAATCAAGCTTGGGTTTACTTTTGAGTACTGAGGGAGTTTATGGAATGTACCATAGGCCTGCCATTTATAGGACCTAAGACAGCAAGTTCCCTTTTTTTAACATGATGCACTTATGAAACCCTTCAACTTGCACATTGATATTACAATTGAATCCTCCCCAGATTAAATTTTCACTGATCAGTTATCATACATCAATTTAGCTGTGCACTTATTATCATCTGGCCACCTCACTGGACTATTTTCATGACTTTGCAGTTCAGATCTGTGACTGTAGGCTTTGATGATGGAACCACTCTGCTAAAAACTGATAACTAACACCATCACCCAGGTTCATTTTTAAAACGCCGGCTAGTACTTAAAGGGAGCCTATAGGAAAGACTGGGACAATCTTTTTAGTACGGACAGCGGTGACAGGACAAGGGGTAATGGTTTTAAACTAAAACAGGGTAGGTTTAGACTGGATCTAAGGAAGAAATTCTTTACAATGAGGGTGGTGAAACACTGGAATGGGTTGCCCAGAGTCATGTTGGAGGCCCCATTCCTGGAAACATTCAAGATCAGGTTGGATGGGGTCTGAACAACCTGATCTAATTAGTAGTGTCCCTGCTCACTGCAGGGGGGTTGGACTAGATGACCTCTAAAGTTCCTTTCCAATCCAAAACATTCTATGATTCTATGAAATACAGCTACAGTTAGCTTCCTTTTTCCCAAAATGAGGCAGCTTCTAAGTTAGGTAGGAAATTTGCCTTGTTGAAATAAAACAATAATGATAATTAAAAAAACCAACTAAACAAACAAAATTACCCAGTGCATCAAAGCTTAAACTAAGCAAATAAATGACCTTAGGAGACCAAATGGTTCTACTGAATGGTGCCACAAGTTGTTTCTTTCTGCTTCTTTTGCTGGCCACCCTTTCAAGCTTTCCCATGTTTCTTGCAACCTTTTGTTCTGCCTCTTGCTGTTCCTGCTGACTGCCCCATGCTCTGCTCTCCACTCACACAAAACAGCTGCTCATACTGCTCTTTCTCCTGGCTAGCCACAAGAGCACTGCTAAGGTCCAGCATGTCACCTACAAGCAAGATTATCTCTAATACTGACAATTGACTTCATTCTATAGTGGATGGGGTATTGTCAAACATCCCCTTTTGTCTCCCAGTTCATAAAAACCCTTAAATAACTTCTTCTACTTTATTCCTTACAAAAAGTCTACTGTCCCCTTCCTTCCCTTTCTAGGCTGTGATTTGTGCTAATCCTGGAAGTTTGAGCCTTGTGTGAGATGCCTGTATTCTGGAGCAGTTCGCATATATGTCCTTTTTGGGTGTGTGTGCATGTAAAATATGGAGAACAGATATGTTTTATAAAATTTTGCACTTACTATTATAGGGAAAAAAAACTAATCATTTTTTTAGTCAGCATCAGAGCAGTAGGATAAGATCTCAAGCTGTTCAATATAAGAATAATATTCTTTCTTAAATTACTTTTTTCTTTTTAATTAGAAATATATTTTTAAATTTTCCTATATGTTTTCAACAAAATACAGCCAGACTCAAAATGAAATATGCCAGACAATTTCAATATGAAATTTTCACATTTCTTGATTTCTAAATAGAATGGCATATACCACTAAAATTGTTTTTTTTTTTTTTTTCTGATGTATTCTTTACTTTGTATTTACTTTTTTTCTACTGAGAAAAAAGAACTATGGTATAACTGTGGAACAAACAGATCCCAAATAAGTATGTAAGGAGACCTGAAAAAAAATTAACAAAGGACTTCTAAGAAGCTACTTTATTTATGATAAAATTAAGACATTATTTTGAAGCAACATTTCAAATAGTTATTTTATGATGAAAAGGTAAAGCATATGAATTTTCCATTTTTCCTTCAAACCTTAAAAAACATTCTTGTTTGCAATTAGATTACATCTGGCTATTATCGAGACACAGCAATTTTCAAGGGTGAAGTCTTAAAGACATTAAAGTAAAGCTTTATCAGGAAACTTGGAGGCAACCTTAATCACAGAGATCACTAATCTCCATAATAATGACACTATAGTGTAGGAACAATTTGCTGTCTCATATTTATTACAAAATCTTTGTTGGGATAATCTTTTTCTCTCAAGGAAATACAAAGTCATTGCATTATCAGCATCATTTTTCTGCAACACTTTAGATATAAACATGCTATAAGGTACTTCTAATTGAATAAGAATTGCTTCATTTTTATATTTGTCAGAAATATATGTTGAAGACAACTTTTAGTATTTCCAAATAAGAATGTGGCCTCAAATTACTATAATCCACTCTGAGCAGCAGGAGTTAAAACATCCATTTTCATTGTATGGGTTCTTAGGAGATGAGCATTTGGAGACTTCGTGATGTGATATTGTAATGATACGCTTGTTGCAGCATCTCAGTAAAGATGGATTCTCATATCCAATATTGTTCTATTTTCTCTTCAGCTCTGCCTAACTCGTCAGTATAAGATTTTTAGTTCACTATTCTTTTTTCATGGTTATTATGCTCTTCTCCATTAATACTATTAAAAATATTTTCTTATGTTTCTTCCCATTAAGAGCAATAGTGTCTTTCTTTTCATATATCCCTTAGTATCTACAGATTTTTTTAATCCAGATGGAAAGTAAATGACAAGGCTATGATTTATCTTTCTTCCAGTCAGTAAGGTGATGAACACACTACAGAAGCTTATTTTCAGACATTTTGTCCCCAAAATGGTTGCAATGCCATCTCACCCACTACAAAATTCTATTCAAGCTTCCCACAGAGCAAATTGCTTTCTGAAAGTCCTCTATTTTTCTATTATTCTAGCTTCAGTATTTCCCTCCCAGTGATACTCTCTCTTCTCTCTGTACCATGGATACATATTGTCTCCTGTCAGCAGGGGCAGAGCTGCCCTATGAAGGAGTCAGGGTACGGGGTGCTGTTGAGCCCCTGAAACTTCTGGTGTGGGGCAAGCAAGGGCTGGGACCTGGTCAGGGGATTCCCCAAAATAGGGCCAGAGATGGGGTCACAGACTGGAGACAAAACTACAGCTCACACTTGAGGTACATCGAGGAGTCAGGGCTGAAGACAAGTTGTGGCATGTTGACACTGGCCAGCCACTTAACCCCCATGAAGCCACACTTTCACTCCTCTTCCTCAACAGGACAGGGGAAGAAAATAAGATGAAAAACTCAAGGGTCAGGATAAAGGCAGAGAGATCACTTACCAATTACCATCACAGCTAAACCAGACTCAGCTTATGGAAATTAGTTTAATTTATTGCTAATTAAACAGAGTAGGATAATAAGAAATAAGAACAAATCTAAAAGCACCTTCCCCCGACCCACACAGTTTTCCCAGGTTCAACTTCACTACTTCATTTCCAATTCCTCTACCCTCCCCTTAACAACCAGTGCAAGCAGATGAGGAATAAGGGTTGCAGTCAGTTGATAACACTTCTCTGCCATTCCTTTCTCGTCACACTTTCCCTCTGCTCCAGCATGCGTCCTTTCCATGGGGTAAAGTCCTTTAGGAATGGGCTGCTCTGGTATGGATCCCCCACAGACCATGGTTCCTGCCAGGAGACTGTTCCTGCATGGCCTCTCCACAGGGTCACAGCTTCCTTCAGGGCATATCCACTTGTTCCGGTGTGGGGACCTCCATGAGCTTCAGGGTAGATATCTCCTCTACCATGGTCTTCTCCATGAGCTGCAGGGGAACCTCTTACCCCTACTTCTTCACTGACCTTGGTGTCTGCAGGGCTTTTTCTCACACTTCTTTTTTTCTCCGTCCTCACTCTTGGGCAACATTTTAGCTTTTCTTAAATAGGTTTTCCCCAGGGTGCCACCATCTTGGCTGAGGGACTCAGCTGTGCCCTGCAGTGGGTGCATTGGAGCCATATGGAACCAGCTGTGTCCCACATGGAACAGCCCCTGGCCTCTCCTCAGAGAGGCCACCCCTGCAGCCCCCCTACTGCCTATACCAAACCTTGCTACGTATACCCAGTTCACAAGTACACAAAAAACCTGGCTCAGGCAAGGACTGGGTGCACAGGGTTGAGCTGAAACAGGGCTCCTGGTCCTGTGGATGACAGGAGGCCCCAGGTGAGGCCAGTCAGGGTCAGTAAGACCCAGTGTTGTCCTGGTATTTCCTGACTCTGGCCCTGTCATTTCCAAGGAAGGTGCCTAGGACAATGTTTGCTCTTCATCTGCTTCTGGCTATGTGTCTGCAGGGGCTGCATAGCATTTTGATGAGACATTTGTTCAGAAGAAAGCTTGTTATCCAGTATCTCCAATCTTCTTAGAGGTGTGGTGTGGTGGTGTGGTTTTTTTTTTTTTTTTGTGGAGGATGCTTTTAGGATGTAACTAGGGCTTGTGCACTGCTAAAGGATTTGCAAGTAGCATTCTCAACACAGTTTAGACAGAGCTTCTCTACCCTGAGAATCAATGCCAGGTCCAATTTTTATCACTTATATGTTCCAATGAAATTTATATTCCAATTCCAATTCTGCTATAACTGGAAAATTCCACTGCTTCAATCCTTTTATCAGTCACAAAAAAATCATGTACTGTCATTTTAGATTCCCATTTCACTCCTGAATCTTAGTCTTTTGACTGTTCCTAATAAAGAAATGTTAGTTTATACGGTAAGCCTATGTAAGAGGAGCGTGTCTGCTCTTTTAAGGGTATCTGATCAAAGGAGCCACAAACCAGAACATACAGAGACAAACCTGACTGACACATAAGGGAGCTCATGAAAAGAACAAACCTGGTCAGTGGCAAAAACTGGTAAGAGTATGTGGCTGTGAGAATGTTCATTTTTTTCAATTGGGAGGATAAGGAAAGGGAGGGAGACAAACACACAGAGACATAAAACCATTTAAAGTTAAAAAATAAGCAGAAACAAACCTGGTCAGTCACACTAATTGATGGACTGTCAAGAAACTGCAGGTAAATGGGACTTTACAATAGATGAGAATGCAAACCTGAGGGGTACAGGATGCTGAACAAGGTCGGTGGGACTGCGGCAACTGATGAGGCAGTGTGCATGGGAAGACGTACTGAGGTTCTCCATGCTGGTAGCTGAAGCAAGACCACAAGTTAAAAATGGTGTACTTGGTACTGGCTGCTGGGATGGTGTGAGTGTCTGCATCTTCCCTACTCCTGGTATGCATGGTACATGTGTGTGCATCCACTAGCAAAATTTGAGCTGGACTCACCAGTGAGTGCTGGGACCTTGGGTCCAGACAGGGATATCACACAGGAGGGGGTCCATGATGGCATTTGGGGGGATCTGTGAGTGTGGGATGCTTGTGGGATGAATGTGTGAGTGCTGCATGTTTGCAGCAAGCACCGAGATAGACCAGCTGGTGAGTAGGGAACCTGAGAGGCAGGTAAGAGGGTGGGCCAAGTGGGAAGGAGTGCGTGTGGGCCGAGAGGCCATGCCAATCCACAAATGTTCATGTGCTTGTGAACCTAGAGAGTGTTGTGTGTGGGCTGCACTAGTGATCTTCTGCCTCTGACAGCCCAAGAGGAGGAGGGGACTTGGTGGCCATCTTAACATCCCGTAACATATACTATAAGGTCATATATCCTGGGGTCTTTCAAAAAGGGTAGAAAGAAAGACCCCGGGAACTACCGACCTGTCAGCCTCACCTCTGTGCCTGGGAAGATCATGGAACAGATCCTCCTAGAAGCTATGCTAAGGCACATGGAGGCGAGAGATAGCCAGCATGGCTTCACCAAGAGCAAGTCCTGACAGACAAACATACTGGCTTTCTATGATGGAGTTATTGCATCAGTGGACAAGGGAAAACCAACAGAAGTCTATCTATCTGGACTTCTGTAAGGCCTTTGACACGGTCTCCTACAACACCCTTCTCTCTGAGTTGGAGAGATATGTGTGGACTGTTCAGTGGATAAGGAATTGGTTTGATGGTCACATGCAGAGTGTGTCAATGGAAGTTGACACACCAGAAGAATGGGATGTCATCCAAAGAGACCTGGACAAGCTAGAGAGGTGGGCTTGTGTGAACCCCATGAGGTTCACCAAGGCCAAGTACAAGGTTCTGCACCTGGGTCAGGGCAACTCCCAGTATCAATACAGGCTGGGGGAAGAAAGGATCAAGAGCAGCCCTGCCGAGAAAGACTTGGGGGTACTGATGGATGAAAAGCTGGACATGAGCCGGCAATGTACGCTGGCAGCTCAGAAGGCCAACCGTACCCTGGACTGCATCAAAAGCAGTGTGGCCACAGGTCGAGGGAGGTGATTCTGCCCCTCTACTCTGCTCTGGTGAGACCTCACCTGGAGTACTGCGTCCAGCTCTGGAGCCCTCTTGAGCACAAGAAGGACATGGAACTGTTGGAGCGGGTCCAGAGGAGGGCTACTAAAATGATCTGATGGCTGGAACACCTCTCCTATGCGGACAGGCTGAGAGAGTTGGGCTTGTTCAGCCTGGAGAAGAGAAGGCTATGGGGAAACCTGATTGCAGCTTTTCAGTACTTAAAGGGAGCCTATAGGAAAGACTGGGACAATCTTTTTAGTATGGACAGCGGTGACAGGACAAGGGGTAATGGTTTTAAACTAAATCAGGGTAGGTTTAGACTGGATCTAAGGAAGAAATTCTTTACAATGAGGGTGGTGAAACACTGGAATGGGTTGCCCAGAGTCATGTGGGAGGCCCCATTCCTGGAAACATTCAAGGCCAGGTTGGATGGGGCTCTGAGCAACCTGATCTGGTTAACAGTGTCCCTGCTCACTGCAGGGGGGTTGGACTAGATGACTTCTAAAGGTCCCTTCCACACTCCTTGAGCTTGTCCAGGTCTGTCTGGATGGCAATAATAATACTAATAATAATTTATATTATAATTATAATTATAATTATAATTGATCCTTCATACCCTCTGTCCAATTTAGCTAATTAATTAAAATAGTCCAAAAAATTCAAAACATTATATGAGAAAAACACAAAGACTCATACACTGGGATTCGTATGGTCTAATGCAGATATTTACACACCAGCAGTGACTCTAAGATGTTGTGTAGCTGCTTTAGTCAACGAGGTCAAATACATTGGGTAAATACCGTAGAACGCATTTCCTAAGCAGCTCTCTTCAACATGTCCAATAAATCTCAATGAAATCTACTGCAAGATTTCCAATAACCTTATTATCGTAACATTTTGCCCAGTGTGCATATTCCAGTAATCTAGCACTTGAATAATCTTCTCAAATATTTTTTTCTTTTGTCTATTTTGTCCTTTAAAATATTATTCAGCTTTAGAATGTGTGTTTGCACTGAAGAAATTTTACACTGTAAAAATAACATTTGCAAAGAGAAAAACCTGGCTACTTCAACTGAATAACAAGTCTTGTGTGTATGCATATGTGTGCCTCTAAGTAGGTAAGAGACATCATCTTATACTCAAATCCAAATGCAAATTTATATATACACTTGGTGTAAGTTAGGGTAAATCTAAAGAAGAAAGCTTTTGTGTCAGAAAAGTAGACATCTTGCTTAAGCAGGTTTATACCTTTGATGATTATTTATGAGGTATTTTTAGTTGTGGTGGTGCAACCCCCCCGGGCCACTCTGAGATGTCAGGATAAGGCCTATTAAGCTGTTATCTTGGTCAGAAGTGCAGTGACTTGGGTGTCAGGCACACTCTGGTCGCACCTGGGCCATCTACTGCCTGAATGGCATACCATAATAACTCTACAAATTGTGTCCAGAATGGAAAATAATGACCAAAGAAAAATCATCTTGAGATCCTATAAATAGCGATCCAAAAGTGAGACCTTTTGAGCTCTCCAGGCCTGCATGATCCAGTATTTCCCCCTGAGCTGGAGCACCTTTCAGAGTAGATTTCGCAAGGTTTGAAAAATCATCCGTCAACAATTTCATGAGGATTCAGAGGCCTGTTTTTGTGAAATTCACTGACCATCCACTGATGAAAGCCGACATATAAAAGTGAGTAATTCATGAAATTCATGTAACGGGAAATTTTAATCACGGGTTAACCTCTGTGTGTGCGTGTGTGCGTGCAATTTGTTTGTCTGTCTGTCTGCGTGTGATTTTATTTAAACCCCACCTGTGTGTGCAACCCTGCTGTAAGTTTCAGGTTACGCTTGCTATTCTTGAATCTTTAACTAAGTCACTCTTTTGATTGTAAAAAATTCCATTGAACTGATCTGTTAAATCAGCTGATGCTGTTAAGAATTATACAACCCAATTTTGTGTTCTATCCCAAAAATATTAACAAATCCTAAATTGTTGCTAAACCAAAGCCATGTAAAAAATCAGATTCTCAACAATGATATCAGGGATTTATTGTGCATATATAATCCTTTAGACAAAAAACTTTGACCAAGTCTGGGACTACAATTGGATCCAGCCGCACTTAGACTCCTCTCTGAGGAAGGAGTTTAGAAAGCAAGGAGGTCCTTTCTGAACCTCATGACTCAATGGGAGGGTCTCCCTGACAGTTTTGCCTGACCCTGTCCTCTTTGCAGTAGATAACCAAGTGTACCTACCTTGCCATCGAATCCTGTTAAACCAATGTCTCATTTACCACTGAACCTTGTTAACTCACTGGTTTATATCAATAAAGTATAATTTTGCTTCTCTCTCACTCCATTCATGACAAACTGGTGTCATCGGCAGGATCCTAAATCAGGATTTGCAATAGTAGTATGTTGGAGAAACATTACTGTCCTTTGTATTTATTAAGTGCACTTCACTATTAGATGAGTTTGCAGATTGGCTGCCTGCCTCCAGCTACTCCACTTTGATAACAAATTTAATGGTACATACATCAGTAGATGTGGCAAATTAGCATAATAGACAGCAGTAATAAATCTGAACTATCTTAAGAAAGAGCATTTATTTTTTTCTATTATTTCTTATATTTCCTTATTCCATCCTAACCAGTTTTATGCACAATCTGAGAGGTGAACCTTCATTTTTTAACCAAATATTTAGGTTGATAAATACAATATTTCTCATGTAATGTCCAGGAACTGTTACAATTTTGACAATTGTATACATTTCATGAGTAATTACCTTGAATATTTCTTATTCTGTATGTCAGTTGTGTTGATATTAGTGATATTATTCACCCAGGGAACTACAGGCCGGTTAGTCTCACCTCTATCCCTGGAAACGTGATGGAACAACTCATTCTGAGTGTCCTCTCCCAACACGGATTCACCAAGGGGAAATCATGCCTGACCAATCTGATAGCCTTCTATGACGATGGGTAGATGAGGGCAGAGTGGTGGATGTTGTCTACCTTGACTTCAGCAAGGCTTTTGACACTGTCTCCCATAACATCCTCATAGGGAAGCTCAAGAAGTATGGGTTGGATGAGTGGACAGTGAGGTGGATTGGGAACTGGCTGAAGGACAGGGCTCAGAGGGTTCTGATCGATGGGGCAGAGTCCAGCTGGAGGCCGGTAGCTAGTGGAGTTCCCCAGGGCTCAGTACTCGGCCCAGTCTTGTTCAACTTGTTCATCAATGACCTGGACGAGGGGACAGAGTGTACCCTCAGCAAGTTTGCTGATGACACAAAACTGGGAGGAGGGGCTGATATGCCAGAAGGCTGTGCTGCCATTCAGCAGGACCTGAACAGGCTGGAGAGTTGGGCGGAGAGGAACCTGATGAAGTTCAACAAGGGCAAGTGCCGAGTGCTGCACCTGGGGAGGTCGAACCCCATGCACCAGTACAGGCTGGGGGCTGACCTGCTGGAAAGCAGCTCTGCTGAGAGGGACCTGGGAGTCATGGTGGATGACAAGCTGACCATGAGCCAGCAGTGTGCCCTTGTTGCCAAGAAGGCCAATGGTACCCTGGGGTATATCAAGAGGAGTGTGGCCAGCAGGTCGAGGGAGGTTCTCCTCCCCCTCTACTCTGCCCTGGTGAGACCCCACCTGGAGTACTGTGTCCAGTTCTGGGCTCCCCAGTTCAAGAAAGATGAGGAACTCCTAGAAAGAGTCCAGAGGAGAGCAACTAGGATGATAAAGGGACTGGAGCATCTCCCCTATGAGGAAAGGCTGAGAGAATTGGGCTTGTTCAGCCTGAAGAAGAGAAGACTGAGAGGGGACCTCATCAACACTTACAAATATCTTAAGCGCGGAAGTCATGAGGATGGGGCAACGGGTACAAACTGAGACATAAGAGGTTTCAGTTGAATATGAGGAAAAACTTCTTTACTCTAAGGGTGACAGAGCACTGGAACAGGCTGCCCAGGGAGGTTGTGGAGTCTCCTTCTCTGGAGATATTCAAAGCCCACCTGGATGAAGTCCTGTGTAACATGCTCTAGGAGAACCTGCTTTAACAGGGGGGTTGGACTAGATGATCTCCCAAGGTCCCTTCCAAACCTTGCGATTCTGTGATTCTGTGAAATACTACATGTTGTTAGCCACGTAGAATGGCATGTCATATAACTGTTAATAACCCTTCTATCTTGGCTGGGTTTCTAGACACTACAGTCAACCAACAGAATTAGGCAGACAGTTTGTATAAATGGCGCTCCCATGATGAAAAGGAAGCAAGTTATGAAGAATTTTCTTCTAATGAACATAAAAGAAGTTTTGATATATACAAATTATTTCAGTATATACAAAGGAATTCTCTCTCTCAAATCTATTTCCAGTTATTTCCATGTCATGCACTCAAAGACAGTTATCATATCTTGCAGTGTAGCAGGTTCAAGTCCACAACTGTTGAAATAGCCACTTCATTGTCTATTCACTTAGAAGAAGAAAAGAGATATTACAATAGAAATTATTAAAAACTTGATTTTTTTTGTCCCTTAGGCTACAAAACCCTTTACGAACATGTAAAAAATGGAGTTAAGTGAATGAAATGTGAACCATTTGAGGCTTTAAAAATCAAGAATAAGGATTTTCTCTCTAATAAAAATCCTACCAGCTCCATCAGTAGGACAGCTCATAAAATGGAGTGTTACTTCATTGCTGTATGAAGAGGATGTTGACTTCTGGACTATCTACAGTTTTCAAATGGTGATACAGAGTGGCCCCAAACAGACTAAATTATAGGAAACAAATTGTAATGGTAAAGACAGGATTAAATGAATTGAGGTCTGTCTCTGATTTAAAAGTTTATATTCTCTTTAATGAACAGAGAAACAATCATTCTTTGACACAGTCACTACAAGAATGGGTTGTACAAACAACAAACAATAGGTTGTACAAACAAAAATGGGTTTACAAATAACAAATAACAGTTTTAGGAAAAATAATCTTATTATCAAGAGTGACCTAATCTTGCATACTTAAATTTTTCTTAGCTACTAATTCTAATAGTAAAAATTCTACGTAGTTCTAATTTGTAATTAGAATGTGTGTGTATGTGTGTGGTGTCTTTCTTCTCCCTGCTGAAAAGATACAAGACTCATACTAATTACATTCAGAGAGGGAATATGTGTTTGTTTTCCTGGATATAATTTTAGAATAAACTATTGATTCCAAAATATCTTATTCCAAAATCAAATCATCACAGCATCAACAGATCAAGAAAAAATTCTCCTTTCTAATTGCTTGGTTTGTTAAATATGCTGTGCACAACAAGGAGACTAACAAAAACAGATGTACTCTGTCAGCCAAAGGGGAAATATCTGCATAACCAGTTAGCCCAGGAGAGGCTTACGTTAGCATAGAAATGCAGTCATTAATGTACATTATCATTCTTCATCAGTCTCTTCTCTGCTTAGTGTTTTGCTTTCATCTTCTAAAATCCTGTGTGCTACTAGCATTGGGATGTACCATTTATAAAACATATGATACTTCAAATACTTAGTGGATCATCTGAATAAGAGAAATGGGGGGTTGATACATTCGTTTAGAACCAGATTCTTCCCCAAGGGATTTGCTTGTCACAATGGGGATGCATGTTCTGGAGCAGCATATGCAGATGTAACAGTCAGCTTTAATCTCTCTAGCTGAGTTACAAGTGAAGACAGGGCAGCTATTAAATTCATGTGCTACTGGAAACTGTAAACAAAACTCAAGAGGACCACAGAGGAAAACTCCATTCAGTCAGCATAGTCAGCCGCTGCAACTCAGGTGCTTAACATTTCAGGCACAAACATTATGGTTTTTGATATGCCATGAAGAGGTATTGATTTGTTAAACTGACCATGAGAGTGCTCATAATTCATCTCTCTTTGTCTACGATCTTCAGAAGTCCTCTGAAGATTCTGATTTTATTGTGTGTTTAGACCATACATACGTATGTATTTAAGGAAAATGAAGAACATTTGAATAAAAAAACCTGCAGAGTACTAGTAGAATACTTCATCTAGGATAATGCAGTTCCACCAGTTCCTTCCCTCTTCCTTTCCTTCTCCCTGTCCCTCTCCCCCTCTCCCTTCTCCCCTCTCCCCTCTCCCCTCTCCCCTCTCCCCTCTCCCCTCTCCCCTCCCCCCTCTCCTTCCCATTCTCCCCCACCTCACCACCCTTTCTCCTTTTTCCCTTCCTCCTCCATCTTGAATTATAAAAAGTACATTTGATCAAGTACAAAAGTGAGGCCAAGACCCTCAAGGCTGAATAGTTTTGAACACATAATTATCACATTTCATGATGCTGAAGATAACAGATGAAGCAAAAGGTAATAGCTGAAATTTGATTAGATTATTCATGTGTTTTACCATGGATGAGAAGGGGATGGGAGGGTAAGGTAGGGAGGGGGAAAAGTAGAGAAAATGAAAAGGAAGCAATATTATTGAAATTATGCATGCTTATATTCCCATAAATGGTTGGTGCAGCACAATTTTCCTCAAAAAGGAAGAATTCCTTCTTATGACAAGAGGCTGAGGGAACTGGTGTTGTTTACTGTGGAGAAAAGGAGGCTGAGGGGAGACCTTATCACCCTCTACAACTACCTGAAAGGAGGTTGCAGCAAGGTGGCTGTTGATCTTTTCTCCAAAGAAACAAGTGATAGGATGAGAGGAAACAGTCTCAAGTTGCATGAAAGGAGGTTTAGATTGGATATTAGGAAAAATTTCTTTACTGAAGGGTTGTCAAGCATTGGAACAGGCTGTCTGGGGAAGTGGTCAAGTCCCCATCCCTGGAGGTTTTGAAGACATGTAGATGTGGTGCTTAGGGAGATGATTTAGTGGTGGACTTGGCAATGCTAGCTTAACAATTGGACTCAATGATTTAAAGGGTATGTATGAATTCCAAAACAATGTGAAATCTTCCTTAAAATTGTAAAATCAAGAAGAAATGAAATTTCAAGGAAAACCTGCTCTTGAAAATGTAAATCAAGTAACAGATAGGATGGGTTTAAAAGAACAGGTATTTTTCTTGATTTTTTTTTTCTTTCTAAAGTTTCTAAAGAGAAACAGTGAGTAAAATAAAGAAAATTCAGTTACCCTAACTGGTACTGGTATTATTAATAATAATATTAAAAATAGAATATACAAAACAAGTGATGCACAATGCAATTGTTCGCCACCCACTGACTGATGCCCAGCCCATTCCCAAGCAGCGATTGCTGCTTCATGGCCAACTCCCCCGAGTTTATAGACTGAGCATGATGTCATATAGTATGGAATACCTCTGTGGGCAGCTGGGGTCAGCTGTCCTGGCTGTGCACCCTCCCAGCTTCTTGTGCACCTGGCAGAGCATGGAAAGCTGAAAAAACCCTTGACTGGTGTAAGCACTATTTAGCGACAGCTAAACCATCAGGGTGTTATCAACATTCTTCTCGTACTAAATCCAAAAAACAGCACTATGCTAGGAAGAAAATTAACTCTATCCCAGCTGAAACCAGGACAATCCCCTAACATATTGGGATTTCCTGATACCTTCCATACACCCCATCACACATCTATCCCCCTTCTCCAGGTACCACTGTTGTAGGCCATTGTTAGCAAATGTTTCAGCCTTGACTGGTTTCAGTAATTTATCACTGCTTTGACTCTTTTGCTTGTTTCAGTCCCAATTCTGAAGCTAACCCCCAAAGCTTCTTTCAAGTCTTGTAAATTAATCTCTTATTTAGGGAATATAAGTCAGAAGTTTAGATGTCTTGGCATCTCTCAGTAATGAAAAGAAAAAATGTACATCTAGCCTGCTTGGAATGTGAATCACCTTCTGTTGTTCTGATGACTCTTCAGTGAGGGAAATGTGGCAACACTTTTATCTCAATGAACCAAGATTAATGTTTTAATTTGCATGGGAAGATCAAGGTGCTTTGTACATTTTATCTGGCTATTTGATTTAGTAAATTAACAGAATTGAACTTATGGCATTAACAATTGATTCTTATTTTGCTTTATACAAATAAACTTTGAAATCTGAAAGTAATGAAGACAGAATACACCCAGTGATCAACATGTAATTAAGATGATAATTTACTTTAATATCAGACAATTATTTCAATGGCAGAAGTGATCATGTGCATTTGGCTAATCTTCTCTTTTGTATGAGTTTATTAAACACTAATAAAAAAACCCCTCAATGCCAGTACAATTGTCTTTGTACTATTCTACCTGACTTCTCCCCACAGAAACCCTGATCCAATGACCATTAAGTTTAATAGAGATGTTCCTTTGACTTCAAAGGACTGGCTCAAATTGAGAGCAAAAAGCCAGTTGAAAATTCTATGAACAAAAGAGCATTACCTTCTCAACATGACTAGCATGAATAACAATGTGTCATGAGACCATGAATAACTTATGATTCGCTGGAAGCTAGAAGAACAAACTTTGAACTCTAGTAATTGCATTTTGTATAAGTTTGCACTTAGCAGCTATTAAACTTGCAATTGTTAATTTACCTTTTAGGTGTTATTAGACGTGTGAAGATTCACCATTTTTCAAACAGAAAAAAAGCTATAATGTAATAGTGCATCAGACTAAAATATGTTATAGCGAAGTATATATGTAGAAAAGAAGTATTGTGAAATAAGTTGTTGTAATTGAAGGGGGGGAAGTGTTAAAGTCATTTATTTCCCAGAATATAATCAAAAGCACAGAGGCCTAGAAATACTTTTTGCCCATTGTACTAGTCCTATTCAGTTTTCCAACAGAGTAAAATAAGACAGAAATGTCTTTCTGACTTTGAAGAGAAATAAATCAGGAAATGAAAGCATGGAAAACAATATACAAATATCACAGGTATCTGCTTTGAATGATAGACCTTTGTATTATAAGATCAAGCCTGACATTTAGATTTACTCATAGTATTAAAATAAATTATAAAGTTACTTCCTCAGTTCTATAAATACATTTAGCAAAATAATATAACTGTTCACATAGACTTAGGCTGTTCTAGAATGTGAGACTGATAAATGAGATAAATATTTCTAAAAAATTAAAATAGCTTTTCCTATAACAGTACCTACATATTTGACTGTTTTCTTATAAAACATTTTTATGTAGTTTTTGGACATACAAAAAGAAAGTAGTATCCTCCATGCAAGTCAAGTTCTTTTTTTTTTTTTTTTTCTGTAAGAGCTTCTTACCTATACTTATGAACAAAAAAACCCCCCAAACAAACCAAGGAAACCTTTTGCTCAGGAGACAGAGAGGGTGAGAGGAGAGAAGGGACAGAAAAAAGGAAAAAAGTTGAAGGAAAGGGTGAAGGAAAATAAAAATACATCTAAATTGACAGACTTCCCTCAGGCACATGAAGGGAGTACTTTACTTCAGAGATGTTCTTACGGGAAATTTTTAACGCTAAAAGATCTTCATCATAGATGTGTCTGTTTAGTTACTTCCTAGATCTGGATCCCTATCAGGACCGTAAGGAAGTAACTGTCAGCTTAGAAAAGAGTCTGTTTGAATCTTGGCATACAAATAAGCACATTATGCTTTTTATGTGTGCAAACCTGGGACACCTGGGTTATTTTTCTGCTACATGTGATAGATGTTTTATGCACAACGTGAATCTCTACATCATATGCAGCTTTATGCTGTGTGTAAAATGCCCACTGGTGTCACTGCTAAGAGCTCTATATACGAAATGAATGAAGTACATGCAGTTGAGCACCTGAAAGTTAAATAGCAACATTTTTACTGCTAGCCTCTAGACACACAGTTATGGTAAACACTCTCCTGTGGTAGCTACTGAAATCTTTAGAAACTTTTTTTCACTCTACGTCAGTGCATATATATTTGCTGTTTTTCCCCACCTTGTTTCATGCTTACTTTATAACTGCTCCCCTCCTTTTTGGTGCAAAATTTAAATCATTTGAATGCCTTATTGAAATGAATGAAAAAAGAAATAGCCATTTTTTTAGTATGTTCACAGCTGGACAGAAAATATCCATTATTGTGATGGTCTTTTCAAGTTTTAGGTAAATACAGCTTTGATGTAACAATGCTTGCAGGTGTCTGACTTTCATCAAACACCCAAAACTAAGAATGTGTTGCCTAGGTGCCTTTGTCTCATAACAATTCTTATGAGCAGGATACAGCCTAGAGCAAGCTACTAGAAACATGGGAGACAAAACCTCTACATCCAGTCTGTCTGTCTTGGTCAAAAGCAAAGCCAATCTCATTCAGCATCCTGTCTCCAACTATTGTAAAAATTGATGCCTAAGGAAGAGAATAAACTCCAAGAGCAAAACCTGACTTCTGTTTTATTTAATGTATTTTGGAGCCCTCAGTATATTTCTCTTCTATGATCTGTCCATTTCTCCCTGTTTAAACATCAGCAGCCACAACATGACAAAGAGCTCCAGAGCTTATCTTTACATGTTATTTCAGGAATAATTTCATTTTTCTGGTTTTTAACCTTTTTCCTACTTTTTTCAGATGGTGTTTGGTAATTTTTCTTACATTTGAAAAAAACCAGCAAAAAAAAACTTTTATGATGATAACTTTTGTTATAGACTTCAATTATTTTTCCTCTATTTTGCCTCCTTACCAGAATAGCTTACTTAGTAACTCTTTATGTGGAATGACTTATTTCCTTTTCCTGAGTCTTTTAAAGTTCTACTAAATCTTTTCTGAGCTATAAGTTCTAAAACAGCACTCATAATTTGATGTCTAGTCAATTTTAGGTAATAAAGAAATTCTGACTGTATTAGTGGACTCACAATCTTTTTCAGTTCTAGAGTCCACACAGACACCACCATCTTCCTTTGAATAGAAGATAGGTAAAGACCCATGCAGTAACTTTTCCGAGCAGCCTCAAATAAAGGAATTACTCTTAATCTTAACTGAAAGAAATCCAGGATGAAAGGGATCCATGTGATGTTCCAAGAAAGCATGCTGCCCAGATTCGTATCTTGGAGCACTTTTATCCACTTAGGATAAAATTAGTAAGGCCATATATTTGTTTCTTCTAAGTGAGTGTCCTGTGTAGAGCCCTGTAGCCTAGGAAATATGGTGCTGCTCTTGCTTGTAACAGACTATGCGGTAAGGTAACCACAGAAGCCTCAAGATTTGCAGGCTTTACCTGAGCTTGACCTGACAGAAGCTTCATTAGGCTTCTTTAACTGTAACAGCAGTTATTTAACAACCAAGTGACTGTTACCTATTTGTTTTAGCTTTTGCTTACCTTTGTATGGTGTACTGTGTTGAGTGGTGTACCAATGTTTTATACACACACACACATATTTGTGTCTGTAACTAACAGTTAGTAGTAACAATCAGTTATTCAGAGTGGCACGAACTATCTAGGACCCTAGACTAAAATACAATATAGAACAGTATAGGCATGGGTTGATAGCAGAAGCTGTGAAAACATGAGCACAGGACTGTAGGGTGGACTCCAAAGTTATAAACATATCCTCAGTGTTACTGGTCCTTGAAGGAATTCAGTCTTGAGAGCCATGTAAAACTAGCTTTAGGTCTAACAAAGAAAACAAAGAGTTACTGTAAAACAAATCATATATAGTAAGCTTGGATATAATGTGGAATTGTGGCAAATGCATGAAAATTACCCTAACTGATTCCTAGAATAAAGAAGAAGAAATCAGCTGTCCCTACTACAATGCTCCTCCCAGAAAAGTACTAGGGATGCTGATGATTCCCTGACCTGAAACGAATGATCTCAGGGCCTAGAGGGCAAGAGTCACTACTTCAAGGTTGGTGTACATATGATTTAACTGTATGAAATTTGAACTATAAACATTAGTGTCATTGTAACTGGACTAATAATAACACATGATTAGACCATTAGGATTTCAACTAGACTAAAAAAAAATTCTTACCATTCTGTATAAGTTGTCTTTCTTTGAACCACGCAAAATGCATTGTTGTAGTGTAACAAACTGATGGCGAATTTGTTGCTGTGTAACTGTGCAACAAATTGGTGATGTGCTAAAGAAGGACACTAACTGTAACAACTGCATTCTAAACAAATAACTGCTTTTTTCAGACGTAGATGAACCTCCATGTGTAGAGTACGTATTACTCAGAGATCATTATCAGACGAAGTCACCTGTCTTTACAGATGGAGCAGTGAAAGGAGCTGACCATTTAATTGGACAAAGTTTAGTACCTCTCACACACGAAGAGTGCTGAGGGAACTTTCAGGATAAAATGTAGGTCAGCTATGCGAACATTAGGTGGTTGCTAAGCAGAGTTATATACAACACAGTTCTGGATTTCAGCACCTAACCTCTGCTGATGTCCTGGTTTAGGTTCTTTAGGTGAGACTGAGAAGTCTGATGAGACCCAAGCAGACATTAGATGATCACGTCTCTGCAGTTAAGATGCCTCCTTGCTGTAGCTCTTAACCCAAATTTCAGCCAGAGCTTATATTTTGTTCCTGAATGTCTCAGGTAAGGATAGTCAAGATTTCTCAACAGAATCCCAGTCTGGGCATGCAGACATCTTTTTCCTGCTGAATCATTACTGTGATTCAGATGATGCAGAGAGGTGCTTAGACACTATCAAAAGAATTAGGACAAAATTTTAGACCCAGTCATAACCCTTTTTTACTCTATAGGCACTACTGTAAGCTTCCTTCTGCCACGGTTTAGCTGCCTGTGCACCAGGACTGCAGGCCCCAGCTCTCATTCAGCTCTACTGCATAACTGGTTCTCAGGCTGCTGAGAGAGAGCTATAGACAGTGTTCATGGAGATGATGAAGTCACAGTAACAGAGGGTGGTGGGACTGGTGACACAAGACCCTTAGCAGCTCAGATATTCATGAGGAAAAATGTCAGATGGAAAGGTATAAAAGTCTAAAAGACCAAAGCTGTGGAAGCCAGGCACCAGGGTCAGTCCTGCTAGGGACTGGTCAGGCATCACCAGATCAGGCTGGTTATGATGGTTTGACCTTGGCTGGATGCCTGGTGCCACCAAGCTGTTCTATCACTCCCCTCTTCAGGAGGACAGGCGGGGAGAAAATGAGAAGGAAAGGAAAGAAACTCGTGGGTCAAGATAAAGGTAGTTTAATAAAAAGCAAAAGTGAAGACCGCACGTGATAGCAAAAGGAAGACAAAATTTTATTCTCTACTTCCCATTATCATGTCATGTCCAGCCACTTTTCTGGGAAGCAGGGCTTCAGTATGCATAGCTGTTGCTCTGAAGACAAGATGTCATAAAAAATGAATGTCCCCCCTTCCTCCTCCTTTCCCTTAGCTTTTATATTTGAGCCGGCATCATATGGTATGGAATACCCCTTTGGTCAGTTTGGGTCAGCTGTCTTGGCTATGTCCCCTCCCAAGATCTTGCCCCCTCCCAGCCCAATGGTGGTCGTGGGGGAACGTTGGAGACACAGCCTTGATGCTGTGTGAGCACTGCTCAACAGTAACCAAAACACTGTTGTGTTACCAACACCTTTCTACATACGAATAGAAAGCACAGTACTGTGAAGACTTAATTGACTCCATCACAGCCCAACCCGATACACTGGGCCATCGGCATCCACAGAGTCAATGAAGCCGGGGCAGATGGCAGCTAGGCAATGCCAAGGACATACTGGATGGAGTCATGGGGTCCACCCCATCCCCTCCTGGCTGTCACCTGACGGCCAGCAAAGACACCTCACTGGGGTGGTGAGCACACCAATCCTCAGCCTGACAGCTCACAAAATTTTTCCTGCCTTTTGTGTGTGGTAGCAAATGAATGACTGCCTTGTATTTGTAAAATGTGTATATCCTACTTGCTTGCATGTCTCTGTGCTTGGGTAATTCACCCAAAAGAGGGACAGTAATACTGTCCAAAAAAGTGGTTATATACGATACAATGTAACTATGTGGTGTAAATCTACATCTGAACTAGTGACCCTCAGGTATTTGGGATTCAGCAGAGAAAAATAGACACTTCACAGAAAATCATGGAGTCATAGGGTGGTTGAGGTTGGAAGGCACCCCTGGAGATCATCCAGTCTATCCTTCCTGCTGAAGTAGGGTCAGTTAGAGCAGGTGATTCTGGACCATGTCCTGTCACGTTTTAAATATCTCCAAGGAAAGAGGCTTAGCAACCTCTCTGGGAAACCTGTTCCTGTGTTTTACCAGCTTCACAGTAAAAGTTTTTTTTCTAGCATGCAGGCAGAATTTCTTGTGTTTCGGTTTGTGCCTGTTGCCTCTTGTCCTATCACTGGGCACCACTGGGAAAACTCTGACTCCATCTTCTTCATCCTCTCCTACCAGCTCCCAGCTATTTAAACACATGGACAAGATCTGAGCTGATTTTTCTCTTCTCCAGGATGAACAGGACCAACTCACTTAGCATCTTCCCATATGTCAGATGTTCTAACACTTCAGTCATATTCAGGGCCCTTCCTTGGACTTGTCCCTGTATGCCCATGTCTGTCTTGTACTGGAGAGCCCAGAACTCGAAATAGCACTCTTGATGTAGTCTTTCTGGTGCTACCTAATTTAAAAATCACCTGCAGAATGAGACAAACCATTCTGTAGAGGTGCCTGTTTCTTCATGTTGCTTATAAAGAAGACTTGGGTCACAAGTAGCATGATTGATATCTGAATCTGATCCACTTTCACCTCATTTTGCTCATCCCTAAATACCACCTGCAGCCATGTCTATTTAAAACCAAAGGAGATCATGCTGTCACCCACTTTTTCAGTTAGAGATGGTAGCTAAAGCATTTTCCCAGAAGCTTGACATAACTGCCATGGTACTAAACAAATAATAAGAAAGAAGGGCAAAAAACCCCAAACCAGCATGTACAAACTTGAAACTGTGGCCTCATGACTATGTAAAATGGAAGAGACATTTTGCTGCTGCAGTATTTTCAATGGTATTTGATTTTCTCTAGTGACTATCTAGTGCATAACACATTAGCTGTCATGAGAGTAGCATCCCAAGCTGATGACTGCTGTCCTAACAGGGAAACTGTAGGGTTAAGTTTGTCTCGCCTGATTTTCTCTTATCCCTGTAAATCTCATACTGACAGTGCTGAAAGCTGCCTCAAAGCAACTGGCAAATCTTTCCCCTCTTAATGGTTTATGCAATTTCCTAGAAAATGGGCTGCATGAATCTGAATCCCTTCAGAACAGCATGAAAGCTGAAGTCAGTTATCTCATTTTCTGGATGAGTGCTTTAGCCTCAAACTTGTACACAGAAGTCAATCTATGCTATCTGTGTCTTAAATAGTGAGCCATCCTCATTTAAACATCACCTTTAAGAGGGAGACTACATATTTTAAATCCCATTGGACAGATATACTCGGTGTACAGCTGAAGTCATAAGCTCTGCACTCAAGAGAAATGAGGGAAATCCTAGCATATTTAGGTCTTCTGTCAGCTGACTATAAGCTAGCTATATAGTATAAGGTTCCCTGCTTATAGATGTTAATATGGAAATTAATTTCCAAGACACCGAAATATAACTACAGAACCACAGAGCATTGCCCACTTCTTGGATTTGGACATAAGTCCCAGATACGTTTTAACTTCATGCTGGATTTATATGGAGCAGAAATCAGTTTGTCCTATCTCTAGTGTTCTGGAAAATCTGGATGGGTGACCCAAAAGGAAATATCCTGTGCTAAAGCTATAGTCCAGTCTGGATGACTGTGGGCCTGGGCTCTGTGAGTATCATGGTATGTATCTAACCTACATTTTTTCAGTGGCCCAGATCATTCTCTTGACAATCTAGGCAGATGAAAAAATTCTCTAGGGAATCACTTCAACACGTACCGAAATCAATCCCAACTGTAAGAAGGTTATCAATAATGTCTTCAGAATTTATTACTGTCTTAGAGAATGCTGATACTCCTTTTCACCATTTCTATTTTTCCATCTTACATTTTTCACTATTCAGTTGTACAAATTGAATATTATACAACATTTTCTTTCTGAGGCTGTACTAAATTTTGAAATAAAATTCCTTATGTATTCATACATATGGAAATTTTTAAATGTGTGTTTGTTTTAATAGACAGACAGAATTCAATATTTTATATAAGCTCATCCTATAAATATTGAATTTTTGAAATTATCTCTCACTGGAATTTGATATTATAACCATTACTGCAAAAATATTTAGACTTTAGTCATAAACATTTCACTTATCCCAATGAGTTTAAGCTACACAAGGGGTAAGCCTGTGAAAGAATGAAACTATGCAGAAATTCTGCCCACATTTTTAATGTTATTCTCTGCAAAATACTTTTGCATGCACTGAATTTCTTCCCTTTTTGATACATGATTTTATGGTAAATAATTTTGAAAGCAATATTCCAACAATACTTCCAATTCTTCTTTTATTAACTTACTATTAACAGTGTTGGAGAAAGCCTATATCTATAACTTGAATCAAGAATGCACTACTGAAGATTTTTTTTTGTAGTGAAGCAAGGCGAAAATCAACAGCATGGATATTTGACATCTTCCATGCCCATAATCTCCATGGTCATTTCCTTTCCTTCCCACCTCCAGAATAAATCAAAAATACAAATTTTTATTTTGAGACACAGAGAAATTTTCAATTCTAGATTTAATATTTATTTTATTGTTATTCAGCAAGGCAAAAAACCAAAGTTCTTCACTGCCTTGAGATATTGCACATGACTTGGGGAGTCTGAAATAACACATAACATATGCTTATGTCCTCTCCAAACAAGAAGCAGACTCATGCAGATCCCTTGAGAGCATGAACACAATTGCATTTCTCTTCTGTGAAGTAGATAGATAGGAAATGTATTATCGGATTCATTGCTTTGTGACCACTTTCCCCTCACCTTCTGTGATAAAGTGAAAGCCTTGAATAAATACAATGATAATTTTCAATGTATTTTGAATGCACTAATGCAACTTAACTCACTAGCTTTTGTAAAAATAACTCATTTCAAGTCATGGAAGGAAGAGATAATTGGCCTGTTAAAAGGCTCTAAGAGATCAAAAAGGTGGTCAGATTAGAAAGAATGGTATTGTCTGAGATAGGAAAGTAACAATTTAACATTGTAGATTTATGTTTGACAGAATTAGGTGGATCATTATTTCAACTCAGCTGTATATGGGAGTCCAGTATTATATGCTGACGTAGTATGGGATGGAATATGATTGAAGGTATTACGGGGATGATGCTTTG
This sequence comes from Butorides virescens, assembly GCA_017310255.1. Taxonomy (NCBI): domain Eukaryota; kingdom Metazoa; phylum Chordata; class Aves; order Pelecaniformes; family Ardeidae; genus Butorides; species Butorides virescens. Next base: position 41,615 of record JADKXX010007236.1, on the reverse strand, counting down.
CATGTCTATTTATTTTGTCTAGTAAATGAAGAACAAATTTTCTTTTAACAGTTTTACTCACTTGTCCTGGTTTCGGTTGGGACAGAGTTAATTTTCTTCACAGAAGCTAGCATAGTGCTGTGCTTTGGATTTAGTGCTAGAAGAATGTTGATAACACACTGATGTTTTTAGTTGTTGCCAAGTAGAGCTCAGACTACTCAAGGACTTTTTGAGCTTCTCCTGCTCGGCCAGGTGCATAACAAGCTGGGAGTACAGCACAGCTAGGACAGCTAACCCAAACTGTCCAAAGAGCTATTCCATACCATATAACATCATGCTCGGGGGGGTTAGTCGGTCGGTCGTGGGCAGAGGGATCGCAGCTCAGGCTGTGTGAGTGCGGCTCGGGGGGAGCAATCACTGCTTGGGACGGGCTGGGCATCGGTCAGCGGGTGGTGAGCAATTGCATTGTGCATCACTTGTTTTATATATCCTGTATATTTTCTTACCACTATTATTATTATTATTATTATTGTTATTCTTCTCTCTTATTAAACTGTCTCTATCTCAACCCACGGGTCTTACTTTTTTTTTCTTTTCTCTGATTCTCTCCCCCATCCCACTGGGGGGGGGGGGGGGGAGTGAGAGAGCGGCTGCGTGGTGCTTAGTTGCCAGCTGGGTTAAACCACGACACTCACTATATCTAGAAGGTGTTATTACAGAGAATATACATGAAAATGTTACACTGTTTTTATCACTAGCTGCCATAGCTGAAAGCTATAAAGGCCGTATGTAATTTTCCCTGGTTACCTAATTTGCCACTTGGGCTGAACTATAGGTATTTTTAGGTGCTTTTTTGTATTTAATGTTAGTAAACAGTTCTACAATTTAGCACATGTAAATATAGTGATTCTAGGAATGAAACAGCATTAGTCTCCTGTATCTTTACAGTGTTCTCCAAAATACATTAATTTGAAGCAGAAGAAAACCTGTAAATAAAACTAAAAATATAAAGACAGGAATTTGAAGAAATGTCATCAGCTTCCAGCTGATTTTAGATCTAAACCATATAGAGTTCAATATATAGAACCACTTCAAATCTCATCTGACTTTTTGGGGCTTGGGGATTTTTTTATTTGCATTCAAAGCTTGATAATTTGGGGCTTTTCTCAGCATGAGTCAAATGAAACATATTCCTAGAAAACAAGGTAAGTTTCCATAGTTTTTATGGTTTATGGCCAAATAAAGAGTGAGAATACTTGTTTAACTGGAAGTCAATGGATGGGGTGATTGATCCAATTACTGAACAAGATAAATCTGTTGATGAAAAACAATTAGTTTAGCTACTTTACAGGTTCTACTTGTAGACTAATACCATTGCTTTCCCCTTTTGAAAAAGCTCACTAGCTTGTTTCTTTCCTTGCTGGTGGTAGGACACATAAGTTCACATCTAATTAACTTGAAAATTACTTTCATCTAACTAGGCAATTTTATTTAGATTACTAACCAAAGGTCTATTAAATGTCAGCTGATAGAACTGTGCTGTCCACAGTCATCCCCTTTAGGATCATACTAAGGACCACTCAACATTTTTTCTTAAATTCTGTGAAAGAATCCTTTCAGGAATATTTAAGAAAAAAAAGATGATTAAATCCAGATGAACTGCTGAGAAGAAATTATATTATGTGAAAAAGTAAGATACTGGACTATCTTGTCTATTTCTATCTGATGTTATTAAATAATCCTAGAGACAAAAAAAGGTCTGGCTGTTTTGTTATGAAAATTAGCTTGTGATACAAAAATAAGGGTAATTTTGTCAGGATTTTAATTTTTTACTAAAAGCACTTGATTTAGATGGCTTTTATGAAGTCATAAAAAACATTTAAATATTCAGTCCTGAATCCATTTAGTTAAACATTATATGAACTTAGTTGATACATTCTCTTGTGTCTATAAAAAAATTAAAAAAGAAGGAAACACTTGGGAAATTATGTATCTTAGACATTATTGGCATATTGTGTGTTTTGGTAATGAATAATTACAGCATGTCATCATATACTAAGTAATCAAAAGCAGGAACATATGTAAGATTTATAAGTTAGAAACAGTGTAATTTAAATATGGTTGGATGCCGGTGGCATAAATGAAGCACATTATTCTATTCATTTGAGACTTCAGATCAAAACAGTCTGATGATCTCTGACCTTTATCCTGTGGAGTTTGGTTATGAAGACAAAAGTGTAAGTTTTACTTTAAAAGGGAAGGTGCCATCTGCAATGCTTTATAGAATTTCAGGCAACTTAGCCTTACAATTTCATTAGTTACTAAGATTAAGTCTTTTTCACTCTCTGTTCACCTGTTCTCCACAGAAGAAATAATTTACTGAGGCAGAAGTCAAGAGGAAAAAGGATAAATGAAGCAAAAAAGGAATTAATTGCTATGTAGATAATGAACCAAGGCCCAATAATGCATTTCTTAAATAAGGGCAATAAGACAAACTGTGTCTGATAGAAGAAACCCATAATGAAAATATTGAATAAAAGTCTTACTAATTTATAAAGATTTATTTTAACCTTATAAAAAATAAGCCTATTTAATTCAGCTCTGTTAAGTCTTAATTCAAATTCAGTTTGAATGTCGTTCAGCTGTATCAGCATATAATTTGGCATGTATCTTAATAATTCTCCTGAAGTTATTTTGAGATTAATATCAATGAGAAATCAAAGATAAAAGTTTAAGGTTTTCTTTGCCATATTCTATTTTTTGATATTTCTTATTGCTCACTGGACATGTCATCAACATCAGAGTTTCCCTTTAAGCTATCTTAATGCTAAATAAAGAATTAGAGGTGGTTTTGAGTGTGATTCATATAACTAGTTTTAGAGATCTACATTAAGTTGTAAGGAACTGTTCCTTAAAAGTCTTTTTCTTATTCTCATAATGACTAATGCCTTTGTACTTAAAATTAGGCAAATGTAATTAAAAGTCAGATTATGTACTATATTAAGGGTAAATTTAATTCATTCTCATTTATTTATTTCCTTTATTTATTTTATAAAGAATTGGATTTTTATCTTTGAACAGTCTTTTAATGCCAAGAGAATATGGCTTAAAAAAAAAAAAAAAAAGTACCTATACAAATGAAAGAAGTAGAGAGAGGTAGAGGGATATGCAGACTGTAGTGAGATGGATAAAAATGATGAAATCAAAAGGAGTGTGCCTAAGACATTATTAAAAGTGGCTTTGAATTTCAAAATGCAGTAAAAGTAATCCCCAAAGGACTTAACTATCTGAATCTCTATGCCGTAATCTTTGTGCTCTTAATTCCTTAAAGTCCTTGTTCAGTTGTTACCCAAGCAAAGAACCTACTATTCTCTACTTAATTCTTGCCTTAATTCTCTACTTTTCTTGTCACAGAAATTTTTGCCAAGTACACAATTCTTACCAACTTTATTGTTCATTTATGGCTGAGCCAGTCATTCTACATTCCTTTATAAATGATGGAAAGAATAGGTGCTTCCAAAATTTAAATCCCTCATCCGAAATTTAGCAAGTAAAACAGATCAGTGGAATCTGGAATGTGATTACTAACTAATTAAGAAGTCTACAGTAAGATGAATTATTTTCCCTGAACATTTATTTGTTTCTTTTTAACTGGCTTTGTAAGGGATGTAGCATTAATAGCTCCAACATAAACATTAAAATAGTTGATTCTTAAAGTTAGATGCGATAAACTTCATCTGTATGCTTAAATGTGTGATTTTGGAGACGCTCATAGGCATCCAGGTCTTGACAGTACTGGAGCCTACTTTGCAGTTAAGCTGCCATCATTTTCCTTTCTATCCCCAGATCTAACACAAAGTTGTCCTTTCTTTCTGACTGGGTTCCTATAACACGTTGCCAAAGAAGGAAAAAATCACTGACAAAGAGGATCATGTTGTATTAATGAATTCATAAGCACTCTACAAGCAGTGAAGAAATATAAAAATGTGGCTTCCATTTTCCTCTGTTAGGCTGCATTTCATGAGATATTGAAGAAATATTTGTAGAGATTCTGTAGGTCAAATGGTGCAAATAATGAAAATGATGACAAGTCATTTTGCTGACAGTGCACGTAAATTAGTTAACTCAAATTTGTATAGCACATATCATGCATGAGTAAAACCACATGAACACTTGAGAATCTCATTGCTGAGATGCTAGTACAGTTGAACCTGATAGACCTTTATCCTTCTTAAGTTTTCGTAGTCATTACTTTAATATCGCAGAGGACTGCACTAATCACGTAACACTGCAAAAGTCAAATTGAGCACTTCACAAATTTCTTATGCAGTGCTACTCTATGAAAATTTAATTATTATCTGGCAAAGAAATATGGACCTGGCTCTTCTGTTTTCACAAAAGCAACTTATCTATTAGTCTAGCAAAGAAAAATTTAGTACTACTCTCCTTGTTTGACTCAATTAGTCATTAACTAAAACTGAAAATTCTTCAGGAGATGCTTAAATTGCTGTGTCCACAAAGTTTAAAAAGATTGGATTATATTGCTTAATATTTAAAGTGCAACAGGTTTTCTCTTTTTCTTTCTCTCCAAGAGAGCCATGACCAGTCAGTCAGGCTACAAGAGATCATCACTGACTTCCTAAGTGCTCTACTTCCCTGATTGGAGAGGGTCATATGCAAGTGAGGAGTTGGAACAGGAGGAGTTGGAAGCTATCGTGCTGCTAGAAAGCTACGACCTGATTGCCATTATGGAAACTTGGTGGGATGAATCCCACAACTGGAATGTAGCTATTGATGGCTACAGGCTGTTCAGAAGGGACAGGCGAGGAAGAAGGGGCGGAGGCATTGCCCTTTACATCAAGAAATCATTACAGTGTGAAGACCTGTCCCTGAAGAATAGCCATGAGCAGGTCAAAAGCTTATGGGTAAGAATCAGAGAGAGAGGCAACAAAGGGAACCCGGTGGTTGGTATCTACTACAGGCCGCTTGTCCTGGTTTCGGCTGGGATAGAGTTAATTTTCTTTATAGTAGCTAGCATAGTGCTGTTTTGGATTTAGTACTACAAGAATGTTGATAACACACTGATGCTTTCAGTTGCTGCCAAGTAGTGCTCAGACTACTCAAGGACTTTTTGAGCTTCTCCTGCTTGGCCAGGTGCATAACAAGCTGGGAGGGAACACAACTAGGACAGCTACAGCTAACCCAAACTGTCCAAAGAGCTATTCCATACCATATAATGTCATGCTCAGGGAGAGTTAGTCAGTCAGTCAGTTGCGGGGAGAGTGATCGCAGCTCAGGACGGGCTGGGTGGTGAGCAATTGCATTGTGCAGCGTTCGTTTTGTATATTCTGTATATTCTGTTACCATTCTCATTATTACTATTATTATTATTTTCTCTTATTAAACTGTCTTTATCTCAGCCCACGGCTCTAACTTGTTTTTTTTCCCTTCCTGATTCTCTCCCCCATCCCACTGAGAGAAGGGGGAGTGAGCGAGCGGCTGCGTGCTGCTTAGTTGCCAGCCGGGTTAAACCACGACACCGCCAGATCAAGAGGAGCCGACTGATGAAGTGTTCTTCCTCTGACTCCGGGAGGCTTCGTGCTCGCAGGCTCTTGTCCTACTGGGGGACTTCAACCACTCCGACATCTGCTGGAAAACCAACACGGCAAGCTGCAGGCAATCCAGCAGGTTCCTCAAATGCATTGAGGACAACTTCTTAAGCCAGGTAAAAGACACCCCTACCCGAGGGGATGCAATACTGGACCTGGTGGTCATCAATGCAAGTGAGCTCGTCAAAGATGTCAAGATAAGAGGCAGCCTGGGCTGCAGTGATCATGCGCTGGTAGAGCTCACACTCCTGAGGGAAATGGGAAGAACAAAGAGCATAGTCAGGACCCTGAATATTAGGAAAGCAAAATTCCAGCTCCTCAAGGAGATAGTCAGAAGGACTCCCTGGGAAACAGTCCTCAGGGACTGGGGAACAGAACAGAGCTGGCAGATCTTTAAGGATGTGATCCACAGAGCATAAGAGCTTTTGATCCCTAGGTGTAAGAAACTGAGCAAAGAAGGGAAGAGACCGGCATGGCTGAGATGAGAGATGCTGGTCAAACTAAGGAGGAAGAGGGAACTGCACAGGCAGTGGAAGCAGGGACAAGCATCCTAGGAAGAGTATAGGGACGCTGCCCGGTTGTGTAGAAATGGGGTCAGGAAGGCCAAGGCGCAGCTGGAACTAAACTTGGCTAGGGATGCAAAGAAGAATAAGAAGGGTTTCTACAGGTATATCAGCCAGAAAAGGATGGTTAAAGAAAGTGTACCGCTGCTGATGAGCGAGACTGGCAGGTTGGTAACGGCAGATGAGGAGAAGGCTGAGGTACTCAACAACTTTTTTGCCTCAGTCTTCACTGGCAACCTCTCTCCTCACCCCTCCCGATTTCATGGATGGCATGAGGGGGACCGGGAGGGTAAAACCCCTCCTGCTGTAGGAGAAGACCAGGTTCGTGACCACCTGAGGAACCTGAACGCACCTAAGTCCATGGGACCTGATGAGATGCATCCCAGAGTCCTGAGGGAATTGGCCGATGTAGTGGCCAAGCCACTCTCCATGATATTTGAAAAGTCACGGCAGTCAGGTGAAGTCCCTGGTGACTGGAAGAAGGGAAACATTGTGCCCATTTTCAAAAAGGGTAGAAAGGAAGACCCCGGGAACTACTGACCTGTCAGCCTCACCTCTGTGCCTGGGAAGATCATGGAACAGATCCTCCTAGAAGCTATGCTAAAGCACATGGAGGCCAGGGAGATAATTCGGGATAGCCAGCATGGCTTCACCAAGGGCAAGTCCTGCCTGATGAACCTAGTGGTTTTCCATGGTGGGGTGACAACAACAGTGGACAAGGGAAAACCAATGGACATCAACTATCTGGACTTCTGCAAGGCCTTTGACATGGTCCCCCACAACATCCTTCTCTCTAAATTGGAGAGCTATGGATTTGATGGGTGGACTGTTTGGTGGATAAGGAATTGGTTGGATGGTTGCATCCAGAGGGTAGTGGTCAATGGCTCGATGTCCGGATGGGGACCGGTGATGAGTGGTGTCCCTCAGGGGTCTGTACTGGGACCAGTGCTGTTTAATGTTTTCATCAGTGACTTAGACATTGAGATCGAGTGCACCCTCAGCAAGTTTGTGGATGACACCAAACTGAGTGGTGCGGTTGACACACCAGAAGGACGGGATGTCATCCAGAGGGACCTGGACAGGCTGGAGAGGTGGGCCTGTGTGAACCTCATGAGGTTCAACAAGGCCAAGTGCAAGGTCCTGCACCTGGGTCAGGGTAACCCCTGGCATCAATACAGGCTGGGGGAAGAAAGGATCAAGAGCAGCCCTGCCGAGAGGGACTTGGGCATGCTGGTGGATGAAAAGCTGAACATGAGCCGGCAATGTGTGCTGGCAGCCCAGAAAGCCAGACATACCCTGGGCTGCATCAAAAGAAGCATGGCCAGCAGGTCAAGGGAGGTGATTCTGCCCCTCTACTTTGCTTTGGTGAGACCTCACCTGGAGTACTGCGTCCAGCTCTGGAGCCCTCTTGAGCACAAGAAGGACATGGAACTGTTGGAGCGGGTCCAGAGGAGGGCTACTAAAATGATCTGATGGCTGGAGCACCTCTCCTATGAGGACAGGCTGAGAGCATTGAGGTTGTTCAGCCTGGAGAAGAGAAGGCTGTGGGGAGACCTGATTGCAGCTTTTCAGTACTTAAATGGAGCCTATAGGAAAGATGGGGAAAATCTTTTTAGTAGGGACAGCTGTGACAGGACAAGGAGTTTAAAACTGGAGCAGGGTAGGTTTAGACTAGATCTAAGGAAGAAATTCTTTACAATGAGGTTAGTGAAACACTGGAACAGGTTGCCCAGAGATGTGTTGGAGGCCCCATTCCTTGAAACATTCAAGACCAGGTTGCATGGGGCTCTGAGCAGCCTGATCTAGTTAGCAGTGTCCCTGCTGACTGCAGGGGGGTTGGGCTCGATGACCTCTAGTGGTCCCTTCCAACCCAAAACATTCTATGATTCTGTGATTCTATGATTCTTCTCCCTGCCCTTGGGATCATGGTCACTGCATCCAAGGCTGCCTTAGATCTTCATTTCCCCAATGAGCCCCTCCTTGTTGGTGAATATGAGGTCCAGCAGAACACCTATTCTTATTGGCTCCTTTATCAATTGGAGGAGGAAGTATTACCAATGTGCTCCAGGAACCTCCTGGATTGCTTATGCCCTGCTGTGTTGTTCTTCTAACAGATATCACAAACAATATTTTAACACATGCCACAAATAATATTTTTAGTTACATGAATCTTTGCAAGCTGGCTCAAAATCTAGAAATTCGTAATGTCTGGGTAAGGTTATTGTCATTGGGATATAAAATGTGTAGGCTACATTTTTCATAGTATTTAGTGGAGTGTAATAACCAATTACTTGTCTGAGTTTTTCTTTTAGCCTTTACAATTGTCTCTAAGAATCACAAGTGCTTATAAAGGAATCACTTCTGAAATTTTCATTATGCTTGTTTTCAGCTCCTAAAGATCACTTGTCTTTGAGTACCAATTTTCACTAGTCCTTGGGTTTCTGCTTTTGACTATGTTTAGTCACAGTCCTTTTTACTTTTTGAAGAGACTTGTAAGAGAATAATTTTCTCTGGAATAAAGAAACCTGTTAATGATCTACAACTTCAGAAAAATTGATATCTCAAAGTAGCATTTATTACTTAACTGCCTCAGCAATGTCAGCATTAATACAGCATGCAGTATGAGGGTGTGGAAAAAATACAGCCTCTTCATGATGATATAAGAAAGAAGAACATTTAGAATAGGAACTTGGGAGATGTGGAACTATTAATATAATAAATTATGACAAAATTTATACAATCTCTAATCTTCTGTATTTTGTTGCTTCCAATAATAATAATAAAAAAAAGACCTTGAGATAAAATGTATTTGACATTGATATGCATACCCTTTGGGGAATAAAAAAATACCCATTCCCTGGCTTTTACAGCTAAAGATATGTCATTTCTGACAGAATAATTATGATGTCATAAGCTTTTTTATGCTTCAGAAATATTCACCTTCACCATATTTTATGCTTCAGAAGTGAATGAACTGTATCAAGAATTAGGGATATTGTAAATACAGATTTCTATTTGTTCCAGATTATAAAGCATCTAGACAAAAATTCTCAGTCTGCCTGAATTTCAGAAACAGGAACTGTGATATAACATGAATCTTAAATATGAAATAATATTAAGAATTAGATATAATTCCTGAAATTCTTGGTGATGAATTGAGTTTATAAGCAATGTGTATGAAAGATAACAGCCTCCAGATCTTCTAACATTCATTAGGATGTTGTGGGGTTCTTTGAAATACAAGTGCATGCACAGTACTAAGATTGCTAAAATTATTAAAAGACAACAGCAGCACTTATGTGTGTGTGTATATATATATAAAAAATGCATTTCTTGCCACTGATGCATTTTTTCTCTTTAATCTTCATGTTAGGATATGCCTAAGGCTTTGCTCTTGTCCCTCTCTTGCCCTCATCTTCCTCTAAGGTATTTTATTGAAAATTTCAACATTGATCATCACATCTGTGGATGATATCCTCCTTCAAATTACGTCTCACAAGTCTCTGTCTTTTGGTTTCTGTGAGCTGCTATCCACACAATTAGCTTCTTATTTGCTGCCAAAAAACCTGAAATATACCTTTACAAGCTGAAATATGATTAACTTCGCTATGTACTTACTAATTATTTTTTAAGAAATGTAAAACCTGATTGCCTTTTTACTTTCTTGAGCTTCATACATAGGAGACCATGGATTTCAACTGAGTTAGTCTTATAATTTTAAGAAGTGGGATAGATAATAAGACCTTTTGGTTTTTATGGACTCTAGTAATATTGGTTTATTATTGTTTATTAATTTTAATTTCTTCTTGAATAATTATTTTCCCATAAGCTGCTTCACTTTCAATAAAACAGTTTTGTATTAAAAATCACTCAGTAGAGAACTCCAAACAAGCTTCACAGATGACAATTATTGTAGCTGACACTGTCCTCAATCTTAAAATCAATTTAATTGAAACTATTTTTTTAAATCACTTTTATTTATTATAATGGTAAAAAAAGCATCCCTGGAATTGCAGCATTCACTTTTTTTTTTTTTTCCTTCTACTGAGAAAATAAACAGATAGGCTATTTTTTAATTGCAGTACAGAGCATGAAACTATCAAGACAGTTATGACTGAGATATGTTAATGTGTTATTCTTGACGTGTTATTGTTATTTCTCTTGGTTACCTGAATCAAAGGGGAAGAGGAAATGAATTGGAGAATTAAATAGTCAGGAAATATATTAAGTAATTTGTTGCATTGTATAGAACCAAAAAAGACCTTAGATGGCATACTGCACTGTTGTCTCTAACTCTTTTCTTTCTGCTTTGTCCTTCACTACTCTTTTGGCAAATGTGGAAAATTCTTATACTTGCTAATCAAAGGACTGATGATAATTTCACACTTTACCCTTCATTTTCTGATACCTGTGACCCTGCATTACTTGTGATTCAATAATGATGTTGAAAATTCATTTTCATATGAGAATTATAAGATGGCCTGACAACTGAAAAATGTGCTCCAAAATTTTATTATCTTGCTAATACTGAGGTAAACTGCTGAATACAGTATGTTCAAGATGCACCAAACTGAAATACATGTTTTAGCCAGGTATTTGTTATATTTTCAACCACAAGCTTTGTATCAGACTGCGACCTTCTGAAACAAGTCAGTATTCAAGACTTATTAACATCATGAATCTTAGACAGATTGTGCTTTTTTGTTTGTTTTTCTTAACCTGAATAAGGCTATTCAAATGTTGCACAAACTGAAAGTAAATATCAGATCATATATGTGTGTGATTATCTATCCTCTCCTGGCTAACAAATTTTTCATAGTTAGCCGTCCTCCAGTTGCTTGTCTTGAAGAAGACATGTTTGTCTTCTCCCTCCCAAGCCTCATATACAAGAGCTGAAGGACTTGTATATCTCCACAATGCTTTTCAGTCAAAATAAATTATCAAAACTCTAGCTTTTCAGTTCTTTAAAGTAATCTGGCTCATTTTTTGCTCTGAGAGATTAGGGACTGTTCTCACAATCAGATAAGACTGTGGTTTCAGGATACAAAATCTTCAGTCAATATTTGCTTATTTTTGGCATTTCTCACCTTTCACTACCTGTTCCCACTTCTGTGCCATGCATGAAGTACTCATACAATATGTTGGCATCACTACTTGTGATGTGCTGTGAAGCAGACAGAAGATTCAATCCAATTAAAACACAAAAAAAAAGTTTGTTAATTCCTAAAAGTAGTTGTGCAAGCCTTATCGGCCATTAAGGTCAGGCAAGAGTGAGCAATGGAACAACAATAGAAGAGGAAACAAGAAAAATATATTCACATCACCTATGTAAATAAGACTTTTTCTATGTCAGCTTACCAGAGGAAAATAATTTTGAAGAAAAAGAATCTTGGAGAAAAAGAATCTTAGAGAAAATGTTAATGTAACCAGAGTATATCCTCCATCCAGTAAATGGACTGACCTTCATTATCCCCAGAGGTCCATGTGAGATGCTTGAGATAGGAACATTACTATATTCAAAACCAAAGGTTCAGAAATATTATGAGGGTTATATTGAAGCAGTGTTTCTAAAGTGTGAAAACACAGTTTTGTGTTTTATTCTCCAATACATTGCCTGAGGGGTCGTTGAAGTTTTCAAGACTGTGAGGACTACTGGGATAACAATGAAGGATTATGTAGAATGTAAGGAGACAAATCTGTTACACTCCTGTCTGTATAGACTTTTGGCAAGCAGACTTTTTTTAAGGGAGCTGGGTAGAATGGCTGAAAAAAGAGTTAAGGAGATAGATACCTATCAGTTAAGGAATAAGGATTATCTAGGTTCCTGTAATCAAACTCACTGCTGTTTTATTTAGCAATGTAGATCTACTCAGGTATCTCTGTCCATAATAGTTTGGGAGCAAACAGCTTTTGAATTTTGATGTCAAGGTAAGATACCAAGGAAAAAAACCCAAAGTTTTAAAGAGAAAATACATCCAGAGACTAGTATATAAAATATCAACAGCATTATATAAGAAGGTAATGTTTAAAGTAAGAATTACTGAAAAGGTTGAGAAAGGTGAATAGAGAGTTTGGTAAATTTATTTATTTACATAAGTGAGGCTCCAGGGACTGACTCCCCAGTGAGCACTGTATGAGTAAGAGCATGAACACAGCCTGAACAAGCAGTATGCCTGCTTAGGACTTTATTCACAGGAGGTTTTTACAGAGATCCACATAACATGAAATACAGGAATTCTGTACTTAAACAACAGCCTAATATTTCCAGACAAAAAACCTTAAAGCATTCAGCTCAGATTTTAAGGCAGTTAGAAAAATATTAAATCTTATTGTGGATTTCAAAGTTGTTTAGCCTGTCAGGATAATCACAAGCTTTCTTAGGCATGTTGGATAAAACTATCTGTAAGTGCTGTTAGCAGGTCCTATGGATTTTCCCAGGAGTGAGCCAAATATCTGTAGATTAACTTCACACCGATGTTCAGTGCTCCCAGAGAGTAAAACTGGAGAACACATATCTTCTATGAAGACACTCTTATGTAGGTATAAACTACTTTTTACCACAATTTCCTGACTGATGAACTATTAAAAATATTGTGAAAATATGTTTTTCTATTCTGATAGCATAAAAATCTACTGGAATCTTGCTTTACCCTGACTGGCACACTGGAGTTTATCCAATGGCTATGCAGATTTAACTAAAAAAAATTGGAGGACAGTATATCTGAGAAAGGAAACAGGATAACTATGTTAATGTTTTCATTTTAAGACCAGAATTCAGTAAATTCCTTCAGATTTTATGCGATTTTTATCCTTTCCTTTTTGTGACCCTGTTGTCACTACTGCAGCTTGGATCACACTCAAACAAATCACAGTTTTTAAAAGGTCAGGACCTGGTAACCTGAAGCAGATATTTTTACATGGAAAGAAATAAATTTTTTTAATAGATTAAACTAGAGTGCTGGAAATGAAATATTTTGTTTGCTTTTGGAGTTGAAAGAATTGTCTTTTTTTTTTTTTTTTTTTTTTTTTAAGTGCACTAAGGTGCTGAGAGGAATATTTCATTTAGAAGAATGTTGAAATAAAGCATTTTGGCAATTCTAAAATGTAATGCTTCTTTGTTAAGTTGTCAGAATGAAATGTTTTGACATTTTAAAATTATTTCTTCCTTCTGATCAAAAGTAGTTGCAACATTTGCAATGGAATTTGGTCTCCTAATAGCTTCTGTTTCCTTATTCCTCTATTTTTGATAAATGTTCCAACCAGCCAGAAAATACTCATTATTTACATTAGGAATATTTCTAAATCTGTTAGACTAGTCCTCAGAAAACAATAGTGACTGTATTAATTAGTTGAGGTTATAGGGACTTAAAGTCTTCTAAATGTAGTGCCTTTCTGCAGACACTGAAGTTACCCACTGATTTTGAAAAAGGTGAGTCATGGTGACAGGACATCCCCAATGTTAGAAGTCAGAAGGAGAGGTTGGTCTACTTTTAGATTATATTACTAGGCTTTTTCAGAATAGCTCTAAATTCGTCCAGTGAGCAATTCATTCTGCCTGTGTCATTGTTGTTGTATGGGGTCAATTGTCCTCTGTGGTGCCTCTTTCTGTTGACAGAAGGTTAAAGAGGCTACCTAATTTTCCATGCTTAAAATCTGATGAGATGAGCCCAGTATTTTTTATGTACGCAGTAAAGAAAATTTTGCTGATTATAAAGGCCAATGGGCAGGATACTGTTGCCAACTATAGGTATTTAATGATGTTTTAGATATTGTGGAGTATGCTGTTTGGATGTCAGCTGTTGCGGTTCTTTCTGGAAGGAGGATTGGTTGGTTGGGAGTTTTTTTGTTTGTTATTTTGCTTTTGTTTTTCCCCATAAAAATACAGATCTTCAGAAAGTCTGGTGTTACACCTGCCAGATTCACCCAGAGGTACTGTACAGCCTAAGGTTTATGAAGAGCTTTACGTTTAGCAGTGAAATCACATCGTTTGTTTAAATGGCCTTAGTACACTTTCCTAAAGACCGGGCTCCAGTCTCAAATTAGGTATTAAGATATCTCAGATATCTTAATGCAGGTATGTATGACATGACATGAAGATTTCCATTCATCATGATGAGAATTTAGAAACTTGGTTCATGTATATGCACCTACTTTTACACCTTTATTTGGATGTCTGAGACCTGGTGCTGAAGCCCACCCTTGCTGATGTTAAAAACAAACAACCAGGCAAAGAAAAAACCTCTTGAAACCTCCAACCAAAAAACCCCAGCATACTCAAGTTATTAAGAAACAACAAAAAACTTGAAATTGTATGAATTTTTAAACCTTTTTTCTATTAATACAGCTAGAATTACTAATGTCCTTTATTATATCTTTTTGTGACTACAATTACAGAGCCTAAACAAAATATTACCATGTGAGAACCACAAAAAGAGTTTCAGAGTCTCCTGAAATCAATGCAGTTTCTCTTTGATAGCATAACTAATTTTCTCAAGAGGCTATCTGCAATTTGTTAACACACTGATTTATTTTCCTAAGGGAAAGCTCCAGTTTTCAGTTCTGGTAATTTGTCACCTAGCCACTACAAGAATAACACCTATAAATTTGCTCTGAGACCTGCTCAGTCTAAGCACAGAAAAGTCATTTAGCAATCATAACTTATACTCAGAGGAGTTGCTATTTCAAAAAATGCTACAGGTACCTTACAGCTACCTCTCTAACATACCCTGCTAACAACTCTCCATAATGGTTGCACAACATGGACAAAACTGTTCCTGCATACCACATATTTGTAACGATATAGTGCTGCTGAATATCACTTGCAATGCTTTCATTTTCCTTTCTTTTTCCCCCCAGAAATCCAAACTTCCAGCTGGATGTGAAATTCTATCATCTAAGGAAATGTCACTATTATGTTGTTTGTGGTAACAGGTGCTAATACAGAACACACCTTCTTATTATTGGTATTCATCTCCTTCTTTATAAATTATTATCCTTTCAAAATAAAAGAAAGCCCCCTGAAATCATTATACTGAAAGTCATTTATTTCTTTGTGAATCTGCACTCCAAGTTCGTTTTTGTTTCGCTGCCTTTTTTTTGTTTTAAAGAAGTAGACAGATGACTATTCTAAGAATGTAGGAAAATAAAACCAAAATTAATAAAAAAGAAAGCTCTGTTCTTTTTAGTACTGATTGTTTTCTGATAAAATTAACAAAATTTCAAGTATGATATTTCCAGTTCTTTTGAGATTTTACTGGAAAGTAGGGAAATTGATGGGAAAGAATTGAAACAATGTATGAAGCTTGTGAAGAACTGACCCTGGCCAGCAGCCAAACCCATACAGTCACTTGCCCCCTCCCTTCCTCCCTCCCTCCTTTCCTGTCACACCCCAAGAATCTGTGGGGACAAAATAGGAAGTAAAAAAAGTGAGAAAGCTCATGGGTTGACATAAAGACAGTTTAATAGATAAAGGAAAGACAAAACAGCAAAGCAAAAGAAATTGCTCACCCCCTCCCACAAACAGACCAAAGCTCAGCCTCTGTCCAGACAATGTCCATCTTGGAAAAGAACTCCCCTTTCCGGCTTCTTCTTCCTTTACTCCATCTCTTTTTGTTAAGCATGTTGTTGTATGGCATGAAATATCCTTTTGATCAGTTTGGGTCAGCTGTCCCTGGTGTGTCCTCTCTCAGCCTCTCACCCATCCCCAGCCTACTTGCTGAGGGGGCAGAGTGGGGAAAAAGAAAGTCTTGATGCTGTACAAGCACTGTTCAGCAATAGGTGAAACAGTGGTATGTTATCAACACTATTTTAGCCATGAATCCAAAACACAGCCCAATACAGGCTGCTGTGAAGAAAATGAACTCCACTCCAGCCAGACCCAGTGCACGGCTTAGTATTTAAAATTGTCTAAAGCCAGCACCATATTTATGGTTTTCCACTTGTCTTGAATCTGCATACACCCTCCTGACTACTTCTTAAAAAAAAATTATTAACAATTCACCTTTATCTAAATTAATAAACCAATCTTGACTTTCCTCATTTTCCTCCCTAATAGTTCATCCTTCAGCACTCACTATTTTTGCCTGCACCATCTTAGGGATGATTTGAATGTTATTGCTAGCTGCTGGGAGAGAAAGAACATTTCAAGTTTATATGAAAATAAAAATTTATCAAGAGCACTATTTCACATCCCTTTTAGGCCAGAAGTCCACAATGGCAGTTAGCTGTACTGCAGCCTCCAAATGTGGGAATTTGTACTAGAAATGTGAAGATTGTTATGAATGGTGAGTGGTAAACTATGTGCGTAGAAATATAAAAAAATTAAAAAAAAAAAGAAAAAAAGGATGGAAGGACTATGAAAGTAGGATGTGTCATGATTCCCTGTTTAGTAAGTCATCCAGATTGCAGCACATATCCATGTGCAGTTTCTCAGGATGCACAGACTGAGTGATAAAGGATGGTAAGTAAATCCAGATGGTTCACAAAGGTGAGTCAGGGTGGAGACACTAATTACTGTCAGCTCCTGAAAGCTACAAAAAGGCATATTCACATCTCTATATGGTCATCAGGTTGGTGTCTACTACACACTGTACCAACATAAAAAATCCTGGAGAGGAGTGCATGGCTGTAAATGTCCTCATGTCTGCAAGCTGGACAAACCACCTGAATCAACATGACTTGGTGGTAGTAGGTATGTGGGTAGGCATGAGACTGTGAGAACATTCTGAAATAAAATCATCTTCCCTTTCTATACCTCTTACATTGCACTTTGCTACACTGTTGCAAAATTATATCCTACACAAAGACTGGAAACACTTTAGTCAAAATTACAGTGCTTAATGGCAATTCATGTTGTACTCCAAAACCGCATGTGTGGAACAAGGCAGGATCATAAATCTGTTACAAAATATTTCCAAAGTAGATATCCTATGAATGAAACTAATAACTTGTGTAGGTCAAGAGATTAAAAAGATGGAATAAATATTATTCTATATCTTGAGATTTAAAAGTAATTAAAATATTTGCAGTATTCCCCAAATCCTCCTAGGAGGGCCAAAGTGACATTTCTCCATTGCCTTCGCTTTCATAGCAAGTATCAGTTTGATGCTTCTCCCTCAGGCAGAATGTGAAACTGTATTTGCAAATTTCCTGTTTGAGGAACTGAACAGTTATTCCACATGGGATTTTCCCCTTCTTGCAAAAAAAAAAAAAAATCTTCAATTTTTGTCCAAATCTGTGGAGTAAAGATTATTTCCAATCACAGTATTTTTAATAAGTAATGGTTTTGATTTTGAGTTTAGCTCTAGTTGTGATGCTGTCAGCGGGGCTGAAGACCAATGGTTCTAAAGTCTGCTGTGCCTTCAGTGGTTTGGGCAAATACAACTGCAACAACTGTCACCAGAACAGTTTCTTCCCAGTCAGTTCCTAGACTGTTCAGGAAATAAAAGTTTATCCACACTCAGTGTAAGTCTGAAAGGATTACTTCACATTTTGAAAATCAACAAGAAAAGCCAGGCTGAACTAATCAAAGCTGGAAAAGAAATCTGAAGTAATAAAATTTCTGCGTTGATACAAATGTTCTACGTTTTATCAGATGTAGAAGATATAAATTCTGGGTGTAGTGTTTATGCAGCTAAAAAAAATAATTTAGAAGAAAACAAAAGAGTGTAGGAATTATTCACTGCAACTCTGTAGAATACTCCCAAAGTTCTCTGTATGGCCTCTATGGAGTGATATATGCTGCTAAAAGGTACACCAGAAAGCTCATGCTACTAAAAGCTATGCAGTAAAAAAATACTGGGCATGAGGTAGTGGTAGTGTAATTAACTCTGAAGTGTAACACTCTACGCAGAAGGAATAGGATTCAGTTATAGTGTCCAAACAATTCTGTTTTAGTATTTAAATAGCAGCATGTATATACTAGTTTAGGTTCAGTTTTCACATACAGATGTTTAGTGCCTTTTGAGGTGCCATAGCATATCCACCCTGATCTCTGGCAGATGTTACAGAGTAGTATGTGTCTTCTTTAGGTGCTGTGTCTTATCTTTTAATCCCATACATATGCCTTACATATCCTAAGAGGTTTTAAATACTACTAGACACTTCTGTGTGGCAATTGAGCTCTCCATGTTTAAACTCTTCTTACAAGAGTGAAGGCCTACTTAACACACTTAGTGGGCTCTATATTTGTTCCCCTTTTCAAACTTTACTGCTGCTCCAAAAAGTTGTTGTGAGTCTCCCTTGAGTCTTCTGACATATGAGTTATTTCAAAGAGGACAGTCTGGACTCCTGTGATGACTAGCTAGAAGTTAAGCAGGGACATACTGAGATGTTAATGAATGAGACAAGCTTCTCTTGTTATACAGCTGACCCAACATTGTGCTGAGCTGAAACTCACTGAAAATGTTTTCATTCACTCATGAACCTAAGCATCAGTCTTCTCTTAAATTCAAGTGCCCAACTGAACAGAATTTACTAACTCTAAGAACATGTCTAGACATAGAAACAGTGGCATACACTCCTTGCAGTATAATATAGTGCTGATGACACATACCTAGGAAATAGGAAACCTGAATTTAAGTTCTGTTTCATCATGAGGAAACTCAGAGCATATTTTGCAGGAGAGAACCTTAACAGCTAGGTTATGAAATAGTTGAAGTAAAATGGAGGAGGGGAATAAAGTATTCATCCAGAGGAAGCTGTATGCCAAGCACGCTGAAGTCTTGGACTAATTCATTTTACATTAAAAAATAGTGAACTGAAAAATGAAGAGTTCTTTAAGAAGAAAACACTATAGAAGGCTGCCCCTTTTTAATCCTGCACTGCAAATTACAAATGCAATATTCTTCTACCTCTCTTCCACTTTGCCGTGTTTGTTTTCCACCTCTTACAGTGTCATGTCTGTGCGAAAGCAAGTATTTCTCCTGTTTACTCACACTCTGGTAGTTTTCACACTCTCCTGAAATATAGTTTTGTTTCTGAATCCTCTTATGCAGAAGTCAGGACTGAACCTATCTTCAATGCATCACAGGTGAGCACTTCAACTCACACAATATTTTCTGAAAAAGATGAGAGGCACTGAATTTCTCCTTTGACCACCTATTTGAATGAAAATCACCAAGGCTGCTGTGCTTTGAGCCAATTTCATGTTGACAAGCTATACCAGGTTCTGAGCTAACCTCAGAATTTAGGTACTTCTGTCTTTCATCCCTGAAAGAATATGGACCAAGCCAAAACTAACAAAACGTTCAGACATCAGATTTAAGGTAACCTAGGATGTCTTTTAGTCTTACCTGGTATTAACAAGATTTTCATACAAATTCAGCAAATTAACA
Source organism: Butorides virescens (assembly GCA_017310255.1). Classification (NCBI taxonomy): domain Eukaryota; kingdom Metazoa; phylum Chordata; class Aves; order Pelecaniformes; family Ardeidae; genus Butorides; species Butorides virescens. Next base: position 22,130 of record JADKXX010007236.1, on the reverse strand, counting down.
TATTAATTCCTTACCTGATTGTCTCTTAGGGAATATGTGGAAGAGATTGGCAGACAGCTCATACAGCATAAAGTTAATACTGCAAACTGAACTCTCAAATTGAAAAAGACACCTTGTGCAAATGCCACAGTGCTTGTGATTTATCCAAGATAACTCCTCACATATGTGGTAAGGTTTTTGATCAGAGTTGGCTTGTATTATACCAGAGAGGTAGACTGATTTCTTTTTTATGAAATATGATGAAAATATTTCCATAGAAATAGATAGTCCTACTATCTTCAGTTACTATCTTCAGTCCTACTGATCTTTCCCTGTCTCATATCAGCCAGAAACCAGGATTTAAGGAAAATTGACCTTGCCAGTCAGGACAGTAATGTGATTAGTCACACAGAAACAGAGTTCATAAGCAATTCTATCCTTCATGGAAACTATAAAGTGGTACAACAAAATAACTTCAGAGAAAGTTTGCCTGTAGGGTTGACTTGTTTTGCTCATGTTTTGTCTCAGGATCATTGTCCTTGTTATATTCAAAATATTGCTATGTCCAAAATGGAGACCACCACTTCTACAAAATCAAGGATTTGTTGCTACCCTAAATAAAATATTAGCAATCTAAACAAAATATAATTTATCATTGCTCCAGTTACACTAACACTTTATTCTTAATTAATACAGAAAAGTCACATCAATAATATGCTTAAAATTCATACATAAGAAAATGTACTAATATCTACATCTTCAGTCTTATTGCCACCCTTCCAGTGTCTTCTGGGTCATAAGGCTGATGGTGTCATCTTCCCCAAGCAGAAAGGTGGTGGGTTCTGTGTGTTATCAGTGTCGCAAAGCTACACTAGGAGGAGTTTGATGTTGGAGGTGAGAGTCCCTTCATCCTCATTCTTCAAGTCTGATTGGGACTATTTTTCTACATTTTCTTACTCCAGCCTGCTTCCTGGTCATTGATAGCCAGGTAAAGATCAAAAGTTGCCCGATAGCATCCCCCAACCTCAGCTGATATCAAGGCTATCACTTGCTACACTAAGAATATTTTACTTGATCAGACCTTTACTGACTTACCTTTATTGGTGAAGAATCCTGACCTTTAGCAGAGCACAGCTTGTCTCAGGACCTGTGATGTACTGACTACAAGGGTGCTAATCAACCTGAACTTCTTGATTTGGTGACCATTTGTCCTTGACTCATTTTTACAAGAGCAGTGTATATGTTGTTTCTATGACATGAAAAGGATCTCAAAAGCCAAAATCGCATTGGATTTGGGCAGGCTTTTGTAGGAGAAGGCAAAAATTTATTTTTAACACAAATACTGTCCCTTGTTAAATGTCGAGTCCTTTTCTTCACAACATGTGGGAACTAAAGTAACTGTAACATGGGGATATCAGAATAAAGAGGAAAAAAGAAGAAAATCCATTCCATTCAACTTTGGTGTCAGAAAATGCCGAATAGTTTGGTAGAAAATTATAGTAATTAAATATATATATTAATGCCATCATCTGGATAGGATCATAGTTAAATTCTAACAAGCTTATGACCTAACCAACTGAGAATAGAATCTTAAAATAAGAAACTCAGAGAAATATTATTAAGATTCAGAAACATGTATTTTTTCCAGGTGTTAAAAAATAAGATTACAAAACCTTATACTCCTTCCATAGCAGTATATCAAACTCTGATGTTTTTATGGGCTAAGATGCCTAATATCCCTTTTTGGTAATCACTGTCACTTACAGTAACAGATGTTTGATTTGAGGAGGCAATTTGTTAAATTCTGAGTAGCAAATTATAGTCATACCATACAGCTTGTTAAATGATTAGTATATAATCATATACTTATTCTCAGGTGTTTCACTTCTAGAACAGCTGAAATGTTTTGAAGATCTATTTTTTAACAAAGACATTAGCAAAGCTGTAACATAACATCTTGCCATAATGAACAGATCAAAATTGGTTTCAAATTATTAGTAATCAATTCATTTCCTGGTTGACAGGATTATGCACATATTTCAGCATTTTACAGTAAAATACATCAAGAACATGTATTTATTGCAGGAATGTAGTAAAAAATAACAGGCATTTCCAGAAACAAGCTTTATGAAATGTCTGAGTAACTGAGAAACTGTTTTCTTTAACTGAATAACGGAGGATAAAAATATATAAGTAAAAGTATGTCTGCCCAAATATATATTTTTTTTTTGCAGGCAGTAACAGACAAAAGAACTAACAGATACTTGGGCATCAGTGTTGAAGACAACTATTAATCATTTAGCTGCTTCCTTAAAAGAGCTTCATAGACACACTTAAGTTGTACAATTAACAAATTCCTAAAACTCTAGAGTGTGCATACCTGATCCAGAAATAACATTTCTTTATATGTAGAATCTACAGGATTTCAGCCTTTATTAGAACCCCAGTGAAATAAAAATAGAAAAAAGGTGCCATTTACTTTTCCATATCCAAAATAGTAACTTGGTACATGAGCAAATATTTGGACAAGGTTAAGCCTAAAGCTATTTGATCACACTAGAAGGTGCAGGGTCAACCCACCTTAGAAGAAAAAAAAAAAAAAAAAAATCTATAATGCAACCACCATATCTGAATTTAGAAGAGTAAAATTAAAATCTGAAGATAATGATGAAGCAGAGGAATGAATTAATCTGCATTTACAAAATCAGTTAGTGCTTTCAAGTCAAGAAAATCAAAACAACATTAAGAAGAAAAGGTAAGAATCTGATGCATCTTACACAGAAATGAGAAAAATTATTAAGGAATCATTTATAGATTAGAAGATAAATAAAATAATTTAATTCTTTACAGTGAGGGTGGTAAACCACTGGAACAGGTTGCCCAGAGAGGTAGTGGAGGCCCCATCCCTGGAAACATTCAAGGCCAGGTTGGATGGGGCTCTGAGCAGCCTGATCTAGTTGGCAGTGTCCCTGCTGACTGCAGGGGGTTGGACTCGATGACCTCCGGTGGTCCCTTCCAACCCAAAACATTCTATGATTCTATGATTCTATGAATTATATATAGTTCATTTTATAAAGGACAAAATTTATACCAATAAGAAAGAAGTCACTTGTATAGCTTTTGAGATGAATACTTACTGTGGCTTAATCGAGTTTCAAGTCCTGCACTTCCAGTCAGAACTTTGCCAGAACATTCACAAACAGGAGACTCTGTTAACCTTCTTTATATCATAATCCTCCAAATGTTTTGTCTTCATAACCCATCCTTAAAGTCAACAGAGAACCTGTGTACCTATACCACAGAAAAATTCTGCAAAACAACATCTAATTACTAGACAGAAGTTTAATTTTAAACAAAAAATAGTTTGCTTCATCCTAGACTTACACTTCTCATAAGCTTATGGATGAAGCATACTCAGCTTTCACAGAAAAGTAAAGAGAATCCATCATGATCAAAGACTTAATCTCATCTCATCAAATGGTATATGAAGCAGAAGCTCAAGAAACACAGAAAAATCCTTCATAAAATCCTATCATCTGTTCTCAAAACTTCCAAATATGTTCAAGCTTTTTGATTCTGTTTTATTTTGCTATTATATATTATATAAGCAAAAAAGGCTTTGTTATGCTATTTGTTTTGAAACTGCCTTCTGGAAATATGGCAGAATACATATTGACAGAATCCACAAATCCTTTCTTGATTCTTTTCCCAAAACAGAAAGATACAGTTAAAGCAATTTTTATTATTGTCTCCGCATCTTGGGTATATCATGACTGCCAAAGTCACGAAGGCTATTTACTTTATTTTTCATGTTATTATACAGCACTTTTAGCTCATGAAAATATTTAAATATAGACTGCAGCTAATTTCTAGGCTTATTCTGTCCTGTTCAGTTCAGTTTTTATATTGTGTTAGTGTTCTTTCAGGAGCTAATTTGCCTAAACTTTTTGGGTATTTAAATCTCACCTGCCTCGCTTACTTCCATTATGAAATATTATTTCTTTTTTTTTTTTTCCCCAGAAATCATATTTATTGTTACTCACTTGAAAAAAAGCCACTATGCTATTCAGGATTTGTGAACTTTTAAGCATGTTTAGAGAAGAGCAATAAAGGAACAATCAATGAAAAGGCATTGGCATACTAATTAATTAGAAAAATGTGGGAGCTATAAAAAAGACAGACAGAGATAGTCTATCAGTAACTGTATATTTAATCTTTCTCTATATTTATTTGCAATATATACATAATAGAATGTGAAGAAAGAGAAAAAGATGTAATGGTATTGCCAGGAAAATGGAACAGTGGTTAAAAATCATCAGGGATTATTTGTGTCTATTCATCAAGGAAGAGCCCAAAAGGATTCTGCAGAAAATAGGCTCTTGTTTTTGAAAAACTGTAGCTTTCATAGCAAAAATAATGGATTGTCAGACAAATGAACTTACAGGTCTTTTTATCTCAGTTACTTGGAATTTTGATCATCAAATTCTGCAAATATATTTTAGGTTGTAGATATAGATCATTACGGAAAATTATTTCATTTTAAAACTATGGCAATAAAGTCATAACAGGTATTCCTACAAAGAGTTTATTCTTTTAATTTTTTCACTTTGTTTAGGAAAATATTGAAAAGCCTTTCCAACACAAATAAGTAAATCCACATAAAATGTACAATTATACAAAGAGCTCTTAAACCAGTAGCTGAGGTGCTCCATCTATTAAGACTCTCATTGACAACAGCTTTTAGTTAAAAGTATTTAAAATGGACCACAATTATTCAATGTTTTCCATCACATTTGCATGATCATATGCATCACAAACATATGTATCTATAGGGTTATATCACTATTGTTTTACAGAGGATTGATCATTTTATGATGAAAATCATTAGTTTTCTTTGAATCACTGATGCTGTGTAAAAAAGCTTTTCACATAACTGATAAACTACAGAGTTGATAACTATTCTTCAGTGTGACTTCTAGAAATTGATCAAAATTGTTAGTCTCACTATATATTCATCATCTTTTTCATGAATAATCATGCAAGACATCTATTATCATTCAATGACAGATTTATTACTTATTTCCAGCCTTATTTCATTCATGAACACCTTTATCTGTCTAATCACATCTCTATGTGAAATAAACTGATGTCTCTTCATCAAAAAAGTCTCTAAAAGGAGGAAAATGAAAGTCTTTGCAAGTCTCCCATACATAAATGACACGAATAAATTACTTCTAATTATAAAATAATTGTAAAAATTTAAATAAAAAACTAAGTGTATTTGATTGTAGCCTGTTGTGAAGAAATGTTCTGACAGCTAAGAGAGAGTTTTATAAATATTCTCATATATGCTATTAAAAAAAAATCCAAAATAAAAAATTGATGGATAATAGAAAGGATGCCTTAATTTTACCTCACAGTACGCCGAAATTAATTAAATAAGAAATGTCAGATCCATAACTTTAAAGGAAAATAAATGAAAAAAAATAATTTCTTCTGCATCTCTTAAATTCAATACATATTGAATTTCATTAAAAATTATTACATTTTAACAGAACTTTGATAAACAATGGTGAGACTATTTTCTGGTTGTTTTGACAGGATTTCATATCCCACAGCACTTACATATATCTAACTGAAAGCAAGATATTTACATAAGTTAGTCATTTAGGGCCCCTACATGGGACCAGATAGAATGGAGAGAAACAAGCATCTCTATTCTATCTTAAAATGCATACTATGTGAAATGAGGTGTGCTCTACTATGTAACTCCAGTCCTCCAGGTGAAGATATTTGCCTGAATCCATTGAAGTTCCTTCTTTTGGAAACTAAAGTTCAAAGAAAAGAGCAAGAAATGAGAGGAAGAGGGAAAGGATATTGTACAACTGGTTCTCATTCCATTTTTCCATTAGGATGTAGGTCTTAGGAACTAGAAAGCTTTTAAGTCCCATGCTTACAAACCAGCATTTTTTTTTTTTTTTTGCATTAAACTAAAAATCAAAGGTCAGATTTGCTTCAGATGTCTTTATAAGTGAATTACATCTGAGCAGCATGCTGTATCATCGCTATCTTATTCAAGTAGAATTGTTACAAGAGTAAGGATATCTGAATACAAACACGTGCCTTTCTATACAGTTCTTCCATGCATTGCTCTACCAGCCTGTGATTTCACACCTGAATGTTACTGAAGACAGAAGGCTATATGATAGGCTATGAGTTTAAAATGCAATTTATCTGGTTACTGAACAAGAAATATTTAACATATATAACTTGAAGAAAAGTACTTCCAAACAGAAAGATGCACTTCAAATCTTAAAGGTGTGTAGTTCTCAAAACATTCACTAATAAAGTGGAGTTGTCATGATCATGTAGGTCTTTTCTGTAAATGTCTGATTATTTTTCCTTCCAGCTTCCTAAAAGGTGAAGGGTTCCACATTTTAGTTTTGGGTTTATTGTATTGGGGTCTTGGGAGGAGGTTTTTTGTTTGGTTGGGGTTTGCTTATGTTACATACATAGAAATGTAAATAAAAAGACATTTCAAAAACCCCTTCATCCTCAGTTCACCAAATATAATGCAAATAAACAAATGGCTTTAATCCCTTATTTTCACCATTGCTGTGTGCATATTTCTTTGCATTTTTTGCTATACAATAGATATTTCTACAATCCATTTGAATAAACTTGGCAACTGTTCTAAATTTAACTGTTGTTTACAGCTCAAACCTAAGATGTTCTTTGCACATTTGTTTCTCATTCATCTAGTAAACAATATTCTACCTTTTATTGAAATTGAAATTTATTTCTTTTAGTGAATTTAGAAAACACCATGAGAAACATGCATAATGTGTATAACATACCATCATGGATGTCTGAAGAATGTGGAAAAAAATCTAAGTGATCTAATGGGACCTCATTGTCCAAAAAAGATTTCATTTTCCTATCATTTGACAAAGAATGGTGACATAGAAAGGAATTAGGATTGTAGAACTAGCTGTCAGAATGAAAAAAATTCCTCTACTATAGGAGACATCATTCTTGTCCCCTTAGAATAAATATTTATATCTGATTTCTTAAAATTTAAAGTGATGTCGTGGTTTAACCCAGCTGGCAACTAAGCACCACACTGCTGCTCGCTCACTCACCCCTCCCTCAGTGGGATGGGGGAGAGAATAGGGAAGAAAAAAAAAAGGTTAGAGCCGTGGGCTGAGATAAAGACAGTTTAATAAGAGAAAATAATAATAATAATAATAGTAATAATGAGAATGGTAAGCGAATATACAGAATATACAAAACGAATGATGCACAACGCAATTTCTCACCACGCACCAATCAATGCTCAGCCTGTCCCGAGCAGCGATCACTCCCCTAGCCGTGATCACTCTCTCTGCAACTGACCAACTAACAGCCCCCGAGCATGACATTATATGGTATGGTATGGAAGAGGTCTTTGGTCGGTTTGGGTTAGCTGTCCTAGCTCTGCTCCCTCCCAGCTTGTTATGCACTGGCTGAGCAGGAGAAGCTCAAAAAGTCCTTGAGTAGTCTGAGCACTACTTGGCAACAACTAAAAACATCAGTGTGTTATCAACATTCTTGTAGTACTAAATCCAAAACACAGCACTATGCTAGCTACTATGAAGAAAATTAACTCTATCCCAGCCGAAACCAGGACAAGTGACAAGAGAGATATAAATCTTTAGTTAAACTGTTAAGCACACTTTGCGCTGACTTCAGAAATGGGTCTATGTTTGAGATTTCTTATTCAGTGCTCAACGTGATTTCAAGACCTATGGGAATTTTTAGTTCACCAGCTAGCTATTGTACTTTTTCACTGAGGTCATGGTAAATTAGTCCAGAGAGTCCAGACCTCAATCCAGCTCTTCAGATGTGGCCTCACCAGTGCTGAGTAAAGAGGAAAGATCACCTTCTTTGACCTGATGCTGATGCTCTTTCTATCACAGCCCAGGAAGCTGATGGCCTTCTTTGCCATGGCTTATGGTCAACCTGTTGTTCACCAGGACCCACAGGTCTTTTTTTCTGCAAAACTGCTTTCCAGCTGGTTTACGCAGCCTGTCCTGGTGCCTGGGGTTACTTCTTCTCAGGGATATAATATTGCATTTCACTTTTTTGGACTTTATAAGTTTTTTCTCTTCATATTTCTCCAATCTGTTGAGGTCCCTCTCAGCTGTCTGCTGTATCGACCACTTCTCCCAGTTCTGTATAATTTGCAAACTTGCTGATAGTTCATTCTGTCCCATCATCTAGGTCATAAATAAAGACGTTAAACAAATTTTCCCCAGTGTACACCATTAGTAACTGACTGTTTTGCACCTTGTTCAGGAGCTCAGCAGAGATTAATTTCTTTGGGGGGGCAGGGGAAGAGAGGGTGTCAGTACAAATATTTACATGCAATTTTAACTGAATCTTTGCTGTCTGGTTCTGCCAAGGTATTGCTTTGGCAAATTATGCCCGAAAATTTTACCTCCATAGCAGATCTTGAAGTTAATCTCCCAGCCATGATGCATACACTTGGGATGACCCTTGTATTGCTGATTTTGATATCCTCTTTGCTTGCCAACCTGGTCCAACACTTCCTCATTTCACTGTTATCCTTTTCCTCCCCTGCCATTCTCAGTTTAAAGTTCTCCTCATAAGATTGACCAGCTTGTTGACAAAGATGCTTTTGTCCCCCTTAGTCAGGTGAATCCCATGTCTTCCAAGCACTCTTTGATCCTCAAAGAGAGTCCACAGAAACTGCAGCCCTACTGCTGTCACCAGCTGCACAAGCAGTTGTTAACCCACAAGATCCTTCTCCTTAAAGATTTTCATCTCGCTGGCAGGATTGAGGAGAAAAACATCTGGTCTACCAAGCTCTTGACCATTTCACAGAATCATAGAAACATAGAATGTTTTGGATTGGAAGGGACCCCTAGAGGTCATCTAATCCAACCCCCCTGCAGTGAGCAGGGACACTGCTAACTAGATCAGCTTGCTCAGAGCCCAAGAAAAATATCTGATTCTAAAGATGTTATAGATCCCCACTTTATTATTTAGAAAGTTAAAGTCTAGATAAGTTCAGTGTGATTGCACTAATTAGTGGGAAAAATCATAAAGGGTTATTGAACAGAAATTTACAATAACTGGCTCAATTAAAAAAATAGTGTCTATGACTACATGAAGTTTGGAGAATTTAGGAGATTATATGCTGGGGAAATATTATGTGCCCCATTTTCTTTTGCTTTGCTTGGTTTGTACTGCCAGTTATTCTTCAGAACAGGTTGTCAGTTGACCTAGATGCAGGGCAATGATTCGCACATTCTTAAATTGCCAGGAATGTCAAAAAAAGGTAACCAGTATTCCAAGTCATTTGTGACAGAAGCACATTTTTCAGTGGTCAGTGTTCATCCTATTATGATCTTTTGGAAACCTCTTCCTTTGGTCGTAATGCAGGACCCTTCCAGCTGTGAGTAAAATTTGTAATTAATAAGTGTATTTTGTGGCTAAAGCATCCTCTGAATGAAAGAAGAAATGTTACAGGGAAGATAAAAGAGATTTAGAAATGCCACACTACTTTTATACTTCTTACAGTTTTTCTAAGTGATTAGCAGTGACTTTGATCACCTGAAAACTTACCAGATACAATATTAATAATCCTGATCTACTTTGGTATTAAAAGATGCAGTTTAAAATTTCCCATTTTCAGAATACTCAAAATCTCTAAACTTACTGTACTGCAAAAATTTATTGCAGGAAAGAATTTTCCTGTTTATATGCTCCTCTTCAGCTTCAAGAATTTAGACTCAGAGATTTTGTACTGAATAAAATATGCCATGAAAATTGGGAGACTATTGTAATAAAATGAAAATGGAAAAAATAGAAAAATTCTTTATGTTCTTATGGAATATTATGTGGAGAATTAAGGTGTTTTTCTACCCAGATCACCCAGAGAGATGCTACTCTCAAGACATCCTTGCTTACCAGCAACCTGAAAGTTCCCATTAACAATTTTAGAAAATACTACCCCTAGCTAATTTGATTGTTTACTAAGAAGGTAAGATATATATATTTGATAACATTCCCCATTTCCATAGTACAGCTTCATAACTAATTTCCCACACAGAAAACTAATACTCTTCCAGCAATAAGCATTCAGGAATTTGTCCATTCAAGAAAAGATGAGAATCCTGAGCACCAGATCTTGAAAACAGGTCCAGATTCTCAGGACATCTGATATGGGCCTACCACGGCCATCTTGGACAAGACCCAACTGCAACCTATACAGGTACAGTGGGATATGTCCAAACAACAATGCAGACAAAACCTGTGTGATGAGCCTTGGCATGGGTGATGGAACAACAAGTGATAGGAGAAAAATATCTGAAATTGCTGGAGAGATATAGCAGGATACCAACCTATTTTGTTGGCAATCTGTGCTGATATCTGGCTATAAAACCCACCCAATCATAGAGACCTGGGGAACACTGTCAAGCCTCTGTCCAACATGCACAGAAGCAGGTGACTCAAGATGTCCGAGATGAGCCCTGCCCAGAGCTTTACATGGACACTGGTGGGAATTAATGTTGTGTCTCCTCAGACTGGGCTGTTTCAAATCACTGGTGCAGTGACTGGGACATGTCTCAGCTAACTACAGCTGTGCATGTGTGTGTGCATGTGCATGTGTTTGTAAAACTTTCCTTGCCATTTCATAAATTGAGTTTAGTAGTATCGCATTATTTGGTGTTCCTTTTTCCCCCGTGACAGCAAAACCTATTACTCCTATTCCTACTGTCCTGTCTTCAGCTTCTGGGAGTTAATGTATGCTACTCTGAAAAATAAGACAGCACTTCAGTTAATTTAATATGAAACTAGAACTCCTAATGAAATGTTGTCCTATTATTGATTTCATTTAAGGCTTAGAGACAGCTTTATACCTGCCATAAAAATATGAGTTATACAAATTCCTGGGTTTCTCTTGACAGTTTGAAATATGGTGTATGTTCCATTGCTTCAATATCATTCCAGTAAATCTAAGAGTGCAGCCTCCCTTTGCATAGACATTGCTTTGCTCTGCCAATCAGAGAAGATTAAGAATTAATAGACATCTCTCACAGATGCCCTCTATTGTTAATAACAGAAGTAAATGGAGCAGAATATTAGACCTGATCACCATCAGGTCACTGTTATAAGTCCTAAAATCTTCATGAGTAAGAATAATAAAGGTTTACACATGGTGGGATCATCAGGACATTTTTGTTCAGATACTCTGACCTACTGTATGAATTAAGCCATGAGATTTCCCTTAATTAATACCAGTTTCATACACAATAGCTGTGGATGAACTGTATTCATGTCAATAATTGGAGTTACTGGTGATCTGGGAAGATGTTTGACAATGAGAAATGGAGACATCATGACAATTTTAAAGAAGGGGAAGAAGGAAGATTTGGAAAACTACAGGTTGGTCAGTTTAACTTAAATTAAGACATTATTCTGGAAACTATGTCCAGACACTTCAAGGACAAAAAGTGTCTGGGAGAAGCCAGTGTGGATTTGCCAAAGGCAAATCATGCCAGCATTGTGGTTGAACTCATCAGACAGCTGAAGAACACTCAGCCACTCACTCACTCCCCTCTTCTCAGTGGAATAGGGGAGAGAATCCATAAAAAAGTAAACCCCATGAGTTTAGATAAAGGAAGTTCAATAAAACAGTAGAGGAAAATAACAGCAACAATAATAGTAGTAATAATAATATTAATAATAGTAACAACAATAGAATATGCAGAACATACAAAATAGTGATACACAATGCAATTGCTCACCATCTCCTGACCGATGCCCATCCCATCCCTGAGCAGCAATTACTGCCCCTCAACCAACTGCCCCCAGTTTATATATTGAGTATGATGTCATATGGTATGGAATACCCCTTTGGCCAGTTGGGGTCAGCTGTCCTGGCTGTGCCCCTTCCCAGCTTCTTGTGCACCTGGCAGAGCATGGGAAGCTGAAAAAGTCCTTGACTAGTCTAAGCTCTACTTAGCAAAAACTAAACCATCAGTGAGTTATCAATGTTCTTCTCATCCAAATCACAACATTATACCAGCTACCAGGAAGAAAATTAACTCTATCCCAGCCGAAACGAGACAGCCAGACCAACCTGATTTCCTTCTATGATGAAATGAATGGTTCAGTGGAGAAGAAAAGAAATGTGGATAATGTCTACTTTGGGTTTAACCGGGCTTTTGAAATGAACACCCATCCTTGTGTTATCCCTGGAGGCACACTGAAGAGATATAGCTTGGACAGATGGAACACTAACTGAGTGCAGAATTGGCTGAGCTGCTGGGCTCATAGCATTATGATTAGTGGTATGGAGTCCTACTGATGGCCCATTTTTATCCATCCTCAGGGGCTGATACTGGGATCAATGCTGTTTAACATTTTTACTCACGACATGGATAATAGAATGGAGTGCACTCTCATCAAATTTATGGATCATGTTACAGGGTGGGAGGGTTGTATCTGTCATGGTCATAACCTATGAACATTTCCCTATCTGTGGGTGTGTAAATGTTATGACAGTGGGGTTCGCAGGATTCCATAATACACGAGGACTTGGAAGTTGCATTTCTGTGAACTCCTTTATTGCATATTATTGTTAGTAAACCAAATGTGTATATACGTATATATGTGTGCCTATAAAACAGGTTACTACAAAATGACTACTAGTAAGTGTACATGTATATATAACAAGTTATTACAGAATTATCACCAGTAAAGTAAGTATATATTTATGATCATTCACCTATATGCACAGCTATATGTATTATGTGAGGTGTTAATGGTGCAATGTTCATCAAACCACTCCCAGGAGCTGGGCTACTTGACAACAGAAGTCTGTCTGCACAGATGATCTGTGTCATGGAGCCTGGAGTCAGCCAGGCATCCCCAGCAAGGATCTGGTCTTTCCAGGAGACCTTGTGCAGACAATTCTTGAAGAGAAACTAATTTTCAGTAGGTAGTGATTTATTTTTCATACCTTTTTGGTGTAAATATGTAGATGGGCACAGGACATCAGTTCTTGGAACAGTTTTTATTCATTCCTATTTTCTTGGAAGGTCAGTTTGTTATCATGATTTCTTTGTTCCGTGCCCATGAAGGTTTCTTTGTCCTGACACTTACACTTCATCAAGGAGCTTAACAGGGATGTCCTGGGGCTCCAAGATAACTAGTTATTCCTCTTTGCTTGTGTGTTTACTGGGTTGCCTTTGTGTCAGGGTTTGAGGAAGGGGTAGAAAATATGGTAGAGGGAAGGGCTGCTATTCAATGGAATGTGATAAGGTAGAGTAATGGTCTGACAGGTACCTCATGGAGTTCAAGGAATTCCTACGCATGGGGAGAAATAACCCTAGGCATCAGCACAGACTGGGGGTTGATTGGCTACAAAATAGCTTTGTAGAAGAGGACGTAGGGATTCTGGTGAACATCAAGCTGAGTATGAGCCAGCAATGCACTCTCATGTAGAGAAGGCAACAGCCTCCAGAGGCTACACTAAGAAGAGTGTCACCAGCAGGTCCAGATAAATGATCCTTCCCCGATATTAGCCTTCATGATGTTGTATGTGGAACACTACATCCAATTTTGGCCCACCTATTACAAGAGAAAGACTGACAAATTAGAATGAGTCTAGCAGGAAGACACCAAGCTAGCTGAGGGGTGAAGCCAATGAAGTAGAGTTGAGGAAGTCGAGTTTCTTTTGATTTAAGGGAAGATCTTACTGCTGTCTTCAGCTACTCGTTGGAAGGTACTCTCCCTAGAGGTGCACAGAGGATGGATTAGAAGCAACAAACTTCATTTACAACACAGGAAATCCTGATTCTATAGGCTTTCCAAGCAGGTTGTGGAAATGCTACAGAAACACACTCAGTATAGTTCTCATCCTACTTTTGACATTGCAGAACTGTAGAAAAAACTGTTCTATTCCTTGTTCTCATAACAGCTTTTTACTGCTCCAGTGGAACCAGTCTGAAGCCTGAGGCCAAAATGAATTTTAGACTGCTTTCCTGGAGATGGCTGAACAGCTGCCTGCCGATGGGAAGTGTTGAAGGAATTCCTTGTTTTGCTTTGCTTATGTACATGGCTTTTGCTTTACCTATCAATCTGTCTTTATCTCAACACACAAGTTTTCTCACTTTTACTCTTCTGATTCTCTTTTCCATCCCACCAGGGAAGAGTGAAGGAGCAGCTGTGTGGTGCTTCGTTGCTTGCTGGGGTTAAACCACAACCTGAAATGTGCATTCAGTACTGAATAATCTGCTTTTTAAAATCGTTGCTAATATTTGCACTTTAGAGTGGCTGTTATCTGATGAATTAACAACATTTAGCTAAGCTTTGAAAGACTGCTTTACACATGTATGTGTGATTTCCATAGTATGAAAGAAAAGGAGAAACAAAGGGGAGGAAATGTCACTGTGTAGTTTGAGGGGGAACAAAGAGCAAACCTAAGAATAAAGCACTAGATTCATGATTTTCAGTCCCCAGTTGTATTTCTCAGACCCCTTTCTCCCACACTGAGACCCTCAGAGGTGTTACACTAGACCAAAAGAGAAGACACTTTTTGAAGTGGTAATCAGTACTGCCAAGACATGACACCATCCTGGAGATAAAAAGAATCAGAAATACTGTTTAGCAAAATACCTGCTATATCCCTACTGGTCCTGCACATGAGCCAACTTTACAAGGTCTCAAAAACCTACAGAATTTTATCAGGCAACAAGCAGATGCTTTTTACCGAAACTTTTTCCTAGCTCTACAAGACTACTTCTTATATTTTTTTGTGTCACTGTTCATCCTTTTTCTCCCTGTCATCTTCTGTGCATTTCTTCAGTCAGCTAACCTCTCTTCCACTATCCACAGCTTTTAAAACCTTTTTTTTTTTTTTTTTACTGTTTTATATCAAGGAATTCCAGAAGCAATATCTGAAAATAATTCTAGCTTTTAGAACATTATTTTGCAGCCTTGCTGTGATTTGACAAGACTGTATGTTTTAGTGTTTCTTAGAGTGATCCATCAAAGTGTATATTGTAGACACCTTGAACTTTTCAGGAATCATAGCTTCCCAGTTGTCATGTATTTTCACATCCAGGACCTATTTCTAAGATCTGTGTGGGAGCCCACACATGTCTGTAAATATGAACAACTTTTCTAAGCTGTATCTTCAGGTCTATAGAAAGTCTTTGCATTCATTTATTTATGTAATGTTCCATAGCCAAGCTATCATTGCAGGCTTATAAGGTGGATAATGTGAATATGTGCAGCATATTTTTTTCAGGAAGATATTTTGTTAAAAGTGCATTCTTTTACGCTCAGTAACAAGCTCTTACACCTCTTTGGGAGTGCAATTCCACTTCTTTCTGTATTTTTTCAGAATTTAAGACTGTTAGGTACTGAATTACAAGGTCATATAATAATATTTGAAACTTTTTTTCCCTCTCTTGTCAGTTCAGATTAATCTACAATAGTTTGTAGAACTCTGATGCTTTTATTAGATTTTGGGATGTGTCAGTTAACACAATATTATTTTTAATTAAACAGATACTATTTCAGTATTGTTTCTCATTTTCCTGTCTAACATATGCTTTCTAGTATGAGATTTAGCATTTGCTTACAAGGCATATGTAGTTTATGGTGAAATTACTTATGTATTCTTTTTAATGTGCTTTAGGAAGACTGGCTACTATTTGGTAAAGTGTCAAAGACTAATCCAAAGATTTGTGTCTTTGACACTCATCTGAACCCCTGGAACATGCCTGGAATGGCTACACAGATGGACTATTTTGACTCATTAATTTAAATGTCATTGTAAGTACCTTGATGTGACTACATAAACATGTATACAGCCCTGACGTGAGCAGCCATAAAGGCAAACTGGTCATAAGAGGAAAATTACTGAACAGAAGAAAATGTCTTCTGAAATAGTAACAGAAATGTCTGCTGAAATTCCTGCCAGTCTGGGAGCCGTTAGCCTGGGAACTAGGTCTGTTAATCAGAAGCATCCTTGAGAATTGCAGCTGGCATCTTTGAAGGACAGCTGGGTACCTCAAAAATGGAGACATTCTGAGATACCTTCTATAAGCCCAAAGACAAGGAACTGTAACTACCACTTATCAGCTGAAAAGGCGAAAAATTATCTGGAAAAAGGGAAAAACATCCTCAGAAAGTAAGAATTGGTAACTGCCATTGGCTGTTTACACTGCAAGAACAGGAAAACAATCTGGAAAAATAAAAACTGGTCTGAGAGCGTAGAAAACATCATCATCTATTGGACGTTCCAGGTCAAAACCAGAAATTAACATCATCTATTATCCACTCGAAGTGGTGACGTCCTATGCCTCCTTATGTCTCTGTAGTATAAAAATTACTTAATTTTTATCCAAAATGGAACTTCTCTCCCTGAGGACTTCCTGTGCTGCATGTACTTTTCCCTTTCTTAAACAGGTTTGCACAAACTTTTTACAAGACCTTGGACTCTCTCTGAGGACACATGGCTGACTCTAAACTCCGTGGTGCAGATCATCTTTGAAGTGAGACTGTCTGTTATTTTATTGGTCTCACTCTGGGCCGACTTCTGGGATCTGTTTGGTTCATCCTCCCACTTATGGGATGGTTGTCCTCCCTTCTGGCATGGTTTGGCCCCCTTCTGAAATCTTTTTAATGCACTTGTTAACATATATATGTATATATAAAGGTAATCTATCAAAAGTATATCTGCTGTTATATTACCAAGAAGTTTGGTTCACTAGTGATAAATTTGTAAACTGTAATATTAAATATACTTTATTGCTGCTGTTATTGGGTGCCGCTATTATTGATTGTTGCTATACTTAGTTACTGCTATACTATTTATCACTGCTGTTATTTATTGCTGATAGTAATATATACATAATTTAATATATACATTCACTTTATTAATCACAGATATAATTGCTAGTGATTTTTGTGGCAACAAGGTAGAGAAATTTAGAGGATAAAACTTCTGTTTCCCTGTGTATGACAGAATCCTATGGACCCATCGTCTTGATCTCTACATGCCCACAGGTCAGGTAACCCTTTAGGTCATGACAAGGCCAGGTTAACATCTACAAAGCACTGTAATTAACACGTGATGGAGCAGTACTGGGTGATTCACCTGTATGACTTCTGAAATTTATCGTCGAAGTCATGGTGTTAAAAGCTAACATATTCATTCAGTAGATATTATAGGTTCTGATTTCCCCTGGAACTAGGACATGGAAGCTGGAAGAGCTGAAGGAAAGCTGAAGGTGGAAAATTAGTATTTACTGAATTGCGACTTAATCTTTTCCCTAAAAAAAAAAAAATAAAGTTGTTATAATTTTTAACTATCGTTTCATTTCAAATTATTATTTGGAGAAATCTGTTCACATTTGTTTGCACCAAATAGCTAAAAGACACCATGTACCTTCAAACAAGACAATGATTTCTTCTTTCTTTAATTCTCAGTATCGCACTGATGTGGCTCTCTCATTTTTAGATTTCTGGGGTCACCACTGTAATACAACATGCAGGAACTCAGTTCTTTTTACTGACCACAATGCATAAGAAACAGAATCCCAACACTTTGTGAAAGGAGAACCCCACTGTACTTGAACTGGGTACTGGTCTGCAGAAGTGAAGGATCAGGACTCCAAAGCAAGCTGAATGAAACCAGAGGCAGAGAGATCCAACTCTGTTGACTGAACTTCTGCCTTTACCTCTCTCTGAAAGCAATGCCTCAATGTAATCTCATGATTCTACTGTTCCTAACCAAGACTCTGAGATGTTATTTGTGGGGGGCAATGTCTCATGGCGGACAGCAGTGTTTTGTCACTTACCTTTTGCTCCATCTGTAAACCTGCAACCAGCACTAGTGATCAGCAGTGTGCTTATTACTTTAGGTGTTTTAGAAATCCAGACTGACTATTTGCACAGTAAACAACAGGGAACCGGAAATGCCCAATTAATCTGTCCAATTCTGTGATTCTATGATTCTATGAATTAAATTCTAAGGCATGATTGAGTTTTTATGGTTTTTAGCTGTCACACCATCTCAGCTGAAGTTGTGAAAATACTCAAAGCACAAACCACTCTAGTTTCTTGTGAGTTGTACCTACACTGTAATTTTACACGGTAACTGGCAATGTACCATCTGTTTATATTGTTTTCCTGTCATTCAGACATGATTTTAAGGAAGTAAGGTGAAGTCAGCAAAGTGGATGAAATCGTTGTGGTTTATTATGCCAAAAAAATAATATAAAAATAAAATACCCTGAAATAAATCCATCTCTGTGTAGATAAGCCCTGGGATTGAAATATGATTATCTGTATCTAAAATCCATTCTTCATTCTCTGTTATTTTTTCAGTAAATATTTGATACTTGCACTTTTTTGTGTCATAGTCACTAGTTATGAGGTCTTCATTTTATGATCATTGGAATTACAGATATTACTCCTGGGATTTGTGATTTTTTACTGTTGATTTCACTGACATTAGGATCTGTGCCACAAAGAGATGTTTCTTTCTGTATTGCTAAGAATAAAAGCTTTTGTATGATACCAGTTTCTCTTTGTTTGTAAACCACTGTGACCTTGTGTGAGCGCAGTTTATTAAAATGCCAGTATTAATTCACAAAATCAGTTCCCCCTCATGCTTTTTTTTTTTCCTAATGAATTTTCTTTATTGTGGCATTCTTTTGTTGTTCATTATAACTTTGAAATGTGTGGATATAAGAACAGCATAAGGTTTTTTTCATTATTTATGTCCATTTCAATCAACATTTTAACTCAAAATCATTGTTCAGGTACAGTGAGGTGGAACAGCAAAGGGAGAAATAGAAGGGAATAAGAAATAATAGAAATACTGAGTCTTGTTTTTTTAACACTTGTTTTACCTTTGTACCACAGCAGACTTGCAGAAATGCAAAAATTAATAAATTGTCTTTCCTTTCTTCTGTTACTATGTTTCTGAGCAAGTCTACCGTCCCAAAATGAAAAAATCTTTTGTTATTATGAATCCATACATTTTATAGAACAGAATCATAGAATCATAGAATCATTTAGGTTGGAACAGTCCCTTAAAATCATCACACCCCACTGTACCTGTCCACTACTAAACCATGTTTCTAAGCACCTCATCCACATGTCTTTCAAATGTCTCCAGGGATGGGGATTTGACCGCTTCCTTGGGTAGTCTGTTCTAGTGCCTGATAAACCTTTCAGTGAAGAATTTTTTTCCTAATATCTAATCTAACACACCCCACACCCCCACACCCCATGCAACTTGAGGCTATTTCTGCTCATCCTTTTGCTTGTTACTTGGGAGAAGAGACCGACACCCACCTTGTAACAACCTTTTTTCAGGCAGTTGTAGAGGGTGATAAGGTCTCCTCTCAGCCTCCTCTTTTCCAGACTAAACAACCTCAATTCCCTCAGCTGCTCCTCATAAGACTTGTGCTCCAGACCCCTCACCAGCTTCGTTGCTCTCCTCTGGACATGCTTCAGCAATGCAACGTCTTTCCTGTAGTGAGGGGGCCAAAAATGAACACAGTATTTGAGGTGCAGCCTCACCAGTGTGGAGTACAGAGGCATGGTCACTTATCTTCACCTAGAACAGAATCACAGAATCATAGAATCATAGAATCATAGAATCATAGAATCATAGAATGGTTTGGGTTGGAAGTGGTCTTTAAAGATCACCCAGTCCCACCCCCTTGCAATGAGCAGGGCCATCTTCACCGAGAACAGGTTGCTCAGAGCCTCGTCCAACCTGACCTTGAATGTTTCCAGGGATGGGGCATCTACCACCTCTCTGGGAAACTTATTCCAGTGTTTCACCACACTTATCGTAAAAAAAATTCTTCTTTATGAGCTTGCAAAGTCTCTAAATTCATTGGAACTTTGACCCAAAAATAAATTAATAGTATGCGATGATAACTTTATGGCAGTGTGTTTGCTTTATCTTTTGTGACAACATAACATGAATAAAAATGTATTTTCCATTATGAGAATCATCATCAATCCACCTAGTAACTTCCTTCACAAGAAAGTAATGGCAAATAGCAGTGAATTAAATATTTGTGAAAATTATTTTAGCGCTAGAGTTAGCAAATAGCTCATTGACATGAGCTTTTCATGCTTGTCGCATCCTTACCAGTTCATTAACTTAAATTTTTCTTCAGTTTTACTGGAATACACAAAGAAAAAATAGACTAAAATGCAAAACCCACTATAGCAAAGCTATCCAGACCATAAAAGTACTGATTCTGAATAAACATTGGTTACTGGTCAGAAATTGAATATTCAAAAAATATACCGGAAGTGAAAATTAAGCCTGAAGTAATCAAGATTTCTCATTCAGGTAAAACTATTGGTTTTGAATGCAGAGATGAATCGGTACAAAAATGCCTTACAGAGTCTGTTTTTTTCTATTAATTTCAGCAGCAGTAAGATCTGGGTTTATATGTAAAAACATAGGTCAAGTCCATGGTTCATTGTATGCTATGATTCCACAGCAGCACTGACACCTCCAAATTGCTGCTGCTGTACACTGTTTACTTTGATGTTTTCTTTTGTTCCATGTTAGTACAGTTGCAAGGCCAAAGTGGTCTTGGTGAATGACAAGGGTGCCTAGGTGATAAAAAGGATTAATTATCGTAAAATTCTAATCTAATTTCCAAATAATGTTAAGACCTAATGAAGGCTACCATTTTAAAATCTTGCTATTTTTTTTCACAGTATGTTACATTATTGTACAAAAATGTTTCTGTCTTTGTATTTTACTATCAACAGCTAGGATATTGCTGATTATTTTTTCAATGCATTCCTACCATGGTAAAATAACCTCTCTTAAATATTAAATAAAATTAAATAATTTCAAAAGCTTTGCTGAGCAAGACACTGAGTTATGCATGACAAACTTTTAAGACTTTTCTTGTGGCTAAGAGGATATTAGCTTCTTTAGAGACTATTAGCATCTGAGAGATTTAAATATTTCTGATGTTTTAGATTTTCATATATAAAAGGCAGAGGAAGAAGTTGCACATGTAACTGTTGTGTAATCCTCTGGGTAGCTTGCAAACTATTTCCTCTGTGCAGGGCAGAGGGATGTTGATCTGTTACAAACACCAACTTCAAGCTACAGAGATTTTTTTGTTTCTGAACAAGGTGACAGCTGTCATAATAATCCATTGTATGAATCCATTGCCTGAATTGTTGCAAAAAGGATGTTCTCCGCAAGTTGTCAATACTCCTCACAGTAAGGAATAAATCTTCTCAATACTGGTCTTATTAGGGAGCTTGGTTTAGGACTCATAAATCTTATTTGACATCTAGCAAGGTAATCAGACTGCTACTACATTAAAAAATTCTTAGTA
Organism: Butorides virescens; assembly: GCA_017310255.1. Taxonomy (NCBI): domain Eukaryota; kingdom Metazoa; phylum Chordata; class Aves; order Pelecaniformes; family Ardeidae; genus Butorides; species Butorides virescens. The sequence continues at coordinate 729 of JADKXX010007236.1, read as the reverse complement.
AAAAAATTAATAGACTGAGAAACCTCATTTTAGACATTGTATTGATTGTTTCTTTAAGCTGAAAATTAAATCTCAGCTGGAGGTGAAAATTTTTTGTCATCCCAAACTGAGAGAGTGTAGCAAAGGTTTCAAAAAGTTCAAACCACTCATAAGCAGTAAAACAAGTTACAAGTCGTCTATGGTATCATAACTAAAAAATACTATTTTACACTACTACAATACAACAATATTGTAACTTTTTCAAGCAAAATTTTAGAACACAGCACATTTCAAAAGACAAATCCCAAGGGGTTCTTTTGTTGCAATCTCATTTTTTTTCAGACAAAGGGTTTAAAAATCCGACATTTTTTTTTTTTTAAATTAACCAGAACCATAATAGAATTCCATGCAGTCTAACATTTAAAATGTATAGAGTAGAATATAGGCACATAAATACACTGCTTTATTTTAACAGATGATGCTCCAAATTTAAGCTACAAACACATGACCCTCTTGTTTGAATCAATTTAAATTTACATTGGCATGGTTTAATCCCAGTCGGCAACCAAGCACCACACACCTGCTCATTCATCCTCTCCTCACTGGTGGGATGGGGAGAGAAAATCTGAAGGGCAAAAGTAAGAAAACTCATAGCTTGCTTGAGATAAGAGCAGTTTAATAATGGAAATAAAATATAATAATAATAATAATAATAATAATAATAATAATAATAATAATAATAATAATAAT
>JADKXX010007235.1:0-18009 GCA_017310255.1 Butorides virescens | reverse complement strand
ATAATAATAATAATAATAATAATAATAATAATAATAATAATAATAATGTAATGAAAACAATGAGAGAGAGAGGAACAAAACCCGGGGGCGGGTGTGTGTGGAAAGAGATGCAACTGCTCACCACCCACCAAACGATGCCCGTCTGGTCCCTGAACAGCCGTCACTGCCCCCTGGCCAACTCCCTTCCGTTTATTATACTGAGCATGACATCATATGGTATAGAATATCCCTTTGGGTCAGCTGTCCTGACTATGCTCCCTCCCAGCACCTCCTTGCTGGCAGACTATGAGAATCTGAAAAGTCCTTGACTTAATATAAACACTGCTTAACAACATCAGTGTGTTACCACATTATTCTCATGCTAAATCAAAACCACAGCACTATACCAGCTACTAGGAATAAAATTAACTCTATCGCAGCCAAAACCAGGACATACATAAATTGAGATATTTTACTTCACAGATTGAGGTCCCACCTACAATTTAGATGTTGAGGAAATTCAGGACAGTGATACAATTTCTAGAGTAAATATCTCAATCTGTCATGCAGGATTCATCATAGGTGCTCAAAGTGACTTCAGATAACTTCTCCAGTGTGGTGCTTGGTGCACAAGTTTTGGTCACTATGCAGATGTCCCAGATGGCTAATTTCTCCTTATACATATTGATGTACACTTTAGAGCTCTATGTACTTCATCTTTGTGATGTGTGTTCTTCATGTCTCTAGACGCCTTCGTAATAAAATGGTTTACATGACATTACTAAAGACATTTCTTGATGAAATTTGGAAGCCAAGGTTCCTCTACATCCCAATGCCAAGCCAAGAACTGCTGAGCTGTAAATACCTTTTCCCCAAGCCCCATTTTCACAGTCAATACCAAGAAGACAGAACATTCACTAATGCATATTCCCTTTTTCTTGTTACAGTTCTAAAATTTTGACTAGGTTTTGTTGTTACCTCTCAGCATTCCCATATGCTCTACCATGCTACTATTCTGAGCTTCTCTAAAGCTTATACAAATTTTGTTGTTTTTTTTCTTCTTTTATGCTTCTTTTTCCCAGCACCATTTTTAACTCAAATGCTAAAATAAAAATATTTTGTGTATTTCTACAAGTAGTAGAACACAAATCTCCTCTTAGGACCTTCACGTTGGAGAGGTTCAGGTGGGATACTAATGGTGAATGCAAGAGAAAAAACAATGACAGCAGTAGCTGACAGCAGGATACAGATGGCAGAAAAGTTGCTGTTGAGCTGTGATTGGTCTTCACAGAGGTTAGCTGACAAAGTTGTCAGGCATGTATATGGAAAGTTTAGCCTTAAGTACACCTTTAAACATTTAAAGATAACTAGCTGTTGGATGCTGACACAACACAAATGTCAAAAGTGGATGGAGCACATATAGACCTTGTCAGTCTCCATCAGTGCAAAGGTAGACTAACAAATTTCTCCCATTCCCAACACCATCCACTCTTAAAAAAAAAATAATAGTGGAAAACATTTAAATGTAAGAAGCATAAAGTCATTTAACATTCAGGAAAAATGTGGAAAAAAACCCCAAACATCTGTAGAATATATCTACTTTTGAAAGAACAAGAGTTTTTAAGTAAAAATCTGTTGAGAAATACAGCCACTTGAGTCATATACTTCCCCGTTTCACTTTCTTTCATCAGCAAGCTAATAACATTTACCAGTACCTGAAAAGGCTTCCCTCTTCTGAGTTATAATTCCTAGCTATGTCTTGGTTTCAGCTGAAACATCTGTTCCCTGTCTCATACACTAAAATGACCCATTTATATTCATAACATACTTTTCTGAGTCCTTATGTAAGTAAATAAGAACTTCTCAGGTCTCCAGACTTATGCCATATTAGTCACATTAGGTCATCAGAAGATCGCTGCCATCTACTTAGGCTGTGCTTAGCAAGGGCTTCTTGGAGATCAGTATCAGCTGTATGTAGCAGACAGTCTTAGCACTTCACCAAATCATCAGAAATTCTGGTCCTGGCAGTTTTCTTGACAAGAATTTTGGAAGTATGTGTACCTGTGAGCAATCAATGGGCTTACTTTCCCCTTCTAAAGTGGAAAAATAACAGATTTCAGCATTTCCAGACTTCTGGCTTAACTGTAAATATATTTACAGATATTTCCCAAATCTATTTTGTAATTAAATGCACATATATGAATAGCTGAAACCCAGTAGAGTCATTAACTGTTGGGACTTTTTTGGTTTTCTCTTGTTCATATAGAATTCTGAGTGAGCTAAGATCAAGAGTTACCAATGTATATAATGAAATAATCTATGAAATAAAACATCAGCTTCTGTTAATGTTCTTGAACCAACTCAACCAGTCCTTATTGAAATAGGCAGTATGTAAACATCACTTAAAAATATACAGTCTAAATATATATATATATACATCTCAAAAGGAACAATCCAATCTTGATTTCTCGAGGAGAATTTAGACCTGTGAAAACTTTGACAGAATCCAATCTGCATTATTTGTGCTTCATTTTGGGAAGGGTTATATAATCTAAATATTTACTGAGTTGCAACTTCCTAGCACCCTTCAAAAGCTTGTTCTATGTATGAAAAACACTTTGGTAATGAATATTAAACAATAATTAATGTCAACGTGTTATAAAGAATAGTAAAGTATATTCTGACAAACAGGAATTTAGTTTTTTCATATCATTGTACTAGAGAGTTAATACATGCACTGTACACATTTTTAAAATGTCTTCAGTGTATGACAAGTTTCTGCATTTTCTCTGTGTATGATGTATAAAATCTTGCAGCCACCTCTGATTTTTATATGCCCATCTCTTTTAAAAGTTAGCTGAAACCATACCCTTCTATTTGAATGAAATGAAATTTGCAAGAACAATAATCAGCTAATCCCTCTACATTTTTTTCTATTTCAACAGTTTTTATGTCAGCATTATTTCCCACACTAACTTCTTACATCCTCATGCAACTTCCAGATTTTTTTCTCTGCAGACATTTTATATATGTTATTTGAAGCTGTCAGTATATAAAACTCAGAGATATCATTGAAAGAAGGGACAGGTAACACATCATTTTCCTTTCTCTCTGAACTGCAAGGTAGCAGAATAACTTAAGCAGGATTTTCCTTCTGTTTTCTTTTGGATATACAATGCAAGAACTGAGTGCTCATCTTCAAAAATATACTGAAATCAAGCAATGAGGTCTGCTCTGAACGTGTCTAGTTGCTCAGATTCCCAAGGGACTGGAATTCCAGAAGACAATGAAAAATTATAGATTTACACTAGCAAATTTATAACCCTTCACCAGGATTTGGAAATGTCTGGTTAATTCCTTTCATATCTCATTCATAGGTGTGTAGAAGTAGAAGTTGTAATTGCAGTTTCCTCTGTTCACATTACTGAGATTCACAGAATCGCAAGGGTTGGAAGGGACCTCAGAAGATCATCTAGTCCAACTCCCCTGCTAAAGCAGGTTCTCCTAGAGCATGTTACACAGGACTTCGTCCAGGTGGGCTTTGAATATCTCCAGAGAAGCAAACTCCACAACCCCCCTGGGCAGCCTGTTCCAGTGCTCTGTCACCCTCAGAGTAAAGAAGTTTTTTCTCATATTCAACTGAAACCTCTTATGTTTCAGATTATGCCCATTGCCCCTTGTCCTGTCACTGGACACCACTGCAAAGAGTCTGGCTCCGTCCTCATGACATCCACCCTTAAGATATTTGTAAGTGTTGTTGAGGTCCCCTCTCAGTCTTCTCCAGGCTAAACAAGCCCAGCTCTCTCAGCCTTTCCTCATAGGGGAGATACTCCAGTCTCCTCATCATCTTTTCTGCCTTCCTCTGAACTGTCTCTAGGAGTTCCTCATCTTTCTTGAACTGGGGAGCCCAGAACTGGACCCAGTGCTCCAGGTGGGGTCTCACCAGGGCAGAGTAGAGGGGGAGGAGAACCTCCCTCAACCTGCTAGCCATCCTCCTCTTAATGCGCCCCAGGATACCATTTGCCTTCTTGGCAACAAGGGCACACTGCTGGCTCATGGTCAGCTTGTCGTCTGCCAGGACTCGCAGGTCCCTCTCAGCAGAGCTTCTTTCCAGCAGGTCATCCCCCAGCCTGTACTGGTGCACGGGGTTCGACCTCCCCAGGTGCAGCGCTTGACACTTGCCCTTGTTGAATTTCATCAGGTTCCTCTCCGCCCAACTCTCCAGCCTGTCCAGGTCCCACTGAATGGCAGCACAACCTTACGGTGTATCAGCCACTCCTCCCAGTTTCGTGTCACCAGCATCTGTCCCCTCATCATATTTAGAATTAGTATTTCCTCCTTCCTTTACTAAGTGATTTGATCCTGGTCCAGTGCTGCAAAAATAAAATAAATCTTGGAAGAGTTTCTACAAAGTCAACAATTTTTTTTTTTTTGAGCATCAAAGGTTGTCAACACTTCACACTGTTGGATGACACATAACATCCTAACACATGCTTGCTCTTTGTATCTTAAGAAAATATTTGAGACCAGCATGTGAAAGGGCTTCTTAGTTGCATCCTGATTCTAACTCACTACCGAGTGTTTGGTCTTTGATATTGGCATTTTTACAGAATTTCTGTAACTGCAGCTGCTTATATAGCATTTGCTGATAGAATTATTAACTATACTGGAAGCCAGATCTGCAGTAGTGTTCAACTTCAAAATACTGTTACTGCTATTCTAGTTTGGTAGTTGTTACAGCAACCAAAAGAGAAAAAATGCAATGCAAACAGAACATGCATGCTTGCTTCAAACTTAGGAATTCAAGATTGCTTTTTTCAGCTAGTACTAGCTAGCTTTACTCAGACTTTTGTCTTACAAGGGTGTTGTTCAAATTCTTGGAATACTCAAGAGTTCTCTCTAGTGTGGTCTGATGGTGCTTAATAAATTAATATATATTTTAATCTTACAGAACATGAATTCACTGTGAGCTGTTTCTCTGCCTGCTGTTTTTTTTGAACTAGATGTCAGATATAAACATGTATGACAGACAATTAACAGGATAGTGATGCTTTAAATACTGAAAAGTACTGCTACACGAACAAAGCCTTCAGGGAAACCATCACTGAGTTTGTCAAAGAGTTGGTGGTGTTGCCAAGATACCTACTCCAGCCTCACCATTACTGAGAATTATACTGTCAAAGCAAAGGAAAATTCACATGGTTTGAGATGTCAAACGAAATGCTTTGCCATCAGCTTTATCCAAGCAGATAAAACTTCAGTAAATAAAACTCCTCACTGACTTCTGCTTGTTAGCTTCTATATACATAACCAATGTTAGAACCTGTTTACAGGAACTGTGAGTAGCTATAAAAAGGTCTGATCTTTCTACCACTGGGAATACTTGCATTAAAACATTCTTAAAAGATGCTGTTCTAAATTTTTGCAAAAATATCTAAGCAAGTGTACTGGTCAGTTGACTGTCTTCCTCAGGCCTAAGGGCTACTATAGCTTAAGCCCACTCTTTATGAGTTTTATATTTTTAGTATCCATGAAAAGTTTTCTAATACAGTCTTTTCTTCCCTTTTTTGATTTTGAGAGCTCTGTAAAGATGCTATTAGCTAGAGCACTTTTTGTCATTTAATAACAGCAGGGCTTTTTTTTTTAAGTCTTGCCTGAAAAAAAGTGGAAAAAATATAGAAGCAGCCTGACAGTTTGTCAAGTTTTGCTGGAATTGTTTATAAACTTAACTTTGACAGAATTTATATACTAGTACTTTTGTGTTCCTGACAACCTCAGCATCTAGGAGATAAAGGTACTCACTCAGCTTTGCAAGTTGACTTTGTAAAATCAGTATTCTCACTGTTTGTCATCAATAGTTTTGCAGATGACACTCAGTAAAAACTTGTTCTTTAATTTCTTTTTTTTTTTTTTAAATCAACTTAAAATGCACCTAAAGCACTCTAATTTGAATCATCATCAAACTTCTAAAGCCCTGAAAGATCATTGGTTCCACCAGGGTCCTCATTAAGACTTGCAAATTTTAAAAAGTGGCTTGTTTTGGTGGTGTTTGTAACTATGTAGTTCTGTGCACCATAAGCTCCAGAAATCTTAGGGTTTATACTCAATCTTAGCTTTTTGTACTAAACAAAACAGAAAGTATTTGGAGGATGTGGGATTTCAGAAAAAATGGGAAATATTGTCAGTGGTACAGAAATTTACTGTGTGTTGGAATACTAACCAAGCAAATAAAAATATTTTTACTTGGTTTTCAACACAAGAAAACAAAACTCTTCAAAGATGTTCTGAAAATGTATGTGTGTGTCTGTGTATGTTTAAAGATTATCAGTTTGGCATACAGTGAACACATGTTAAAAACTTCACTTTGCTTAATGGGTTGATGTACCTTTGTGAGCAGTGATGTAACTTATTTACAATTTTCTCTGTTAAGTGTGAAAATACAACTGATGCCATCAGCTTGTTGAATAAAAACTCTCAGAAGTTCTCCTCAAAACCCCCCCCACTCCAAACCAAGAGTGAGAAATGGTCCTTTTCTATGTCTCTTGACAATTACAATGATCCATTTCTACGTGCCCTGTAGCTGGATGTAGAAGAAATGTACTACAAATGTGAGATATTAAAAATATGATTAAAGGTACAAAATGTTGATAGTTTTTCACTTCAAGGAACTCAGTCGGAGAAACAAGGCTTGTATGGAGTTTCTGTCTCTAGCTTTGTCAGTGATAAACCACAACAGACTTGTATGTGAGTCTTCCTTATTTACTGAATACAAATGGGCGTCGGTAAGAAATGGCCTCCTTAGCACCTAAAATGATGGTCTACAAGTGGTAGTATATAAGAGACTAATGAACTTCAGGCAGCTAATATACTTTCGTGATATTAAAAAAGCAAAAACAATCCCAAACAAAAACAAAACAAAACAAAACAAAAACAAAAAAAAAAACAAACCAAAAAAAACAGCAAAGAAAAAGTAAGGAAGGAATATAAATATCTGGCGTTACTAAAGATTCATATGCCACTTCTTCTACATTCAGGAACCTAAACTTTGCCCAATGGCTTTTCAGGTACCCAGTTGTTTTATTCTGATCTTGCTTCTTATGCCCAAAAGCTGAATTACCAGTATTTATGGGCAGAAAATCTGCTGTATCTCAAATTAAATTTACTAAAAATGTAAATAAGAGGGAAACTTAATGACTACATTTACAAATAGCTTTAGTTTTAAAGTTTTAATGATAAAAATAGTCCAGAAATTATTCTGGATCTATTAAGATGTGAGAAAACATTGTAGCTACTCACTGAGATCGTAAAGATACCATAATCATACTGTGGCATTGATAGCTAGATTTTATTATTACAAGTGAGACTTAAGAAAAATCCTTTCCATGGCAAATGAATAAATATAAATAAAGCAGATATGACTGTATGATTATGTGAACTACTTCTTTGTTAGGGGCAAGGGAATCATGGCTATAAATAGTTCCCTTGTTTTGGGTTACATCTTGTTAAAAATTCTCTGGAATTTTGTATGATATCTTAGAATTAGAATTAGTTCAAAACTTTTCTTTAAAATTTGTGATGAAAAAGTTCTGTCACTTAAACAAAGTTTTCTATGGCATTTGGTTCACCATCACAGCAGAGGGGTATAATAGGGGTTTTTTGGTGTTTTTTTTTTCTGTATGGTACAGAATTTAAGATTTTATGTAATTTTATTTTACATTTTAGTCTTTCTTTGTAGGATGTAATTTTATTAATGTAAATTTTTTCCTTCAATACAAATTTACTAGAATCTTAACTGAAACTTCCTATATGCCTATTTAGAAATTCTAGTTTAATAATGAGGCAGTTAAACCAGTTGTGTTTGGAAACAAACAATAAAGGCAAGACCAAAAAGATGACAGAGAGAAAAAAATGTTGATATTGTGAAAAATTCTGTGCCTGTATTACTAGGAGCTTCATATGTGAAAATAATTAAGATTACATATATCCAAGTTATTGATGATTTTCACTTGATTTTACTCAGGCAAGGATTTTTTTCCTGGCTTATCTATAATAAAAACAAGAAGGAACTAATGGGCCAGATGTTCATAAAGTGTTTATCAATAAAATGTTCTTGGATTTTCCCTGAAGCTATTGAATAAAGAAATCAAATGCTAGACTAAAGAAAGCATTTTCAGATTATGTTGCAATTCCAATATTTGATCTGCAAAAGCAAATAAAAAGCTTTTTAATAATTTTATAAGGAAAGCCAAGACATTACCAGGTTGTATAATGTGCAAGTACTACATCATTTCATTTTGATATGTTATGAAAATAGGATGTTAAGTCATGTTTTAACTATTTCAAATTGATTATTCATCAACTCCACTATTTGTGAAGGTGAAAACAGTTATTAATTATACATGCTATCTTATGTATATTAATATATATGATTCTATATATGCATTCAAGTGAGTTGGTGGGGAAACCATATATCTACATTTTGAATAAAAATTTGCAGTTTTAGATGGATGGAAGAAACTGATCCAAATTCCCAGGTAATTTCACTTAGTTAACCAAATGTCACTAAACACTGAAAGTACAGAACACCCTATGTTTCTGTAAAGCACAGATTTCTCATAATCATAATCATAATCATAAATCAGAGGTCATAATAAATCAGAATTTTCATAGGATCAGGCTCAGGGAAGGATGTAGGGAGCATCTGACCACAGCTCCTGTAGAGAAAGTGAATTTATCTCAACCCAAAGGGGACTGGAGGGTGGCCTTTGGTCTGCTTAAAACAGCTATAGCAATTGCATAGATTGGTTGACTAAATCAGTTGAGCAAATCAACCAGTTATATCGATTGAGTGAATCAAGCAACTGTGTAACTGCTTTTCTCTGAGTTCATCAAAAAAATGAAAATGTCTTCCTGAGACAGCCAGGCCAACATGTGCTGGGGTAGTGTATATGTGAGTAATCCCAACACAGAGTGTGAAAACTGAACAACAAAAAGAACTTTGAGGGGAGCAGTGGGCTTGAGCTGGTTTGAACCCATGCCTTCCTTCCTGGCAAACGGGGACACCCAGTGTTGTGACAATTGCCACATGTTATACAGACAGGCAGTGAGTATCAAGTTTGTAATGTGATTCAATATATATAGATAGGGCCATTGCTGCACCCTGCTAACTAGCTTGTAGCATTGTTACATTTCTCTGCTAAATCAAAATCTCATGTAACTTCAAAGAGTTTCAGAAAACTAAATTTTGTATTATGTACTAAGCACTCTACATGTGGAACATCTGAAAGAACCTGGTCAGTGTATACTGGACCATGATATGCTGGCACCCTGCTCTTCTCCACAGCCTTCATCTGTCTTTCCATCTCTACAAACTACAGGCTTCCAGCACACCCTGTGCCTCTCATGCAGTCTATATGACTTCTCTTTAACATACTAAGAAACAAAATATACAGTCTGTTGCAGATGCTACGAGATAATATGGCTCTTTTTAGAACTTCTTTTTTTAAAATCTGGTGTGCTCTAACTAGCCTATCTGAGGTGGGTTAAGAGATAGCCAATATAAATTCCAATCCATTTGAATTTTCATAAACTTCAAAAGAAAAGTGTCAACCTATACAGAACTTTTGATTACAACTGATTGCAAATGTGGTTGGAATGTATTCCATTATCTTTCCAAAAGTAAAAGCAATAATAATAATTGCAAATTTTTTCAACATACATCTTATTTCTTAAGCAGAAGGCTGAACTCTTAAATTTAATAATTCTCATCTGCTAATATGTTCTTTGCAAGAAATAAAACAATTAATATTAAGGTTAAGATGTCTGTATTTTTCAGTAATGATGAGAAGACAGGGAACCTTTCATCAGCAAAAGAGTAAGTATATAAAAGCATGTCAACAGTATTGTATATATTTTGAAATTATACAAAAAAGGGAATAATTTCTTATATACTAAGAATGTAGCAAGCTTGTTAGGGGGAGTGGTGGAAAAAGTGAGAAAAAACTGTCATGTTTAAGCACATTGCACAAGATGTGACTAAGGTGCTTCCTTGCCATGCTGATGTAAGAATATAAGTGACCTATTTCACATCAATTTAGCTCATCTTATGTCTTGTCAAGAGTGAAGATAGAATTCATCTTGCTTATCTTTAGCTATATAGAGGTTGAATATCTCACATAAACTAATCATATAGGTTCCTTTTATAATCAGTGGTAACAGTTACATCGCAAGGTGAGTTATTCTCCCAGCTTATTTCATTCCCCTGCCTCCATTAAGTAACTGTGACTAACTGAAATGCCATGGTTAAATTCCAGAAAAATAGAATTTGATTCCAGCCCTCAGAAACCTTCAGATCTGTGTGTTCATCGATGTTGCAGTTATGTTATGGTCTCAAAAACACATAAAACTTTGAAATCAGATTTTTTCTATCGGAAAAGGTTAAAAATTATTATAGATCTAGTTAATGATGATACCACCATCGAAGTATTAGTGAAGACAATAGGTCGAATATCCTACAAAGCATGAGAGATTAATGCTTCCAGATGACGGTTGTTTCACTACCTGTGGTTATCATTAGCAGTCATATGGACTTTGGAAGAGGCTGAAGCAGGATTCACTGGGCAATCCAGATTATCAGAAAAGCAGTACTGTACCTTCCTAGAGGTGTCCTTGGTTAATTAGTATTTGTATATTTAAAAGAGAGTAATTATGAAAGAACCCCCACAACTTTGACCTAGTGTGACTTTGTACATGTTTAATTATAGACATTGAAAAGTACAGTACCCTACTTCTGAGGACATTTCAGTGGTTTTAATCCTTCACAAAATTTTCATATTTAAGACTACACTTTTAGTTCATAATACTTTACTACTTAAACAGTTTAAGAATAAAATTAATAAAAAATATAATCATTACAGATTATAAGTTCTGTTAAAAATTCTTCAATGTAAAAAATCCTTCTACTGTCATGGTTTATGGGACAATGTGATGTTGCATGACTTCCCGCTTTTTTTTGGACCTTGGAAGTCAAGAGTCTGTCTGCTTTCACTGTAAATGTCAAAGATGTAATAATTATTTTCTGGTTGCTATGTACATGCACTAAATACCATTCCATATCTTCTCAGATCAGTTTTGACTAATTTGCCCAAGATACACATATTGATATTAGTAATGTTGACTTCTACAGCCCAGGATTCCTCTTTAAAGTTAATTATATATTTGGCATATGCAATATCAGTGGAATATCACATATGTAAATGCAAGGTATAATTAAATGTGCAAAAATACATTCAAATAAAAAAGATGCTAGAAAAGTCATTACAAAACTTCAATAAACTAGTCATTTTAATACTTTATCCCTCCATATAAGAGCTATTCTTGAAGGCTGTTTGTTATATAAGGAAAACTTGAGCAAATTTGAAATATTCATATTCATAATATGGTAATTTTTTTTTCTGACTTCAATAAGAGAATAGTCTTAATGTTTGCTGGTCCTCATTGGCAACATAGGGTAACAGCCTGAAGGAATTCTAGGATGAACTTCTGATGACAAAATGGATTGCTGTGTGCAAGGCTTCATAATCTTTACTTTCAGGAGTGAATTACAAATTAAAAATGTCTATTATGCCTCCTAAATAACTCTTCAATCCCTTGGTCAATGACCGCTAAAGTAACATAATTTGCAAAGAAAAAAGGTTTCATGAAACCAGTGGCAAATATAAAACAGCTACAAATGAATATCACTGAAAAAAAAAAGCTAATACTTTTCTGCAAAATTAGCAAGCCACATCATGTGCTGCTATTTGGTCATAGAAATAAATAAAATATATATGAGGAAAAAAGAATTATTTCATAACAAAAAGGAAAAGACAGTGAATATGGAAGGAAGAAATAAGAAGTATGTGGCAAAGGTTCCATAAGAAATCAGGTTTTATCACTGCCATTATTCAGGTTTTACCAGTCCCACTATTCACAGAGTAAATTGCTTATATGATAATCAAATAACAACATCTTTGTGTATGTGAGGTCGTCTTCCTTCTTCTATAAGGTTAAAATATATTTGCCTTTCCTTATATGGGACTCTGCGTGTCTGATATCTAATATTTTTTAAGTGTCCTTTTCTGTCTCAGATAAGGGAAAAAAAACAAGATACTTTAATTTCTTTCCATTTTATCTCATTTTGCTTGTTGAGTTAACACAAAATAATATTAGTATTTCTAACAAATATGTTTAATTTTTTATTTCATAATTTTAGTTTTGCTGAAATTCCAGAATGCATATTCTTCTTTGTACAAGATAACATTAAGATACATTCAGAAACAGTCTTGTTTACTCCTTGTCACTGTGGGGAAAGGAATATCAAACAAAATGACACTACTAAGGTTAATTTATGAAGTGGGACAAGTTGGAGATGTTCTGTGTCAGAAAAGCTTTGCACATGCACTGTCATACACACACGCATGCACACATGAAAAACACATTCCAGTTAATTGAGACCTGCCCCAGTAACCACACCGGTAAGTCAGCACAGCCCAGCCTGGAGAAACACAACATCCACTACCTCTAGTGTCTGCATTTAGGATCTAGGCAGGGTTTGGCACTGACACCTCAATAACTCTGCTTCCAAAAGTGTTGGAAGGCTGTGTGACAATGTTCCCCCTGTCTTTACGACTGTGTGAGTTTATATCCAGGTGTCAGCATAGGCTGTTAGCCAAATCCGTTAACAGTTATACTGTGGTATATCTTTCCTTCCAAGTAAGGTCCTGATGCTTCCAAGACAAGTCTTTAGTGAAGTTGCTATAGTTCAGTGAAGGTGCTATAGTTCAGTGATAGTTTGAGGAATTCACCTATTTTACCTTTTCAATCTATTTTATCTTTCCAAACTGATGTCAAACTGATAGTGAAAGATAGTGAAGGATAGTGAAACACTGGAATGGGTTGCCCGTTGATGGCAGAGTTGGTGGAGGCCCCATCCCTGGAAACATTCAAGGCCGGGTTGGATGGGGCTCTGAGCAGCCTGATCTAGTTAGCAGTGTCCCTGCTGACTGCAGGGGGGTTGGACTTGATGACCTCTAGTGGTCCCTTCCAACCCAAAACATTCTCTGATAAGATTAGCGCAGGTTTTCTCACTCAGTTTTGCACTAAGCCATTAGGCCCACACACATTGCTTTGATGAAGATTCATTTTCACATTATTATTTTGGTCATACCTTTGATAGAGCTATTGCAGAACTACCTATAAACATAAGCATATTTGTTTTAAGATTCTGCAGAAAGCATGTACATTTTATACTTCAGTCATGGGTACATTGACATCTTGTGGCAGCTAATACAGGTAATCTTTACACCATTATATTAAGATTTGAATATTTAAAATATATGTTTATACAGCTTTTCTTTTTTTTTTTTAATTCAGACCATATTGTCACTTATCTCAGTGAAGAGCTATAGAAACATTACTTTGGATGAATGTTTTCTGTTGCTTCTGCTTCTGTCATACTGAAATTCAGATACTTCACATTGATACCAATGTTGACATTTATAGAGAGGAAAAAAAAAATGAAAACTGCAAAGAATTCTTTCTTCTTTGTGGTGGTTTGACCCTGGCTGGACACCAGGGGCCCACCAAAGCCACTCTGTCACTCCCCTCTTTAACCAGATGGAGGAGAGAAAAGTAAATCAAAGGGCTTGTGGGTCGAGATAAGGACAGGGAGAGATCATTTTTCAGTTACCATCATGGGCAAAACAGACTCAACTTGATAAAATTAATTTAATTTATTATCAATCAAAATCAGAGAAGGAGAGGGTAAAAACTGCTCCATCTTAAAACACCTTCCCCCCACTCCTCCTTTTTTCCTGGGCTCAACTTCACTCCCAGTTTCTCTACCTACTTCCCCCCAGCAGTGCAGGGGGATGGGAATGGGAGTTCGGGTCATTTCATCACACATTGTCTCTGCTGCTTCTTCTTCCTAGGGAGAGGACCCTTCCTCTGTTCATGCATGGGGTCCCTCTCACAGGAGACAGTCCTCCATGAGCTTCTCCAATGTAAGTCCTTCCCATGGGCCACAGTTCTTCACAAACTGCTCCAGCATGGGTCCATAATTTCCATGGGGTGCAGTCCCTCAGGAGCAGACTGCTCCAGTGTGGGTGACCACGGGGTCACAAGTTCTGCCAGCAAAGCTGCATCAGCTTGAGCTCCTCCCCCCACAGGTCCTCAAAGTCTTGCCAGGAACCTGATCTGGTGCAGGCTTCCCATGGGGTCACAGCCTCCTTCCTTCAGGCATCCACCGGCTCTGGCATGGGGTCCTCCATGGGCTACAGGTGGTTATCCGCTCCACCATGGACCTCCATGGACTGCAGAGGGACAGCCAGCCTCACCATGGTCTTCACCACAGACTGCAGGGGAATCTCTGTTCTGGTGCCTGGAGCACCTCCTGCCCCTCCTTCTTCACTGACCTTGGTGTTTGCAGGGCTGTTTTCTCTCACTCCTCTGACTCCTCGTCTCTCTCCAGCTACTGAGCCACAGCAGTTTTTTTTCCTTCTTAAATATGTTATCACAGAGGCACTTCCACCATCATTGATTGGCTTGGCCTTGGCCAGTGGCAGACACAGGGAAAACTTCTAGCAGCTTCTCACAGAGGCCACCCCTGTAGCCCCCCCCCACTACCAAGACCTTGCCACACAAACCCAATACATTCTTACAGGATAAAAATCTTCCAGAAATTGTGTTGTGTCCTCACAGATATTACTGAGAAAACAAAATACATTTTTAAACAACTTTTTAGTTCTTTATAGATTTTTTAAAAAATTTATCCATAGTGGTGGAAATAATGAGCTAAGAAAAAAGCCTCAGAAGTAATTGCCCCAGAGTGGTTGTCTGTTTGACCAGAGTAAATACTTCATTGAGACAAAATCTAAATTGAGTAGTTCTTTAACAAGGGAAATGAAAAAAAAAAAAAAAACCCACCAAAAAACCAACACACAACTTGACTATTCTGGACAGAAGGAATGCGACACATCTCACTTAAAATCAGATAACTATATCTGAGCTAGCTTCTCTGGGAAGGATTTAATTGCTTAACATAAATATTTAATGTCATTTTTAACTCTCTGTAATATTTCCCCCGGCTTCCATCATAACTTCAGCTGATCTTTGTCTTTCAGAGCCACACCTGCCACCCCCATGAAGGCATTTCAGGTGCCCCAATCATCTATACTGGTAATGGACTCCAAAGCTTAAGAAGCATCCTGAGCCTTATTTTATTTTGATAGCCACAAGAAAGTAATATAGATTTTAGAGGGACAATTCTGATCTATTTTACATCTGCTTGAAGAGGATAGGAAGGGGTCACTAGGAATGCCTATTTCTCTTCACTAATTGTAAGTCTAGACAACTATCCTACATGTAAATATTTATGTTAGAGCTCACTCAGGTAGGATCCAATGTGATACCATGATTCCTAGATTTAGGTATCTATGTGCAAATTAGGTCTCTCATCTCCTGTTATATGTAACAGAGATTGAATAAGTTAATAAACAAACCGGAGAGGGTTTCAGTTTATTATCTACTAAGGGCTTCTTTTGTTTGACTGAACATATGAGTCTAGTGCCATTTGCCTGGCCTCCAACTATCAGTCCAGCTCTCTTCTGTGACCTGTGCTGTATGCAATTGCTCCATGAAAATGTCTCAGTGTCTCATATAAAACCAGACATCTATGACTAAGTCAACTGAGTTGAGTCAAAGTCAATTTTTGGAGTTCTCTGTTCAACTGTATTGTGTGATGGTACTTACTTAGCTGGTATTTTTCTCTGTTTTACTATCAAAATAAGTAAGTACAAGTGGGTACAAACTGAAACATAAGAAGTTTCAGTTGAACATGAGGAAAAACTTCTTTACTCTGCGGGTGACAGAGCACTGGAACAGGCTGCCCAGGGAGGTTGTGGAGTCTCCTTCTCTGGAGATATTCAAGCCCGCCTGGATGAAGTCTTGTGTAACATGCGCTAGGAGAACCTGCTTTAGCAGGGGGGGTTGGACTAGATGATCTCCTGAGGTCTCTTCCAACCCTTGTGATTCTGTGATTCGTTAGGGTGCTTACCCAGAGAGGAAGAAACTAGGCTATGAATTTCTAATCCATAGAGGAAGAAGCAGCACTGAAGGCCATCCTCTGTTTTCTGACAATCCAAGCCACTAGTTTCTTTCTGGTTTTCCTTCTCAGCTTGAATCTGGAACTCCTTTGTGAACATTTTCCCACAGGGAAGATTGACATTAATGGAAAGAAAAGACTGTGCCCTGATCAGGCACCTCTATTGCCTTGTGCTTTGGAACATTACCCTGGCAAGGACGATGAGGATGTTCACATGAAGAGGAAATGGAAGCATACTGGAGAGCAACAACTGGCTTTAAAATAATTTTTTTTTTTTCATTCACTATATGTTGTCTGTTTAGAAAAAGTGAACTAGTGGCAGAAGGATTTTATAATGTTTCTGACTATTTTCCTTCTAGTATTCAAGTGGCCAGGATCCATAAAGAAAAAGCAGTATCTTAAAAAATGTACAAGTTGATTATCATGGTAAAAGAATATAATTGTTGCTGGCACCAGGACCAATGAGTCCCATAAGTTCTGGTACTCAAGCCTACACCCACTGCCCCTTCTACATGAATACCAGCGCTTCCATCCCTCCACATCACTCCTGTAGCTGGTCCAGACCTGTGGTTTCCCCTGTAACTGACTCTCATACTCCAAGTCTTTCCAGCACTCTTTGGAAGTTAACTTCTAGAACTTTTATCCTACTCACCAGTTAATTTCCAACTGCTCTGACTTGAAGTTTGCTGATGAATTCTCATACGTACATACATACACACAGAACTAATGTTCCTGAGGGAAACATATACACAGCCTGGTCTATGCAGTTGCGGGTACCCAGACCTGTAGGCCCTTGAGACCCACAGCCTCTTCTCCAGCTGCTGGCACAGAATATGAAGGAACATCACCCAGGAAAATAATTGGAAATGGGGTTTAATTAGAAGACAGTACAGACTTCAGGAAAAAGATGTTATATAGGCTTTCCAAGAGAAAAAAGTTTTCAAAATTTTATTTCTGCTGGAACAGGACACCTGAAAATCTTAAAAATTCATTGACCAATCATTCATGCCCCAAATGAAAAAATAATTTTTATAGTAACTTCTCTACTAGAGTGATAAACACTCAAGCTCTTTCCCAGGCTACAGCATGCCATATTATGTTACTAGGGAACACATTATCAAACGCTACTATAAGTCTCTCTGAGGTCAGTGAAAATTCTTCCATCAATTTAAATGTATTTTTGTTTAATTAAATCAGTTACTTTTTCCAACTGAAAATAAGTCTGATTAGCTGAGGAATTTAAAATTTGAACTGATATGGGGTTTAAAAGGTTTTGATTATAACTGAAAAATAAGAGGATAATGCAACTTTTCCTCAGGCCAAGTGACTTGATCTTATTTCATTTTGATATTGGGGTTTGATGTAGCTTTCCCAAAACTTATTCTAAAATGACTGAATGATTTATTTGTTGTTGAAATATCATCGTTCAAAGACTAACATGGCCATTTTCTTTTTGTGCATCAAATATATTAATAAAATGTCACTAACCATTATGATAAACATCAATGTGAGCAACACAAAGCAAACATTCAGGTAAATCAATGTGGTAGTGTTCCATTAAATTGTTTGCATTTTATTCTCTAAACATGCTTTAAGAAGTTCAAATAAGGTATTTAAAAATTTAGTTTTAATATTTTATGACTGATCTTAAAAAATTCAGCAAGAAACGTCCAGTGGGTTTCTTTCTTCTTCAGTTCTTCTTCAGTCAAAACATACAATACAAAATAGTGTGTCTAAATTAGCTAAAAAGCAGATGTACAGTTTTGAAAAAGAAAAACAGAAGTTGAAGAACAGTATAATAGAAGGTAGTATTAGAAAAAAAGAAAAGAAAGGAAAAGAAAGGAAAAGAAAGGAAAAGAAAGGAAAAGAAAGGAAAAGAAAGGAAAAGA
>JADKXX010007234.1:0-51858 GCA_017310255.1 Butorides virescens | reverse complement strand
AAGAAAAGAAAAGAAAAGAAAAGAAAAGAAAAGAAAAGAAAAGGAAAGGAAAGGAAAGAAAAGGAAAGAAAAGAAAAGAAAAGAAAAGAAAGAAAAGAAGTTGTCCTCCATGTGAATTTGCAGATAATCATTACATATTCAGAAATGAAAAACTTATTAACTTGAGAACTAATGAAAATGAACTAATCTTTAAAAAATATAGTCAGAGCAAAAATTCAACATTTTGCAAGAATCCAATGATTAAACAAATAAATTTTATCAACTATGCCCCATTAACCCATTAAAAGTTGTTTTGCTTTATCACTTAAAAATAGGTCAGCAGTCTTAGTGAGTGATTTCCTGAGTGATTTTTTTTTTTCATTTTCAGTACGATATTTTAAACTTTAATGAAAGTATTTTTGTTCTGAGCACATAACACCCATAAACTTTGTTATCAAGAATATTTCATCATTCCTCATCTGAGCGAAAAGAAGTTGAAACATCTAAACTGTATCTTCTTTTTATGTCTATGAGTTGTAGTCGTGGTTTATGTCTGATCCCCTGGAAAATTATCCAGGTATATATGACATCATAAAAGCCATCATTTGACCAGTACAGCTGTAGTTTTTACTTTCCTTTCTTAAGCATATATGAAAAACAATCCAGAATTCACTTTTACTATCTTCCAAGTAAACACTACATCTATTTTATCTTCTAAAGAATTTCATGTCATCTTAGCTTTAGCAATAATATTAGAAGGATATATATTACATGTGGTGAAAGCTAAGAATGAGCAGTTGTAATCTAAAGGTTTCTCACAGAAACATGTTATCAGTTCTGACAAGGAACCTGAAGTGGTTAGAAGTCTATTTTTTGGTCTGTTAACATTTTCATTTAATCGTTGTTATGAAAAATTATTTGGAAGTGTTCTAACAGCCACATATAGTTATTACAATAATTTTATTAATCAGGTAACTCTAAATCAGGTATTTCTTTCTACTAATCATCAGGGTAGATTTTAAAAGTAGATGTTATCGCCTCTTTAACTGTCTCACTACTTAAGCAATGGCATGGAATAATATCCTTGTTATTCTAAAATCGGTAAATGACCACTAACAGCATTTTAAAAATGGTATTATTCTCAGATTTCACCTAAGTTTAGGTTCCTTTTTCTGTTTGTCAGAGATGTGGTTTGCTTATTATTGTACAATCTCCCATTTCAACCTTTTCTCCAAGGGAAGGAAGATTGGTCTCTAAATCCTTGGGAAATAAACACATTAATAACGATTCAGCAAGAATGAATAAAAAAATCAGAAATTAATTCCACTGTCAAACAATAAAACAATTGTTATCCATAATTGCTGTTTGAGATTATGTCTGGAATGTTGGCATAATTTTCTTAAAGCTGCCTTAAATAACTTTCTTAATCTTTCAGAGCAGTTGAATCTTTGTTATTAATGCTATCCATGGAAATGTCCAAATTTCTATCTGTAACTTTATGACTTCTTTGCTTATTACTTCTTTAATTAAGAAGACAGATTAAAAAATAATCTTAAATTCATTTAAAAATCTTCTCCAAATTTCCCATCTTCCTTCCATACATTTTCCTGAATAATGGCATGAATACAAAATCTTAATTCAAACTAAATAACATGTTAGAGAGTTAACATGTTAAGAATTTGATATTAAAGTCTACATGCTTTCAAAAGGTTCTAAGACATGTTAAAGGAAAAGGCAGCCATATACATGGAAAGCCAAGTAATATTTTTTCTCTCATGGTGCTGCAAAACCCCAGGGAGTAAAATCTTGATCCAGATGAAAGCATTTATCAAACAAGAATGACATTGTCTTTTACTGCAGGAAAAAAAGCTAAAAGATAAGCTAGTTTTTCCCATCAGTGATGATAGTGCAGCAGAATGCCTGAATCCAGCTACAGGTTTCTCATTATAAATGAATCTGCAGTATAGCAATGATGTGTTCAAATTGGATGTTCTTTTTAAGGAAGGCTAGGGTTAAAAACATGGGAAGTGTACTTGAATCAAAAGAGCTAATAGAATCATAGATTCGTTTAGGTTAGAAAAGACCTTGAAGATAATCAAGTCCAACCATTAACCTAGCCCTGCCATTCCACCAATAACCATGTTCCTAAGCAACTTGTCTACCCATCTTTTAAATACCTCCAGGGATGGGGACTCAACCAATTCCCTGGGCAGCCTGTTCCAATGCTTAACAACCATTTTGGTGCAGAAAAAAACAAAGCCCAATCTAAACCTCCTCTGATGCAACTTGAGGACATCTCCTCTTGTCCTGCCACCGAATAAAATCATAGACTCATAGAATGCTTTGGGTTGGAAGGGACCACTAGAGATCATCTAGTCCAACCCCCCTGCAGTGAGCAGGGACACCACTAACTGGATCAGGTTGCTGAGAGACCGTCCAACCTGGTCTTGAATGTTTCCAGGAATGAGGCCTCCACTACCTCTCTGGGCAGCCCATTTCAGTGTTTCACTACCCTCATTGTAAAGAATTTCTTCCTTATATCCAGTCTAAGCCTACCATATTTTAGTTTAAAACCATTACCCCTTGTCCTGTCACAGCAGGCCTTGTTAAAAAGATTGTCCTCATCTGTCTTATAGCATCCCTTTAAGTATTGAAAGGCCCCATGACAGCCTTCTCTTCTCCAGGCTGAACAAGCCCAGCTCTCTCAGCCTGTCCTCATAGGAGAGGTGCTCCAGTCCTCTGATCATTTTTGTAGTCCTTCTCTAGACCCGCTTCAACAGGTCCATGTCCTTCTTGTGCTCCAGAGGGCTCCAGAGCTGGACACAGTACTCCAGGTGAGGTCTCACCAAAGCAGAGTAGAGGGGCAGAACCACCTCCCTCAATCTGCTGGCCACACTTCTTTTGATGCAGCCCAGGATATGGGTGGCCTTCTTGGCTGTAAGCACACACTGTTGGCTCATGTCCAGCTTTTCGTCCATCAGTACTCCAAAGCCTTTCTCCACAGGGCTGCTCTCAAGCCCTTCATCCCCCAGCATGTATTGATATCAGGAATTGCCCCAACCCTGGTACACGACCTTGCTCTTGGCTTTGCTGAAGCTCATGAGGTTCAGAGAGGCCCACCTCTCCAGCTTGCCCAGGTCTCTTTGAATGACATCCCGTTCTTCTGGTGTGTCAACTTCCATTGACCACTACTCTCTGGATGTGACCATCCAACCATTTCCTCATCCACAGAACAGTCCACCCATCAAATCCATAGCTCTCCAATTTAGACAGAAGGATGTTGTGGGAGACCGTGTCAAAGGCTTTGCAGAAGTCCAGATAGATGACGTCCATTGGTTTTCCTTTGTCCACTGTTGTTGTCACACAATCATAGAAAACCACTAGGTTCATCAGGCAGGACTTGCCCTTGGTGAAGCCATGCTGACTGTCTCGAATTACCTCCCTGGTCTCCATGTGCCTTAGCATAGCTTCTAGGAGGATCTGTTCCATGATCTTCCCAGGCACAGAGGTGAGGCTGACAGGTCAGTAGTTCCTGGGGTCCCCCTTTCTACCCTTTTTAAAGATGGGCATAATGTTTCCCTTCTTCCATTCCCCAGGGACTTCACCTGACTGCCATGACTTTTCAAATATCATGGAGAGTGGCTTGGCAACTGCATCAGCCAATTCCCTCAGGACTCTGGGATACAGCTTATGAGGTCCCATAGACTTATGTATGTTCAGGTTCCCCAGGTGGTCACAACATGACCTTCCCTTACAGTGGGAGGGGCTTTACCCCCCTGGTAATAGATCAAACCTAACTCACAGCTAAAATAGTTTTTATTTCCAGTATCTGGTTATCATATCGTTCATGCTCAGAGCTTCCTGGCTGATAGGGTTTGAGAAGGAATATGTAATCCACTTAACCTAAGGTTGGCATAGATAACCTGTGTCCATTATTTAAATTTCTTTACCTGAGAAACAGTGATTATTTAGAAGGAAAGTGGTAATAGTTTCTTCCAAAATTCAACCTTGTATATGGATAACATTAACAAAAAATATATTATTTTTCTTTCTGGGATATACTACTAAATAGCTGGGGTTTTTTTCTTATATTATTATTTTTTAGTTGTTCAAATAAAACTGAGACATATGTATTATAAATGACAAAATGAAATCATATGCCAGGAACTCTTCACTACCTGGGTCTTCTCAACTTTTACCTAGGTCTCTCTTTTATCTTTAAAAACAATTTCTTTAGTAGTAGTATTTTCTAATAAACAGACATATTTCAAGGGATCTATTGCTTTCCTCTACTCCTTAACAGTGTTTTCTTGTTCCTGCTTAACACTTGCTCTGAGACAGAAGTGTAACTCACTCCCTGGTACTTCCAGTTTCTCTGTTACTGAGAAAGATATATAGAGAAAAAGACACACAAAGACAAAGAGTGTGCCATCTCTCTAATCCCCTAAGCCATGTATTGCTCTTCCAGTCCTCTCAGGAAATGCCTGTTGCCCAAACCAGAACACAGTAAAGACAGTATTCACGCCTATAGTTTCATATTCTTTAGTTTTATGCTTGCACAATGCAATGGACAATGCTAACAAACAAGCCACCCCAAACCCAGAAACCTCTGTGTGAGTATTCCTTTCCTTAGGGTTTGTCAGTTGCAATGAACTCTAATAAGGTTCTTATCTCCATTGGAAATTAAAATCTTCACTGTCCATTTATTTTCTTTTGTGCTTTGATTTGATTGATTGATTGACTTCTTATCAATCACAGTCTAGATTGAATGCTACTTAAAATACCAATTAAAGCTCCATCAATCATGATGTATGAGATTAAGAAATTGTTACATTTACTAATAAACTGAACCAGATTGTTATCCTTGTTATCCTTTGTACAGTTAAGAGAGGGAAGGGAGAATTTTACAGTAAATTTAGCATTCCTACATTTCTACTGCCACTACTTTCAGTTTGGTCAATGTTTTTATTCTTGGCAAAAATTCCTTTTTGCCTCTTGTGATATGTTTGGCAGAAACTCTGCTTGACTTGACTATTTTTCAGTTAATTTCAGTGCAAGTAGAAGAGAACATGTTTGTTACCTATGTAAAAAAGGGACAGTCCATGTAAGGGCAGTGACCTTGTACTGACCAAATTTGACCTGGTAGTGGGACCAGACTTGGAGAGAACTGTTGAGAGGATTGCATTTGTAGGTGTTTAACTCATTTGACTATTAACTGAAAAAAGTTAGTCACCTGTAGAAAATAAGGAAATGGATGGAGCAACAGTTCCCCAGTGTTCATAGGAAAAAAGAAAAACCAAACCCACAACTTAATGTGCCACTTCACACATTTTTTTCTCTAGGCAGAACTATCCTCCTCCTTCTCTGTTTTTCAGACTCAACATCTACTAATAGGAGTATTATGGGGTTTTTATATACGATCTATGGGTTTTGTACCATATCTAAAGAATCTTCCTTTTTTTGGTAAATGAAGTATAGACCTGTTATCTAAGATATTTGAGCTGTTCCAAACTTGGTGTGATAAAATTAGGATCCTTGATTACATTATTTTTAGCTATTGTAGAACAGAGACATTTTGATAAATGATGATAGCAAGAGTCATAAGTATATTACATAGTAATGTAGCATTGAAATATGATAATAAAGGGAAATGCAGACAGCTTTATCACATCAAACTCAATCATATATCTCAGTATTCATACATGTCTAATATAGTGATAGAGTTATACCACAAAAATAGATGCTTTAATGTTCTATCACACAGCCTTTATATATTCTATTTATAATTCATCTTAATAGATACTAATCTAACATTTACAACAGTAGAAATAAGGGAAATAAGGGCAGAAAAAAATAAAATAGAGCATTTAAGCTTTGAATATGAGACATCTGATTTGAAAAAAGAAAAAAAAACCTTGTGTGGTTTTTTTCTTTTTTCATGTGTGTATCTTAAAGAATAAATATCATCTTCTTCAATAAAAGTTATCAAACCCAATAGAAATTCAAAGGTGGCATGGTGTTAGCAGTCGAAAAAAAATATAGCTGATAAAAGATCTTTAGCACAGACAAAAAACATGCTCTTAAAACCTAGTGTGTGGCATCTGTCACTACGAGATTCAGTTAATTAAAACCAAGCAAAAGTCCTGAAATAATTACTTCTGAATTTTTTTGTCTTCATGGATTATAGGATCAGCAGCCAGTTTAATGAGTTTACAGCTACTTTTCTCTAAGGCAACAGCAGCATCCAGTGGCCAGTTAGGCTCAGCCTAGCTGTGCTGCCTGTGTGCTGCTGATGTACAATAGTCTTTAATGTATTCTCATCTTTTATCCTATTGTGAAAGGAGCAGACCGAATTTAAGGAGGCAATATCAGCACCCTGCAAGTTTGATATGTCTCTGCATAAATTCTGTATAGATTTTAGATTTTGTTTTCTTCTGTGATATGTGTGGTATTGAAGGAGGTGAAAGAAGAAGAAATCATTGGGGACAGCTTTGTGACTTTCAGGTTTGCTTTATTGAATGTCTATTGACACAAGCACTAGTGAGCACTAGGATATTCAGAACATTGTTTGGTATACATAACCTGTGGGGCCTTCATGTTGAATGGTATACATAGGTGATGTATAAGATGCAGTCTTAATCTATTAGAGAGCTGTCAGATGTACTGGAAATGCTGTTTAGGGGTTATCAATACTGACTATAGTTAGAGTTGCAATAGTCTCCACAGAACTTAAATGAGTTGGAGCCCTATTGTGCTTCGTGCTCTATGTCTATTTCCAGGGTGGGGAGAAAGTTCTTGCTTCCACCTGCTTAAAAAGAACTGCACAGAAAAAAGATGAATGTTAACTATGTACAAGACATAGTATGGGATTAAAGAACTTAGTTTGCATTCCACAATGTTGTGTTAAGAAGATTCCTCCAAGCAAATGGAAGTAGCTTAGAAAATATGTCATTGCTTTTCTTTGCCTTAGCAATATTTTATTCTCAGAATTTTTTTGGTTTTGTTTTTGCAACTTTATACACATAGTATTTATGGGCTGCACAACTTCTCTGCAAAATGTAGCTATGCATAGTATCTTTTTGGAGATGTCTTGGAAAAATTGTTTTCACATGTCAAAGACACAGCTTTTGCAGTGTGTTTGATTCATTGGGCTAAGCACTATGGCAATGACAGTGTCAGTATTTTATACTTATGAAAGTAACATTCTTCTGCACACACAGAAGAAGGATATGGTAATTGTGAATATTAGTGCAAAAAATGTACAATATGAAATAAAAAACCTCATCATTTAGTGAAAATATTGTGCATGAATTCTTGTCTGTGGACTAAAATACTCATAATTCTTTATATAGTTTTCAAAGAGGAAACAGTTTAGTGAAGGGCTATGGGAGGTGAGAGGCCCGTGTACTCTTCTTTACTAGGCATGCATTAAATTTGACAACTTTCATAGTGGTCACCGTAGGCAAGTGTCAGTATGTGTTCTGACATCAGTTATATGTATGATGCTCAGTAAAACTAATCCAAAATTTAAGCCAAAGCATTTTAGAATATTATACCCACAAAAATAATAATATGCAGATATAAATAAACAGATACAAACATACAAGATTGATTGTGAGCTTTTGTCTTTGTCTTTTCCATTGATAGCTATTGCCTCCTTTCTCCCTTGAAGAACTTTTTTCCCATCCCTGTTTATATTTCCCTCCCACTGTGTGAAGGACTCGATAAAATATTATGTACCAGTTCCTAAAGAGTTAAGCAGGTTTTTGGAGACTATGAGTAAGTGGTGCACTGCTGTGTGCAATTAAGTTTTACAGAGAGTAGGATTAATGGGCAGCAGTCAAGGACAATGGGAGGCTGTTTTGGAAAAGAATTAAGTGGAGGAAATAGACAGATTCATGCTAAGGGTACTTGTTTCAAATTAGCTGAATTATTTATGGGAAAAAAATGAATTGTAAAAGTTCTTTGTTCTTTAAAAGCATTTTTAAAATATTAAAATATTAAATACTTTGTCCCTGTGTTATTTCATTCCCTATATTTCCATGCTCTTAACTTGCAACTTTGAGAGATTTATGTCTATTTTCATTTCTTAAAATATTTTATGAGGATTGGTTTGTTGCATGGAGACACAGTAGATATGTAGCCTCTACAGGACACAGACCAGTCTGCACACAGGAAGTAGCATTTAGTTTGAATGAGCCAAACAGTAAAGACCAAGTGGTAAATTTATGTATAAATCACAACACACTAACGAAGAGATCAGATATAAGTTTTTCTTCAATTATTATGACTCTGTGCCATAATTAGTGATTGAAATATTTTTTTCTCTTCAGCTTTAGCTTGCCATTTCAAGATAACTGATTCCCTGCCTTGTAAATTTTTTCATGCCAAGTGCATGTTCCATTTCTTACATCTCAAAAGGGTCAACGGAAAGAGGAAAGGGAAAGAACAAGAAAATCTGCATAAGAACATAGATGTGAAGAAAATAGGATGAGGAATATTTTAATTATGTCCACATCACAATATAATTTTCATAAATTTGTTAACGTTTATTTTAAAACACAAGTACTCTTACTGAAACTTCTCTAGGATAGAATTAATCTGTTCAGAGATGTATCGTTTTCAACTCAAATGTATTAATGGCCAGAATATATCCTTTTTTCCTAAGAAACCTTTGCTCATAATTTAAAAAACCTTTCCTTAACTAAAAAAGCTTTTCCAGAAACTTTCCAAAGGCTTTCCATAGATAGGAAGAGACTTTCTTAGTTCTCTCTGATATCAGTTTCCTCCATTAAACATATTGACAGTTTTGTGTCCTAAAGGTACTAGTTGCTCTTTTGCATCTATTCAAATCCATCTTTTCTGAAAATTGGTGGTCAAACCCATATTCCTTTCTGAGTGAATCACAGCTACATAGTAAGCAACATTCCCAACTTACTATTGACTATATTATATATATTGACTATAAAATCATATATTTTTATGATAAGCAAATCATTAATTCATTTGGTATAATTTTCAACAAGATGATCTACTCTGGAACAGAGCTTTCTGTTATTTATTTATGTATTTACTTTTAATTCATACCTTTTTGCTAATCTTTTGGAATTCCATCTCATTTCTATGACTCCAGTTGCCAAGACTACTAGTTCTCATAAAATAGCCTGGTCATCCTACGTAACAATGATCCTCTCCACCTTTTATGATCAGGAAATGACTGGGTTTAATGCCAAATCTGTTAATAGAAACATGACATTAAATCAATCTACAGATAAATAATTGAGAAACTTACCTATTAACACTTTTTGTAGTTTCATAGTTCCTCCTTTTGGTCCTCTTGCTTTGTCTTAAATCAAAGTTTAATCTGCTGCATTTATTTTGTCTGGAAAATTGGTTAATCTGACAATGAAAGGTTAATGTATGACATAGTTTCAGCTACCTTTGGTACACTCCATATTACTACATGTAAAAATTTCTTTTAGATTTAATTTAAACATTAATCTCATAGATATTAATTTTTTCTATGACATTAATGACATTTGTTTTCACAATTGTTTTGAGCTCTCTCATTCCACAATAAAGAGAATGCTGACATGAGCAGAATGTTGACTGGACATGTATCAGAAGAACTGGCAGTAAAAAGAATGTAGAGTAAGATGCAGAAATACAGTGAAAATATTTTTCTAGATGCCTTAAAGCTGTTTATGTATTATAAAATCTTTACCTAATTGCCTAATTGTTATTCAATTTTCTTCTCCAAAATGGTATTATGTAGCAGTTTAAAATCTCAGCACCACCTCATTTATTTTCTCCTTTCTCCCTCAATAATATTTACTATCCAGGTAGCCTTTTTGATTTTTATTGATCAAAACCAAACAAAAACAGTCTGGTAATTTCCCCAGTTCATTATACAAAATACTATTAACGAATATACTAATGTAGTCAAAGCTGATTCTTTAGGTTCCAAGTTTTTTGTTGTTTTTGGGGTGGTTTTTTGTTGGTTTGGATTTTTGGGACCTGTTTGATTTTTGGGGGGGGTTTTTTTGGGGGGGGGGTTTTGGTTTTTTTTTTTTTTAAGAGCCTGTATTCTTAGGAGAAAGAAAAACTTTATCAGAATCTAAAATTTTACTTTAGTAGTTGTATTTCTTCATTCATGTTATGAGTGTATTCTTTTTTGCTTAGAAGACAAGTTAACTCAGAAATGTTTTCTTTAAAAAAAAGTCATTTCATCCTCAATATATCTATGTTTAAATTAAAGATAAGTGGCTTTGATTTTCTTTTGCTCAGTACTGCATATAGTAATTTCTTTCAGTGCAAAATGGATTTGAAAGTCTACTAAATCAGAATGTTAATGTTTTATACAAACTATGTCATCATTTTTTTCTTTAAGTGACTGCATGTGGCACAAAATACAATTCAGACATTTTCTCTTTTTATCTTCTTAAGATGATCATCCCAAACTCAATTTTTTATAGTCTGCTACTCAAAGACCTCAAAGTAAAGATGCTGTACCACAAATCTACAATCTTTTAATGCAGAAGACTATATTTAATTACAAAAAATGTCTCATGAATAACTACTCTGTCACTGGTGATCTCATTATATATGACAGAAACGACAGTAATGCTATAAGTGGAAAAAACAAGATGAATATTAAAAATAAAAAATCTAGGGCAATTTTAACTCTTTTAATGAAATTAGTAACTAGAAGTAAGAAGGAAATAAGGAAGTAGCTAGCTACCTAAAGATCCGGGAACAACTTTTCAGATTTTTCACCTAAATATTTCTTTATATGAACATCTGTCAGAAATACGTCATCTGTGTGTGCTTATTTCTATAGATGAGGAGATCAGGATTTTTTTTATTATGGTAATCTCTTAAAGTCAGCACATCTTTTGAATTTATTATGTTTCACTGTAGTCTTAGGTCTTCTCTTCAGTGACTGTAAATATTAGCTATAGCACTGTAGACTGAGATTAAATATTTAAAAGCTGCAGCAATTCTAAACGCTCAGTAGCTACTTAACCTGTACTGCAAAAGATGTTGAAATCTTTAGGAGAGCTGCAGAGGGTAAACAACTTGCAGTATCAGCAGGAATACACAATTCCCACTCATGGGAGTAGTCTATATTTCCTGCTTAATCAACTTGAAAGAGCACAGACCTTGCATATCTTAGGCATGTTGGGAAAAAGAAGTTCTGATATTTCTTGCTTGTTCAACAGGAAGTACATTCTGTTGTAAAAATGGAGCATGGATACCAAGTTATAAGGGTACAGCCCTCAGACTATTACCCATTACTGCTTTTCCATGTGTGTGGGGATGAAGCCTCAACAAGTAGTCTAAGGACAATCAAAGACACTTCAGGGCCTTGGGATGGTTGGCAAGGGAATCTGGAGCACAGGTTATTTTTCTTTCCTTTCAGTTGCAGGCAGCAATATTGGAAGAAACAGCCACATCCAGTCTATTAATACATGGCTCCATAGCTGGTGTCACCACCACAATTTTTTTAATTTTTTTTTTTATAATGGGATGGCTACATGGCACCAGGCCTGCCTGCTGGCCTTGGATGAGATTCACCTTTCTCAAAAGAGGAAGAGGGTCTTTGCTCACAAGCTAGTGGGTTGACAGAGCTTTAAACTAGGCTTGAGGTGGGAGGGGGATAATATCGGGCTTGCCAAAGTGAAGCTGTGGGATGACACGCCAAAGTTAGAGGGACAGGGTGCTAGTGAGTACCCTCAGCCCATTGCTCTGAGATGTGCTGAGTACACTGGAGCATATTTGAAGCCTTACGGAGATGAGCCAGGGGCTCCTGAGGTAATAGGAGACAACAGGGAAACACTAGTGAAATACCTCAAAGGAATTAAGAGGTGTTCTGCTAAAGAGGTGACATGTCCAATAGCCCAGCTGGAGTGCCTCTACACCAAAGAATACAGCATGGACCAGAAACAGGAGGAGTTGGAAGCCACCATGTTGCTAGAAATCTGTGACCTAGTTGCCATTACTGAAACTTGGTGGGATGAATCCTATGACTGGATTGCAGCTATCAATGGCTACAGGCTGCTCAGAAGGGACAGGCAAAGAAGAAGGGGCAGAGGTGTTGCCTTCTGCATCAAGAAGTGTATAGAGTATGAAGAACTGTCTTGAAGAACAGCCATAAGCAGGCTGAACACTTATGGATAAGAATCAGAGACTGAGGCAACAAAAAGAACCTTGTAGTTGGTGTCCACTACAGGGTGCCTAGTCAAGGGGAGCCTATTGACAAAGCCTTCTACTACAGGAAGCATTGTGCCCACAGACTCTCTCCTGCTGGGAGACTTCAACCACACTGACATATTCTGGAAAAGTAACACAGGTGAGATATAGACAATTCAGGACACTCCTGGAATGCGCTGAGGATGACTTCTTAAGCCAGGTAATAGACAGCTCTACCAGAGGCGATGTGATACTGGACCTGTGGGTCACCAGTGCAAGTGAGCTAATTGGTCACATCAAGATTGGAGGCAGACTGGGCTGCAATGATCATGCACTGGTGGAATCTGCAGTCCTGAGGGATATGGGTCAGGCAAAGAGTAAAGTCAGGACCCTGGATTTTAGGAAAGCAAAATTCCAGCTCTTCAAAGAGTTAGTCAATAAGACCTCCTGGAAAACTGCCCTCAGGGGAAAGGGAGCAGAACAGAGCTGGCAGATCTTTAAGGATACTTTCCACAGAGCACAAAAGCTCTCAATCCCCAGGTGTAACCAAAACCAAATAAATGTTAATATAGCTTTGGTATAAAGAGGGTGACATCAAATAATTTTTACTAATCATTCTATTTTTGAATATTTGTGCCTTCTTGTTTAAGGTTATTTCTGTTAGAAATGCTTTTGGGGCTTTTTTGTAAAATCTTTAAATACCATAAAAGTAATAGCCTTCACATTTAGATATAATAGTCATTAAAACTCCATTCCTAAACTCTGTATAATAGATTGAGCATCCCAGTAGGAATGAAATACTCCCATAAATCAATGGGAATAATACCTTCAGTACACCTTTGTTACAGTTTGAGAAATAGAATGAAGATTGTTGCACAGCTGAAGTTCCGGGCAGGGATTGTGTAAAATGTGTGGATAAGGATTTTTTACAGCATCCAAAATTAAACAGGTCAAAAGAGCAATCTTTAACATTGTTTTATACAGTTTGTTCTGATTTCCTGACAAGGGACAAATGCTGCAGCAGCAGCTGTTCCTGCTTCTTTCCACTCCCCTTGCAGCAATTGCACAACCTCTCACAGCTGCCCTGCATCTTGACATTGTACCCGCTGTGCATCAGCTGCAGAGGAGCCACAGCATGTTTTCAATTTGAGATGTCAAAAAAAGCATAAGAGAAGGGGAACGGTGCTGAAAAAACCCAAACTCTTTTCATTTGTGATCCCTCAGTCACTCTATACAGCTATGAAAATGTTGATAGTGGGACCAGTCAAGTCTAAGCATCCGAATCATCCAGTTTAAATGATGAGCTTCATGGATGAATCCTTTTTATAGAGTGATATTTTTCCCAATTAATTTTATGTATTATATTTTGATATTTAATTTGCTGGCAGATATGGTTGCCTTCAGCAAGGAATGCAGCCAAGTCAATTTCACTGGTGCAAACAATGTTACTGTATGCATTAGCTCTCTTGCTACAAACAGGAAACTTACTTTCATTTTGAGTATTTTACATTCTTTGCATGTTCAGTCCAAAGTAGCCTTGGGAATAGGAACCAAAATCTGTTTTTAAATCTACATTAATTGGCACTGCAAAATGCACTCCTGTTTGTCACTGAACTTTAAATCACAGTGAAATATAATATATGTGAACCAGGAGTATTTTTTTTTTACATAATCATGTCTACAAATTCTGTTTACATTTTGAAGATGCACCGTATGTCTAGGTTTTGATATCATTATATTAAATAGGAGACTTAGATATTTGTAAATAGGTAACTAAATCCTCATCTGGTAATTTTTTAATGTGGAGTGCTAGTGCTCTCAAATTCATCATTTTACAGATCCACTAGTTATTTCTCCTTTTCTGCCCCACTACCGGCCCTTGGATTACATTCAGAGAACCAATGAAACCAGTGAGGAGGCAGATCTGAATCAATAGCCCTGTTTCATAGTCTTCTCAGCAGTTCAACAGAATAAATTTTCCTGCACCCAATACAGAATTGCTAAGGCAATAATCTGGCAATTTGGAACAGATTTTGATTATAGTTGCATCACAATGAGGAAACTGTCATGTTTTCATTTCAAATAGAGAATCATGGAAAACAGTAGTCTTCCAATCATCCACCCTGTCCTGAGTTCCTCACCCTGATTGGAATTTCTTAAATATTGCAATGTTTTACAAAAAGAACTAATAAGCAATCCGTATGTTCCTCATCTTTCCTTACCATTTTCATACTAAACTGTTTTATCATATTGCTAATACTCTCCATTAACATCATATTCCCAGTGTTAAAGAACCTGATTTATGAGTACCTATGTAAGAGAATTGGAATAGACATGGAGCATGTCCAGGGTAGTCTGACTGTGAGGTTTTTGTGACTAAGCTATAATTCTTCTCCAGCAAATTCCTTGTCTCTGTGAGTATCTAGAAGAATAGTAAATAGTACTACATAGCAGTTTATTACAACTATGTTATCCATTAGTCTTTTCACAGAAGGAAATAAATTGACACACTTACACAGTTACAACCAAAGTCTGATTATCTTGTATAGTTCAAGGGAACACCTTAATCAGGTTAATAGTCTCAAGCAGGCAATGGTGCAGTGCTGGTTTTTAATGATAAATTCACTATTTTATATGTCAGATAAAATTTCATGAATTTTGTGCTATCCCAACTGGAAGTAGCAAAGCTCAGTTTGAGATCTTAGCCTTGTGGGGCTTGGTGCTCCAGTGCGACTTCTTTCTCATAAATTTGAGTATTTATGTTTCACCAAGTTTGTATAAAGAGTACCGTTTACTGATGGAGTAATATCCAGCAACATATGCCTTGCTAAACAGGTGGAGGGGTAGAAGATATGAATGAATAAAGAGGCAGCTGATTCATCATGCTTCATTTCTACTACAAATGATTTTCAGTACCTTGGGAGAGTAGGAAGAGGGGAGTGATACAGCAAGGCATAGTTGTCCTAATTGTTTCACATGAGTGCTCCATAGGTCATAGCAAATACTGTTGGAAAGAAGTTCTACAGTGGTGGTTGAAAGAGAATGTAACAAATGGGGGTGCTGGTTGTGGTTACAAACTTGCATGCATGTGGTCAGGACACAGAAAGGACAGGTCACTGTGCAACATTTTTTTTCTTCTCTACTTTCTCATACTGTGTGTGGTGAAACATCAAGTAATTTCCTTTATTTCCTTCATAAGTGATCCCTTCATTTGAAGTGGTAAAACCCAGCAAATTGTGATCTTGTGCAATTAGAAGCATGAGAGAAACTGCTAAGTACTGTGAGTGGTAATCTAAGCACAGCAGTGAGGAAAGGATACTTTCTGATAGAGTTAGTCAGAAAATCTATTTGAAATTTGACTTTTTTTTTTTTTTTTTTTTTTTTTTTAAGAGTGCTAGTTCAACAAGCCAAAACATTTCCAAGATCCATATTGCTGTCAAGGAAAACGTCAGCCTTTTTTTCACATTCAGAATAGAAATGTGAGAAAGATATATAACTACCGCTATCAGTAAGGTACTTTTCTAGCTTATGGGACACTCTTCTTCCAAACTGAAAAAAACCAAAAACTTAAAAACTTGCCCTTGCACAGCTTGGTTTAATGTCTTCAACACTAAACTGTAGAGAGGGAAATGATGAGCAGGGGGCACGGGAGGTGGTGCAAATGCCTTCTCCTCTGTTGTACTGACACCACATTCAAACTGCAAAAATAATTTATTCTTTCTACAAAGCTAAAAGGCATGTGAAACAAAATGCATGTTTATGGTGATCCAGAGCTTTTAATTGTGAGTCTTCATTGTGAACAGTTTGTGGAGGGGGAGAGAATGAAGATCTGAGAAATATCCGAAACCAATATACTTCAAAGATATTTAATTAAACACTAGGCACAATGTAACACAACCCAGAGTCCTAAGCATGAAAGATCTGTCAGGTTTTCCCCCCAAATCAGATTTTAACCTTGTGAAGATTAATTTGTGAATTATGTAGCACAGAGAATATACTTGTCTTCCTATTTGAAATTCAGAGACGCGGGTAGTCCTGCAACACACATCGGGCATGAAGAAACAGATTTTTAAGAATTTTTCTACAACTAGAAGACTATATGATGCGCAGCATAATTTACATACAGGCACAAAATATAGGCACAGTGTCACAGCACAATGAACCCATTGAATAAAGCTCCTATTAGTCTCTGATCCTTTACAAAATCGATTAAAAACCCTAATAAAAATCCGACAAAAAAGAAAAGATACAGTAAATTACAATATATTCATTATTCAAAAAAGACTAGCTGGTCTATTGAACACTTGCTGTATCGAGTGTCAAGAGATGTTAGCTGTTAACAAACTGAACTTTTTTAAAATGGTTTGTTGTTTAACAGTTTGGGAGGGGTCGGTGGTTGTGGTTTTTTTGTTTGTTTTTTGTTTGCTTTTTAGTCTGAGGAGAGAATCTGTTTAAACATTTCTTCATTTTCACTGTTCTCTTTTCTTAATCTTTAATTGATATTTTTGTTGTTTCTTTTAAGCATTTTTTTATTTTACTTTTCTCTAAGCAGAGTATAAAAACAATGATGCTTTGCAGTTACAGTGATAAACAGAATTAGTGCAGCTCACTCGAAAAACACCATTAGAAAGCAAGTCTGAAGTGCTACAGATCATCACAGGGAAACCATAAGGTGCTAAGCAGGAAGCAGTGATGTTACTATTATCTGTGGGCTTTGGTGAAGCCAAGTGAAAAGTCATTTATGCTGTTGAAATACAGAGCATTTACTGTTCTAAATTTCCTGAACCAGTCAGAAAACAGACTATACCAAAAGTCTCAGTTGCCCTGCTTTACACAGTGTTCCTGCCCCTGGGATCAAGGGAGGTTCATTGTCTTACTGCATCAACTGTGTAATAGTGTTCCACTGGGAAGGAATTGTTTGGCTACAGTATGGTGAACAGGAATTGTTTTTCAGGCCATTGCTATATTTCTCTACTTTGTTCTGATCTCTTCCCAAACTTTTTAAAGGAGCAGAATATCAAGGAAGGCAAAAGAAAGGTTGCAGGACAGAGGAAGGAATTTCAGATAAGACATAGAGGGGAAAAAGTAATGCAGGTCATAGTTAAGGCATCAGTGAAAAAAGCAGCAGATCTAGACATATACTATTAGCTTTCTTTTTTGTAACTATTAGGGTGGCTTAACAGTTTCCTCCCAGAAGATCCCTCCCCTGCTCAAGCCTACATTTGACAAAGCTTTGGGTTGTGGCCTTTATACAGATCTGTTACTGGGATTTCAGAATCAACACCTTGAAGTACAATCAGCTTAAAATGTAGGGGAGATGGTCTGAATTAAATGTAGGTGAACTGAGAATTGGGAATTACACTGGAAGTTCATACATGAAAGTCACACACAAATTCTGAAGTTAAAGAAAAAGCACATGCTGTTAAATGAGAAGTCTTCTATTTAACCTTTCTGCTGTTCTCAATCTTTACTAAAGCCTGTTAAGCACTGCAAAGTGAAGTTTTTTAAACAAGCACATCAATTTTATTAATTCATGACATTATAGTTATAAAATTATTGAAAATTGATTTTCAGAATGAATTCTCACAACTTTTCTTCTTTGTTGGCATTGAAAAAATACTACTTTTTTACAGGATGTAAAATGAATAGCTATATTGAAAGGGACCAAAAGTTTATCTAGTCCAATTTCTTCTCATCAACTTATTTTAGCATAGTTTATTTTAATTTTGATTACTTTGAAAATGTTGTAATATTAGAGCTCACTTGCTGTTGTA
The DNA here is from genome assembly GCA_017310255.1 of Butorides virescens. Taxonomy (NCBI): domain Eukaryota; kingdom Metazoa; phylum Chordata; class Aves; order Pelecaniformes; family Ardeidae; genus Butorides; species Butorides virescens. The sequence continues at coordinate 33,913 of JADKXX010007234.1, read as the reverse complement.
ATATTAGAACTATCTTTGTTATTCATTCTGTTTTTCACATAATTTCACAGGTATGATGAACAGGACAATTTACAGTACAGATCACCACTGATGTTCCTCTCTGTGGCAAAACTTGTCCACTCTTTGCATTTGATTCTTCCAATAGAGTTAATAATCTGTGAGAAGGCAATAAATCTATATCTAATAAATCTTAAAATAGTTTAATTCCCTAAAGTGTCTTAGAAGAGTAACTTTCAAAGTCAAAAACTTTTTGAAAATACAAGTTCATCCTATCAATAAAATCAAGCTTATCTGAAAGCCTATTGGCTCCAGAGCACTCTGAAGGATTATTAAAACATAAGTTCTTGATACAGAAGTCCGTGTTGATTCTTCCCATATATTCTATTTCTCCATTTATATACAAATTCTGTTTTGTATTACACTTGAAAACAATTTTCCTTGTTTTCCCCACCAGTCTGTTCTCCACATGCATACTGAAGCCTTTTCTAAAAATCATTACCTTACTTGCCTCCCCTCTATTACCTGAAAAAAAAGGCCAATTTAGATGATAATTAACATACCAGTTAACAGTTTGGTAATTCCATATTTGCTTTCTTTGAGACCTTTTGATTGAAATAATTTAGTTCTATAACATGTCAGTGTGGTATTTTCTTAGCTTCTCCTCTATAAAGACAGAATGTGGAATAAGAATCTCCCTAAACTCCTTTGCTGTGAATGCTAATACATATAATTCATTTAGCTTTTCTATTATGTTTTGTCTTTCCTTTAGTGTTCAATTTTTGAGATGATCATCTATCACCCCTGTCAGCTCTCTGAAAAATTTTCTATTTCTGATGTGCTGGAAGAAGTTTTTAATATTAGTTTTAATGCCTATAGCAAGTTGCTCATGGAAAATGTTGGGGGTTTTTTGGTTTTTTTTTTTTTTTTTTTTGTACAGTCTTACAGCTTTATATTTTCCTTGCCAGGTTTTATGTTCCCTTTATGAAAGAGAATATTCTACTTTTTATAATCTCCATTGTTAAGTGTGTAACTACTTCCACTTCTTCTTTCCTTGTTTATTGTTATCCTTCTAAAGCCATTGTTAACTTTTACACAATTACTTTTATCTACCCTAGACTGTTCCTTGCAATTGTTTTATGTTATAAACTTATTCTAATGAGATTTTAATGTTGTCCCTATCTGTGGCAACTGAATACATTATGAAGAGGATCCTATTACTAAGCTTAAAGGTTTTCTGAAAGTAAATGCTTAAATGCTCAGCAAGCAATAAATAGTACTATGATACTTCAAGGAAATTCTTGCAAACATAAAACAGCATGGATGCCAAAGTACTGTGAACTAAGCGTGTCTGAAATGAAGAGCTTTTGAAAAGGGTCAGCAAATAATTCTCAACACTATTACCTAAAAACACAGGGGAAGAAACGTACTTGGAAATGAATAATGGCAAAGAAAAAAAAATCTTGGAGTGCAGCAGATAAGAGTTTGCACTTGTTACAAATAACACATATTACTTACGCTTATGGGGAAGCAGAAACTTATTGGCAGCTGTCATCCCCATTGTACATCACAAATATGAACTGCAATAGCTGATACTTACATTTCAGTATTTTCTCTCTCACCATTCCTTACTATCTCTTTTGGATAGTCCCCATTCTTTCTTTCTGAATTTAGGCACTTTAGTATAAGATCTGTTTTAAAGAAATTTAGCTGTCTGAACGTAAAGTATTTAAATTTGAGAAAGGTGTCTAGAATAAATGAGACAGACTTTGCACAGACTCCTTAGCTAACACATTTTTTCCCTACTAGCAGTCATGTAAATTGATCTGATTTTCTGTGGGTGGCTGTTCATGGGAGGCCAAAAGTGTTTCTGATAACATTTCAGGACCTTACAAGAACATTTGTAGGGAGTCAGAGAGGATGTGACACAAAATGCAGCAGCAGAGATTTCTTTCTGGCCTCTGAAGATACCCTAACATATTGCTTTTGTAAATAAAGTTGTTTGATTAATAAATGGCTAACCTTCTTGCTCCTCATTGAAACATCTTTCAAGTTTTGACTGAAATATCAGTGAAGTGAAACAGTTTTTTCCTGTAATGATGTCAACAAAAAACAAATCAGTGAATAACAGTTCACTCTTTCATGTGTAAGTGGACAAGAGACAAAAGGAAAAGGGATGCTTTTTTACTTATTGTATGGAGTAATCATCATATTTTTTGAAAACTTTCATGATTTTTCTCTTAGGAAAAAAGGTTATTTTGCAGACAAAAATATCAAATATGCTTATAAAAAATACTGTTAAATATTTTACTTCACTATCAGTTCAAATACAAGATTTGCAATTAATTACAAGTATCTAATAAGCTCTTTTTTATTCACAGTTCTGCAAGAGGGATAACACCTTCATTCCACCCATATTTGTTGCCTAGATTCATGTTATATGTCTGAATTTCACCATATAGCAGAAACAACCTCAACACATGATAAAAAATAATTGTGTGTGACATGAAGTGTCAGAAAAGGGCCTCTGTGTTTCAAATGGATAATCAAAAACTTCAAGATGACAACAAGAGTTTGAATACCTTCATTACTCTTTTTATACATTTTTCAGTTAAAATAAAAAGAAAAGACAAAAGGAGGTTGTTTTCTTCATGGGAGAGGAGTGAAACCAATGTGTTTTCTACTTTTTTTTAGAAATAGAATTATAAAATATTAAGGAGAAGATTATCAGGTCTGCTTAGTGAGACAAGAACATAATTCTCTGTGTTTTGGGGGTTTTTCTGAGAAAAATAAAGTATTCAACAAGACTAGTAAATGAACTATGAAATTTTAATTCCCATTTCTCCTTCTTAAGGGTATGTAGGAATATTGCAGTCATGTGAGAATTGAATTCATGTGAAATATTTCACACATCATAAAGGTAAATCATGATAATGTATATTTGATGCCTAAGAAAACTGTAAATTCTATTGAGAGCTTTTGCCTTTTTTCAGCTTATTGAAATATTTCTTGTTAAATTTTACTTAGGAATAGATTTGCACTACAAATTATATGCTAAAACCCTTGTGCCAAGGTTCATGAAATGTATTTTTTCATTGTCTCTTTACTTAATAATTTCAAAGACAAGCTGCTGCATTACAGAGTCTCACTATTTTTGTTTCAGATAAGACATATTTTTTTACAAATTTGTATTTCCCCATGTTCTCACTGAATTTGGTACTGGGGATATCTTTTATTTCAGAAAATCAGAATGGGGTTTGATTCTCCTTTTATATAATTTGAACTACTGACATCATCAAAAGACATTTTCTTGCAAATTTAGGCAGATTCAGAATTATGGTGTTAGGCTAAATGTAGCTTCTGTGACATTTCAGGGTAATTCTGCATGTCTAGGTCCCTGGGGCCCCTTTAAATCTTTCAAAAGATCTGTGGGCATATAATATTTAAAGGGGTTAGTTCCAGTGTGAGGGAATGGGTTTCTTTCAGGGAACACCTGATATGAGGGTCCCTGCCTGAGTTGCTCTTTCTATCTACTAACAACTAATGTAAGGCCATGGAGATTATGTTATGGTGTTTTCTTGCAGAGGTTATTTTCAGTAGAGATGCTCAAGATCACATGACCAGTATTTAATGGAAAGTTAGGGATGAATCAGCTTTGGAAGCAGGTAGCTTGGTAAGTCCTTCAAATCCTACTGTTTCAGGTTTGCAAGTGTGCATTTAAAATGCACCAAAGAAGAAGCTTTGTTAAACCTGATGATGTTGATTATTCCAGAATTTGATAGGTGAATTTATAACTCCCCAATGCAAAGTCTGTAGGTAAAGAAGAAAAAAAGTAAAATTAAATAAGTTTTAAATGAATCTTTACTGTTATTGCATATTTAGTTGACCCATTTTACTACACACAAAATTATATACAACATCTCTAGTGGTCATCAAATTTTCTGTCTTGGGACCAGCTTAGTAAAATTCATGCACAGAAATCTTTTTGCTTTCAGTGGTCTTTGGTGCACTCCTGGGCTGAAATTCAGAATGTAATCCATAAAATATACGTGATTCCAAAGGACTAGTTTCAATTCTTAGATTGTACAATATGCCATCTTTTGCCAGCTTGCAATTTTTAGAGATATTACTAACATGAATCTTAAATCTTCAGACTTTTGTAGGAGTTACCTGAATAAGAATCTTACAGGGCCATGATGCAAGCCACTAAAAATGTCTGTGGCATTAGGAATGTGTCCAAAACCGTTGTCTGTATGATTGGAACTATAGTTACCATCAGTTTCCATGTCCAGTACATGCTCCAACCATAACTGGAACACAGGCAGTTTTGAGACTGCATTGCCCTGAGTTTCCTTGGGTTGGGGCTGACCTGGAGACCCAGTAGCTGTAAGAAGACTCTGATTTGGACAGTAAGGCACAGAAAAGTATGCAACTAACTGCTGCAAGTGAGTTTAGTTTCAGCCACAAGTTAGTGACATTTTTCTTTAATAGGGCAATATATTTAAATTATACTAAACCAAACAACTTCTGAAATAATAATGAGTGACTCTCCTGCATCTATTTTCAAGGACTCAAGCTCCTTAGGTGATTCACCAAACCCTGAGAGGCATTTGAGAATATTTCCTGACTTGAGCAATCCAAGAATTCTACCAAAGATTAGATACCTGATCACGCGGTTAGTGTTAGGACAAATAAATTCCTCCCTCCTCCCCTTATGCTAAAATATCTTTTGTAAACTATATTCTGTTCTCATTATAAAGCTCTTTTTTCCCTATTCCCTCAGAATAAGAAAATGTATGTGAGAGACCATAAATATTACTTTGTGCGTTTTGATCACTGTTGGCAATTAATTAATAACTGCAGGAATTTATGTGGAGGACCATTTGATAGTTGAGCAATAAATGCATTACTGACTATAGTAACACACACACACCCTTATTTAAAAAGTACTATCAGAACAGAATACATGCACGTACTCTTGAGTGCACTGTTTATCAATATGCTTCATTAAGGGGTTTCTTTTCAAAATGTATTCATTACGGATTTTAGCTGGGCTGTCACTGAAGCCACCAGGCTGAAATTGCATTATTGTTTTTCCAAATATAAATCTCCAGTAAAATTTATTATATTTAAAGTTTGTTTCCCTAGTAGCTGTAAGGTAGCAAGTAACTAAAGTTGCTGTCTAATTTTATTTCAAAGCAGTGTACTTATTCTCTGTTTCATTACTAAATCTGGGTATAAATTTCTTATCTTTTATTTGTCACAAATAACTCATATTTACAACTTTGTAATTGGTCTCAAAATAATATATGAAGACAGATTTGAAAATTAGTACTAAAACACAAGAAAGCAGTGTATTTAAAAAACTACTGAATATCTAGCATCTGCCTTCTCATCAGTGTTTGGTGTACTTCTTTGCAAATTACTATGTATTTTGTTCAAGACATATAAAGTGACACACAGATTAAAGCTCGACTTTCAAGTCAGCCAAGGGACATATTTCTTGTTAAGCAGCCTTCCTGGAAAAATAATTTTAAAGAAAATAATTAATTGTGCACATAAAATCTGAATCAAAACTCATTCACATTCTGTTTTCCTGTAAAGGAAAAAACTGTGAAAGAAATCTCATTGATTTGTTGGTTTTGACAATATGAAGAATCATTGATCAGAATTCTGTATGTATCCTTTCTGAGATGTTCAGCTTTACTTGTAATTTCAGCTGTCTTTGGATGACTCAGGATTTTTCTTCTTCCCCTCCCTCCTAATTATTTATTGAAGGATTACCTGACTATTTGTGCATAAAGAATCTGTCTTAGAGTTAGGCATATTGTCTAAATTAGCTATGCAACCTCCTTCTATAGTCAGATGGGAGAGACAAGTACCTCCAGAGGCTTATTTTATTCATTTTAGTTAATAACTTGAAATACTTGGTACAAAAAACTTTCTGTGACAACTCTCTTTCCAGATGCACTTAGATTTACGCATTATTATCAAGTATCTGACAATGTCTGTCAAAGGAAGCAGGTCAGTTTGGTTTTATTACTATAGTTTTATTTAAAAATGTTTTAACTATAACAGTAAAGTTACTTTTTTTCTGAAAGAACACCATTCTTAATTGTTAAATAAGTTACTGATTGCATCTACTCTCTGAAAAAAAAAAAAAAAAAAAATAAAAGAAACAGGAAAAGCCACAGATTCTTTATGCACAAATAGTCAGGTAATCCTTCAATAAATAATTAGGAGGGAGGGGAAGAAGAAAAATCCTGAGGTTTTTTTATTCCATCATCCAAAGAATCATATGTAGTTTGCATATCTGGGAAGTATTTATCAAAATTATTTTCAAACATCACAAGAAATAGAAACTCCCTAAACAATTTATTGCATTATTTACCAGTCTTCACATTTAGAATTTTCATCCCCCAATGCCTATCATAAATTTCTGTATCATTTTAATGAACCACTTTATGCAAGTGGTTTAAAATAAGTAATGTACTCTGAACTCAATACATAGTACAGTCTTTTACTTAATGGCTTCTGGAAATGTCATTATTTCCCCCTGATGTCACTGAGATTTATATGTAGTCAAATGGATAGCATAAAAGTTGTTCAGTGGGTTGACTAGACAGAACACATTCCTCTCATTCTCATTCTTAATGTAACTCAGCATACTTCCAAATTTGATATTTTTAATTCATTATAACCAATAATAATATTTAAATTAATTGTCTACCATGGATAATAAAATCAAAATCCTTCCTTTCTTCATAGCTCAAAGAAATGTTTCTGGTTTGTTTAGCTTTTTTGCGTTGACAGGAATATACTAAGCTTTTTACCAGGTTTATTTCTGTTATCATTTGGCACTGTTGAATTTAGATAGCAGAGAAAAAAAAACACACGTGAAGAGATGAGAAAGAAGAGAAGTGAATAAACACAACTAAATTATTATCTTTTCAATGCAAAGCAATGAAAATATGAAGTGGCAGGCACAGGCCAATATGCCAGCTGTTGTAGGTGATTTCTTGCAAGCAATATGGAATTTTTGAGATCTATCAAAGATTCTTCCTCCCCCAGTTTAATTTAAATACTGCTCACCTGAAGGTTGAATAAGGGATGCTTTTTCTGTCCAGCTGTTTTTTTTTTTTTTCCTTTTTTAACCTGTTTCATACCATACAAAACCAAGGCCTTTCCAATAATTTTGCATGAGAATTAGTCTAGTTATTGAGATACAGACTCAAGGTCTTGTACTGAAATTCTTCAGACCAAGGCTTTAAGTAAGAGATTACTGGTGAATTCACATGCCTTCTTTTCTCTAACAAGAAGTTTGCTTCAATAGCAAAATATGACATCTTCAGTGAAAGTATCAGTGAAATATAATTAATAGAATTAAGAGTAAAATTATTCTTTAATTTTTTTTTTACTCAAATGGATTTAGGGGTTTGGTTGGTTGGGGTAATTTTGTTTCTAAAATAATTTGTGCCAATTTGTTATTTATGAACATTCAGTCGCTGCTTATCTTCACGTCAGTTTTTAGAAGCTGGTAGAGAAAACTACATAGACTTCAACACAGTGAGGAACTTAACTGGGAACCTAAGTACTTATGGGGAAAGTCCCACTATTTCTTGTAATATGTGTTTAAACAAGAATAACCTATGAGCTTTTTTCTAAAGAAAATTATTAGTCATACTCATCTGGCCCTTTTTAGAAGTATCAAAACAGATCAGGAAAACTCTGAGGCATTATGAGATGCCTGTATCTTATCACAATCTTGTAAGAGAGCTGAATCTGGGACATCATGAAATTTTACCACAGTAAGAGCAGTTAATTCTAGGTTCATTCTGGAACTGGAAAAGGTCTTTAAAGTCATCTATGCAAACTTTCATTTTGCAAACTTGGTGACAAAGTCTAAAAAAGGCTTATTCATCCTCTTTCCCTCCCACCCACATACATGATAACAAGTTCTGAAGAACATTTCTCACCACCAAGGAAACACATCAGAGGGTTTTACTTATTTCAGCTGAAGCCAAATCTCATCTAAAGAAATACAAGCATAAATTCTACTTATTCATTAGACAAAACAAAATTACATGATTTTTTTCTTTAAACACACATGACGAATTCAGGCATACTTATGAAGAGAACATTTTACATTACATGACATCATTAATAACCTCCTAGTAAAGGGGTGCCAAAATCTCATTTAAACAGTTAATCTGAAAAATATGCAGCTTCTAATTAATGTTATATCCTGTTTTCGGCTGGGATAGTGTTAATTTTCTTCACAGTAGCTAGCATAGTGCTGTGTTTTGGATTTAGTACTACAAGAATGTTGATAACACAGTGATGTTTTTAGTTGTTGCCAAGTAGTGCTCAGACTACTCAAGGACTTTTTGAGCTTCTCCTGCTTGGCCAGGTGCATAACAAGCTGGGAGGGAGCACAGCTAGAACAGCTAACCCAAACTGACCAAAGAGCTATTCCATACCATATAACGTCATGCTCAGGGGTGTTAGTTGGTTGGTCGTGGGCAGAGGGATCGCAGCTCGGGCAGAGTGATAGCAGCTCGGGGGAGAGTGATTGCTGCTCAAGACGGGCTGGGCATTGGTCAGTGGGTGGTGAGCAATTGCATTGTGCATCATTTATTTTATATATTCTGTATAGTCTCTTACCATTATTATTATTACTATTGTTATTCTTCTCTCATTAAACTGTTTCTATCTCAACCCACGGGTCTTACTTTTCTTCTCCGATTCTCTCCCCCATCCCACTGAGGGAGAGGGGGAGTGAGTGAGCGGCTGCGTGCTGCTTAGTTGCCAGCCGGGTTAAACCACGATAGTCCTATTTCAGCACCCAACGTGGGGCTCAAAGGGTTGAGATAACAAGAGATCTGAAGGTGCTAAAAGGAATTTATGATAAGCATTCATTATATTAGTCTAATAGTCACTGGTCGCAATGTTGTTTTATTTGCTCTCAGAGTTGATGTCCTTGTTCGCAGAGTTCTTTTATGTAACACCTTACCTGCTGTATCCACTGCCCATGCTGCTGGTTATCACTTTTCACAAGTGGATTAAAGTTACTGTTCTGCTGTACTGTATAATACTGGCTTATGCTATGATAAAATTATTGGTCATCAGATTAAGCTCGTATTTGTACTCAACATTGCTGTCACCTCTATTTTGTGAACCATCTATTGGGAATTATGAATAATTATACATTTTACTTTTTCTCCTCGGAGAGCCAGCCTGTGGGGGAGACACCTTACTCCAACTTATCCTTCTTCTCTGAGCTAATTACAACTGTTCTTGAGAATTTTGAATATTCTTGGGATATTCAAACCAGCATGGTCCTATTACTAGGTCTCCTGAATGTGGTTCAGTTTTTACTCAAGGTTAGACTCCTACATAAATTATATACCATCCAAAGATTGACTCCTGCAACAGGCACCACGGCTACTCCAACCCCTGCAACACCCACTGTAGCTACTCCAACTGTGGACACAGGCACTGTGACTACTCCAACCTCAGTGACACCCACTGTACCTACTCAAACTGTGGACACAGGCACTGCAGCTACTCCAACCCCTGTGACAGGCATTGCAGTTGAACCAGGGAACAAACCTGTGCCACTATCAGTTGCCCTATACACAAGAAGAAATCTTGGAAGCAAGTCATCTCATTTAGAAAGGGAGGATGAAAGACCAGGGCCATCACAAGAGGAGGAGGAAGAGGAAGAGCTCATAAATGAGACAGAAACCACATGGTCTCTATCCTTGGGTGAGCTGCGAGATATGCGAAAGGATTTCAGCCATCGTGTCGGAGAGCACCTTGTCACCTGGTTGCTCCAATGCTGGGATAATGGGGCCAGTAGCCTGGAACTGGAGGGTAAGGAAGCTAGGATCCCTTTCTAGGGAAGGGGGCATTGACAAAGTGATTGGAAAAGGGACACAAATTCTCAGCCTCTGCAGGCGACTACTGTCAGCCATGAAGGAAAGATATCCCTTCAAGGAAGATGTCATATATCGCCCAGGCAGATGGACCACTGTGGAGAAAGGCATCCAGTACCTGAGGGAATTAGCTGTCCTGGAGGTGATTTATAGTGACCTGGACAATGACCAGCTGCCAGATAATGTCTGGTGCACACGATCCATGTGGCAGAAGTTACAGAGCGCACCAACATCATATGCCAACACATTAGCAATACTGAACTGGAAAGATGGAGAGGGACCAACAGTGGATGAAGTGGCTAGCCAGCTCAGGAATATGAAGAAAGTATCTCTTCTTCCCTCATCTCTGCTGTAGATAAACTGTCCCGGAAGGTTGAACAACTCTGAAAGGATATGTCCTACTCCCCTCCTGTGCAGACCCATATCTCAGCCATTAGAAGTAAGCGCCCTTCTGCTCAAGGAAAAGAATATCGAGGGTACACACCACGGGACACTCTATGGTTTTACCTGCATGACCATGGAGAGGACATGAGGAAATAGGATGGAAAACCTACCTCGACCCTAAAGGCACGAGTACGCAAATTGCAAAGAAAAACAAGCACAAAAGGGGGCTCTTCCAAGAGACTTGTTGCTCCAATTTCCAGAGACTGGGTAGACCGTAGTTTTTTCAGACACAATAGAAGGGCTGATCTTAATTCTGAATGTGATGAAGGAACTTCTGACTCATACAAACAAACCATGAGCAACAGTGACCAGGATTAGAGGGGCCCTGCCTCCAGCCAGGTGGAGGAAAGGGACCGCGTTTACTGGACTGTGTGGATTTGATGGCCTGACACATCAGACCCACAGACGTATAGAGCTCTAGTAGACACCGGTGCACAGTGTACTCTAATGCCATCAAGCTATATAGGGGCAGAATCCATTTGTATTCCTGGAGTGACGGGGGGAGCTCAAGAGGTGACTGTATTGGAGGCCGAAGTGAGCCTAACCAGGAATGAGTGGCAAAAGTACCTCATTGTGATTGGCCCAGATGCTCCGTGCATCCTGGGCATAGACTACCTCAGGAGAGGGTATTTCAAGGACCCAAAAGGGTACCGGTGGGCTTTTGGTATAGCTGCCTTGGAGGCAGAAGAAATTAAGCAGCTGTCTACCTTGCCTGGTCTCTCAAAGGACCCTTCGGTTGTGGGATTGCTGAGGGTTGAAGAACAACAAGTGCCAATTGCCACCACAACAGTGCACAGGCGGCAATATCTCACCAACCGAGACTCCCTGATTCCCATCCATAAGCTGATTCGTCGACTGGAGAGCCAAGGAGTGATCAGCAAGACCCGATCACCCTTTAACAGTCCCATATGGCCAGTGAGAAAGTCTAATGGAGAGTGGAGACTGACAGTAGACTATCGTGGCCTGAATGAAGTCACACCACCACTGAGTGCTGCCATGCCAGACATGTTAGAACTTCAATACGAACTGGAGTCAAAGGCAGCCAAGTGGCATGCCACAACTGATATTGCGAATGCTTTCTTTTCAATCCCTTTGGCAGCAGAGTGCAGGCCACAGTTTGCTTTTATATGGAGGGGCATCCAGTATACCTGGAATCGACTGCCCCAGGGGTGGAAACACAGCCCTACCATTTGCCATGGACTGATCCAGACAGCACTGGAACAGGGTGAAGCTCCAGAACATCTGCAATACATTGATGACATCATTGTGTGGGGCAACACAGCAGAAGAAGTTTTTGATAAAGGGAAGAAAATAGTCCAAATCCTTCTGAAGGCCGGTTTTGTCATAAAACAAAGTAAGATCAAGGGACCTGCACAGGAGATCCAGTTTTTAGGAATCAAATGGCAAGATGGATGTCGTCAGATTCCAATGGATGTGATCAACAAAATAACAGCTATGTCTCCACCAACTAGCAAAAAGGAAACACAAGCTTTCTTGGGCGTTGTGGGTTTTTGGAGAATGCATATTCCAAATTATAGCCAGATTGTAAGCCCTCTCTACCAAGTGACCTGGAAGAAGAACGATTTCAAATGGGCCCCTGAAAAACGACAAGCCTTTGAACAAATTAAACGGGAGATAGTGCATGCAGTAGCCCTTGGGCCAGTCCGGGCAGGGCAAGATGTAAAAAATGTGCTCTACACCGCAGCCGGAGAGAATGGCCCTACCTGGAGCCTCTGGCAGATAGCACAAGGGGACACTCAAGGCCGACCTCTAGGGTTTTGGAGTCGGGGATACAGAGGATCTGAGGCCAACTATACTCCAACTGAAAAAGAGATATTGGCAGCATATGAAGGGTTTCGAGCTGCTTCAGAAGTGATTCTAGCAGCTTCTCACAGAAGCCACCCCTGTAGCCCCACAACTAGAAAAACCTTGCCATGCAAACCCAGTACAACCCTATTAAAAAGTTTGTCCCTAACTTTGTTTTAAGCCCCCTTTAAGTACTGAAAAGCTTCAATAAGGTCTCCCTGGAGCCTTCTCTTCTCCAGGCTGAACAACCCTAACTCTCTCAACCTTTCGTCATAGGAGGATGATTAGAGTATGGGCTAGTACTCTGCATATTTATAAGGACTCTAACAGATGGAAACTGCCAAAGTAAAAAGTGTCTAGATATCCTGAATCCATGCTCTGGCTGTTAAGATAAGCTAAAGCCTATACCAATCCATCTTTCTGTTTTCTTCACACTTTTAAATAGATCAATAGACAGGTAGATGATAGATAGACAGACACGCCTTCAATTGTATATGCAAATCCCATCTCCATTTTGCTGTCATCTATCTCTTAAGCACTATCAGACAGAGTCCTAATTTCTTAGCCCTGACTCATTTGAAGAAAAATTTTAAAAGCAAACCCTACTTATTATAAAAGTCTTGAGGAATATTAGAGATGAATTTTACACTTCTTTACAGAATGAAATGTATCATTTTCAATAGCACGTAGTGCAGTCATACAAATGCTTGAATAGTGTAAACTTTCTTATAAGTGAGAAAAAAACAGCTTCATTAAGAAGATACTGCCATTCCAGAACACAGTTAATCATCTCTCTAAGATACAGACATTCTGTCAAATCCTTGCTATTTCTACTGTAAAGTTTTCAAAGACCTTAGTGCTTTTATTCATGTTGCTATTTTAAACCTCTTCATTCTTTAGTCAAGGGACGATCTGTTGGTGGATAGCAGTGAAAAGAAACATATAAACACCAGGTATAAAGGTGACCTTTTTTTTTTTTTTTTTTTGACTTGGATCAATTTGGCATGAACAACTGCTATGCCCTTTGGAAGAACTGCAAATACTGATACATCTAACTTACCCTTTTATAATGGAGAACATTATCGCACTTACTAAGACAATATTCTCATTTGTATCCTGAAATGAGAGAGAGCTGGCAAAGTATCAGAAAAACTAGGAAATTACAAAATTATAAAAGAAAGACAATTACACCTGGGTAAGACTTGACAGGAAATATAGAATTACAAAATAACTCAGGATGAGAGGAACCACAGTATTTCATATAGGATTATAGGAAAAGGTGTTTAGCACAAGCTGAATCTAAGTGAATGTAATGGTACTGAAAAAATAATAAATGACAGATTTAATTATTTCAGGAATGAAATATCAGGAGTGCTTAATTTGAAACACAAGATAATTATTTATCTGTGTCTATTTTGAGAGACGACTCTACAAAAGAACTGGATAAGTACAAAGAGAATAAGAAGGAAACTTGTTCTATATGATTTTCTTAGTCTGGAAGATGCAAAACTAAAGGATCTAGAGGTGAAGAAATTCTATCTTCTAAAAAGATTATCATAAAGAAGAAAATAGTCAATCTTTTCTGTTCACTGGAAGCCAAAAAGAAAATCCTTTAATATGCAGCACAAAAGATTAATCTGTGAAAATTCTTGTTCTCCACTTTCCCAGCTATAGAAGTAATTAAAATACCGGGATAGGCTAAAGACTAAGAACTTAATGGTGGTGGATGAAAAGCTGGACATGAGCCAGCAATGTGCGCTGGCAGCCCAGAAGGCCAACCGTACTCTGGGCTGCATCAGGAGAAGCATGGTCAGCAGGTCAAGGGAGGTGATTCTGCCCCTCTACTCAGCTCTGGTGAGACCTCATCTAGAGTACTGCGTCCAGCTCTGGAGCCCCCAGAACAAGAAGGACATGGAACTGTTGGAGCAGGTCCAGAGGAGGGCTACAAAAATGATCCAGGGGCTGGAGCACCTCTCCTATGAGGACAGGCTGAGAGAGTTGGGGTTGTTCAGTCTGGAGAAAAGAAGGCTGCGGGGAGACCTGATTACGGCCTTTCAATACCTAAAGGGGGCCTATAGGAAAGACAGGGAAAATCTTTTTAGTAGGGCCAGCTGTGACAGGACAAGGGGTAATGGTTTTAAACTAAAACAGGGTAGGTTTAGACTGGATATAAGGAAGAAATTCTTTACAATGAGGGTGGTAAAACACTGGAACAGGTTGCCCAGAGAGGTAGTGGAGGCCCCATCCCTGGAAACATTCAAGGCCAGGTTGGATGAGGCTCTGAGCAGCCTGATCTAGTTAATGGTGTCCCTGCTGACTGCAGGGGGGTTGGACTCGATGACCTCTAGTGGTCCCTTCCAACCCAAAACATTCTATGATTCTATGATAATATTTCACTGGTGTTTTCATGTTTCACAGAGTATTTCACTGTTGTTTAAAAACAAACAAACAAAAAACCCAAAAAACCAAACCAAAACAACGGTTGTCCAGGCATACTTGATTCTGGTCTATATGTATGAATAGAAGTTTACTTAAGAAGTTAATGCTTCTATCATGCTGTTGAACTAAAATACAAATTATATGAATTAGGATTAAGAAATTCAGTATTGGCTGAAGTTAACTTTGCTGTGTGCTTGATTTTTTTGTTTGTTTCTGAACAGGTTGGTAGTATAGAATGAATAGAAGGCAAAATAATTCTAAAAATAGATTTATTCCACTTCTCAGTCATTTTAAACTGATATGGTTAGAGACATCTTGATTTGGGCTTGATCACAGGATCCTGCTCTTCAGTAGATCCACTGGTAATCTGTACTCAAAAATGCAGCACTTCTCATTACTTTTGGTAGATATGAATCATCCTGAGTGCAGAGGGCAATATGACACCTTAAATGACCTGCTCACATCCTCCAGATCTGTCAGACAGGTGGCTTTCTCAAATACAAAATTTCACCAAAGGGGAAAAAGTAAGCAAGCAAGTAAAAAGGCAAGATTTTTTTTTCTGTTCTGCAAGATACTTCTGAACAAGCAAGAAAATATATTGAATATTGTGACATAAAATGCGACACATTTTTTATTGCAAATATTGTGGGGTTTTGTTGTTGACTTTGTTTTTTTTTATTTTGGATACAAAGTCTGTAGGCAAAATTATTCATAAATAGGAGAAAAGGATCTGGTATTATTTTTAGATACATATAATTTTAGTTAGGAAACAATGGGGCACATGGAAAATTACAAATCACAGGAATGCATTGACCCGTAAATATATACATATATAGTCACTTTTTTGTCATTTGAAACACCTACATGAATGTGATGTGATTCAGTTTGTTTTTAAAAGTCTCGCAGATGACAGCTCTAAGTGAGTTACTCGTGAGACACAGATTAAGCCAGACTGTTATTGTTCATGCCTTAAATTGCAGGAGGCTACACTTGTACATGTTTCCAGTTCAGATGAAAGGACCTACCTAGATCCTTTAGTACCTTGTAGTTGCTTGCCTAGTAAGGTAGGTTGCTTACCTACGTAGTAAGTAACTTGATATATCACAAACATACAGGGTTGAGTTAATAGGATTTTAATTCCATTTCTCTAAATTTTGATTAATTTATGAAAAGGCTGCTAATATTTTAAAACCAATGTGAAGTAATACTGAGGGAATATTTTCCCCTTTTTGCAGTTTTCATGACTGATTAGAAGATCTGGTCTATATAAATAATTTAAACACCCAAGGAAGTAGATTGGAATATTTAAGGGAATGAAATCTAAACTTATGATGCCATCAACTCGAACTCAGCTGCCACTTAAACTGAGAGATGGGAAAAGTTCAGATGTGGTATCAGCTTCTTGCTCTTAGAGTATTAAGGGTCTTCTATTAAACATAAGATATGCTTTCAGTACAGAAACAAGGTGTATCACTGCCTTAGCCAGTGCCTCTGCTTTATAACTACGTGTTCCAGGCTATACTCATGGTTATTCTTGCCCTCTTTCCATTGAATTTACAATCTTTTTTTTTACATTCAGTAACACAGACTGAATATGAAACACTCTTTCTGCCAGCATGGACTTCTTTGTTAAGAGCAAAAAAAGGACATGAATCCACTCAGGTTTAAATTGACAGGAATAAATTGAATCCAGTTTTCCCACTACCTGGATAAGTGCTTTAATTACTAGATTATTAAATGCATATGTTATTGTCATTTACAAGGAAGTACAGGGAGTTCATCATGTATATCCAAAAGTCTTTTTAAATCCCTTGGTCCAATAAATGCTTTTAGGTTTGGAATCACAGCTTCAGAGACTTTCATCTTTTAGGATTGCACAGTAAAGCTGGAGGGTTTCAGCCACTCCCACCCATTCTTATTTCCTCCCATTTAACCGTTCTTGCTGTATGGCCCAGATATCTTAATTGAAAACACTATTCTCACTTGGTTAACTATTATCTTCAAATATAAAACTTAAAATACCAAACTCTGTTGAGTTCTGCAGTCAGTGCTGGGTGTCATCATAACTAAGTCTTTTTTGCATGTGGGTCCAACTGCTTAAAAAGTATATCTGTTTAGTTGAAGGCTTACATTTCATTTTCATGGATACATGATCCAAAAATCTGGTGTACCACTGTCTTCTGCAGAACAGGAGTTCACAAGTGCCTACCTGAATACTCACTCCAATGACATGTCAAATAAATCTCATATCTTCTTTTTGTGTAATTGTTTGGTTTGCATTGTGGTTTTTTGGTTTGTTTTTTTTTTTTTATTGCTTCCCCCCATGTTTTAAATTTTAAATTAGCAAGTAAATTAACTTACAAATAGTACGTATAACTTTTACCTCTTTTACCTTTACAGAAGGGTGGTCAGAAATTGTCTTCATTGTCTGAATTAATCTATAGTATGTATTAAGAACCCTGGTAAAAGGGAGCATGTGCAAAAGAAATAAATACAGGAAAAGGCTACTGATATTTCAGAAACTTGGTACAAAGAACATGTAGCTAAATTTCAGTTTAAACACCTTGATGAAAAGCAACATAAATTTTTTACAGAAATAAATAACATTGTGAAGGTGCAGAAACCAAAACAAGTGATCTGAATCAAATGGTAATTTTAAAAGCATCCCATTACACGTTGAAAGTTCTTAATGTTATTAACGGTGAGCAGTCTGCATGCACAGTTTAACAATAAGCTATAAAATGGCATGTCAGTATGCCTATTGCATGCCGTATCTGCAAAATAATGGATGTTTTTCCTGCAATTAGATCCTCACAACAATTCACATTAAGCTGCAGAGATTCTGCAGGAAATAAATATGATGATGGCAAGCCCAAACTCAGTTTTTCTTGTATGATAGTCTCTATCTTGAAAGCCTTGTTCTAGAACCTCTTAAGAGGCTTTTGACTAATATTCAACTAACAGGGTAAAGAAAATACTATTACTTCACTGCAGAAAATTGTTTTTCCAAAAGATTAATTATATATATCAGTAGCTTCAAAACACAAAGTAAGACAACTGTCCTGACAAGCACAATTGTTAAAAGAGACCAAATGAGACCATGAGAAGATGGTACAAATGGTGGAATGTCAAATTTGCCACAAGACTTCCCTTTACATTTAACCTTTCAGCATCCTTTTCTTTATGCAAGAATAATGCCTGAAATCATATCTAATGTCCTTAACCCAATTCTTCCAGAAGTACAGTTATATAATAAGTCCTTTCAATACTGTCAGCTGACTAATTGAGCTAGTGTTCCATACTTACTGAGAAATCAGAGAATCATAGAATATCTCAAGTTGGAAGGGACTCATAAGGGTGGTAGAATCCAACTCCCTGCTCTTTGCAGGACTACCTAAAAATAAACCAAATTACTAAGAGCATTGTCCCAATGTTCCTTGAACTCTGACAGGCTTGGAGCCATGTCCACTTGTTCCAGTGACCAACCACCCTCTCAATGAAGAACCTTTTCCTAATGTCCAATCTGAACTTTCCCTCACACAGCTTCATTCCATTTCCTTGTGTCTTATCGCTGGTCACCAGAGAGAGGAGGTCTAGAGGAAGTTGTAGACTGTGATGAGGTCACGCCTCAGCCTTCTCTTCTCCAAGGTGAACAAATGTGGAAGAAGAACTTAATATCTTTTAATTTGCAGGACAGTGAAGGATTTAGCTCAACAATGGGAGAAATGATAAAACAATGTTATCAACAATACATTTAGGGGGTGAAGAAGTAATAAAATTTTAAGGAAAAGTCATGAGAGATTCATAATACACTGAAATCAATAGAAAATCTTGAAGTGGTATTTCATAGTCAAAGTAGCTGTAAAGATCAAAGCCTCAAAATACCTGCAAAATATATAGAATAAAAAATTATTACAAGGATATTGGCAAGATCAGTATGGAGAATACTATAATATTTAGAAATTACAAATTATGACAACCTGCATGAACCATTAGTAAGTAAACTGAAAATTAGTCAGATTATAGAAAAAATGGCAGAAAATTAAATTAGACAACATTCACATTTAAAAAGAGTCACAAGAATATTGAACAGAAAAAAAGGAGAAAGAGTGATGGTAAGCTCAAGAATGAGAGACCGATGTCAAGGACATTTTTCAGTGCAACAAGGGATACTAAGAAAAGGAGGACACCGTACGTAAAACATAAAAGGGCACAAATATGACCAACAAATGATGGAGGCAATGATAAGAACCAAACCTGGTCAGCCATACTAACTGATGAGGGCATGTGAGAGTGAGAGAATGTTTATTCCAGAAAGATATCTAATCAAGGATCTTGTCAATTGGGAAACCGGGGGGAAAAGGGGGAAACCAGAAAAATATACTGAGACAGAGTCCTGACAAACACAGACACAATGATAAGAAATAGATCTCACCACTCACACTAACTGATGGTCTGTCAAGAAACTAAAGGTGCTACTTCCAAAAATATCAATCTGGACTTTGTAACTAATAAAACTGTATAGCAGGGGTACTCTGGACTGGAAAGGGTACAAACCCACAACAGGACATGCAAGGAAAGGGGAAATAGGAAGAAACAAAGAGGGGGTAGATGGAAAAGGGTACAAAGGAGTCAGGTACATGTGAAACAGGACCTGTCAGTACACTTGTCTGGCTGAGCTCTGTGCTTGATCACTGCTGTCCATCCTATCATCTTATATATTCTTATTAAATCTTTTCTTAATTCTCACTCTGCGCAACCTCACTCTCAAACCTGTGTGTGTGTGCTGCAAGGACTCAGTGCCAGCTACTGATGAAGCCTGTATGTGTGTGAGTGAAATTTGGTGCCAGTTACTGTGTCAGACCAGGGGTGTGGGCGCCCCTGACCTGTGAAGCCAGTGGGGTCTCAGCATCAGCTTCTGGAGCCAGTGGGAGTCCTTAATTTCCAGACACTGGGGCAGGAATGTGGTATGTCCTGAAAACCAGCTACTCTGTGTGTGTGTGTGTGTGTGTGTGTGTGTGAATAAGGTGAGTGAGCAGCTGAGCACCAGTAGATGGAGTGGGACTTTGGGTCACAGCCCATGTGCCTGGTTCCACCTGATGGTAGGGTGTGAGTGTTTGTATCTTCCCCAAAAACGGTGTGCATGGGATGTGTCTGTGTATTCACCAGTAAAGTTCAAGCTGGACTTGCCCGTGAGTAGGGCACCTGAGCCACCCAGGGATTATGGGGAATGGGGGTTACAGTCAGTTCATAACACTTTGTCTCTGCTGCTCCTTCCTCCTCAAACTCTTCTCCAGCTCCAGCATGGAGTGACTCCCACAGGACACAGCCCTTCACAGTCTGCTCCAATGTGAGTACGGTCTGCAGTTCTTCAAGAACGACTCTAGTGTGGGTCCTTTCCATGGAGTATCATAGAATCATAGAATGTTTTGGGTTGGAAGGGACCCCTAGAGGTCATCTAGTCTAACCCCCCTGCAGTAAGCAGGGACACCGCTAACTAGATCAGGTTGCTCAGAGCCCCGTCCAACCTGGCCTTGAATGTTTCCAGGGATGGGGCCTCCACCAACTCTGCCACCAACGGGCAACCCATTCCAGTGTTTCACTATCCTGAATTTCTTCCTTATATCCAGTCTAAACCTACCCTGTTTTAGTTTAAAACCATTACCCCTTGTCCTGTCACAGCTGGCCCCACTAAAAAGATTTTCCCTGTCTTTCCTACAGGCTCCCTTTAAGTACTGAAAGGTCACAATCAGGTCTTCCCGCAGCCTTCTTTTCTCCAGGCTGAACAAGCCCAACTCTCTCAGCCTGTCCTCATAGGAGAGGTGCTCCAGGCCTTGCATAATTTTTGTAGCCCTTCAGGAACAGCCTGCTCCAGCATGGGTTACCCACAGACCACAGTTCCTGCCAGGAACCTGCTCTGGCTTGGGCTCACCATGGGCTACAGCTTCCTTCAGGGCACACCTACCTGTTGTAGTGTAGGGACCTCCATGGGCTGTAGTGTGGATATCTGCTCCGCTGTGGTCCTCCACGGGCTACAGGGGGACAACCTGCTTCATGATTGTTTTCTCCATGGTCTTCTGGGGAGTTTCTGCTCCAGCACCTGGAGCACTTCCTTCCACTCCTTCTCTCACCTTGGTGTCTGTAGGGCTGTTTCCCACACATTTTTCTCACTACTCTCACACAACTGTTACACAATGTTTTTTACGCTTTCTTAAATATGTTATCATAGAGATGCCACCATAGTGACTGTCATTCTTGTAAATAAAATGTGTGAAGGGGGTTATTTGTTTCTTAGGGTTTTTTTTCTCCATTTATATGAACATTTAAACTGTATGAGATTTTATTTCTTTTTTTTTTGAGTACAAATATGAAAATAAAAGTTTCTAAGGTCATGAGCTTGCAGATTATGACTTTTAACAGTGGCCTTTTCAAATACGCAGGTGATATTTTTAAGGCATTTAAGTAATCAATATAATTTTATAAAGCATTCTGGGATCACCCACTTCTCCAAATCTTGTTCTTAAGAGTGTATGACCTTATTCATCTATCCAGGATAAAATCTCACTGTTGCAGAGGATATACAGCAAATAATTGTACTTCACTCATTTTTCTGGTTGTATATTACCACAAGTGCACACAAAATCTGTCTTCAACAAACCTGTGCTAATGACAAATTTATGTTCTTAATAATAAAGAAACATTTACACATATATTTATAAACATGCTTCACTTCAACCAAGTTAAATGAAAATTAGAATTTTCATTCCTTGCAAAATATATTTTCTTCTAAACTGGATTAAAATTTGATGAGTGCACATTTTTCTATTTTTGTATAGTACAAATCGGCTCATTCAGAGAAGACAGTACATTATGGTACTTTTTACAATTAATTTAATGTTTCAAGTGGTTCAGACTAATCTGTACCCATTCCATTTTAAATCAGTGCAAATCTAAACTGCATTTCAGTACCATAAAGCATTGCCTCAGAAATATTACAGTTCTTATCTGATATCCCATTCTCTTTGAAGAGAAGGCTTACCACCCAAACACCAGGTGATGGTATACACCGCATATGGACTGCAAGAGAGCACACAGTCCTGTGGCACTGTTAGATGTTGGAAGCTTATGAAACAAAATTTCCATGAGTTTCTTTTAAAAAGGAGGGGAGTGGGGGAGAGAAAGAGAAGTCAGTCTCATGTTGAAATTGTTTGCAATGTATTGGGTCAACTGGGAAAAGCTTAATTATTTCATTACATGCTGAACTATCGCCAAATGGAATATTTCTTTTATGTGAGTAATTTGCAAACTTTTAGCAAAATAATGAAAAAAAACAAATCCAAACAACTCTAGAAGCTACACTTTCAGTTGAAAAATTACTCTGGTAGCTCTAAATTAGATTACCATTTTCTTTGGATGTGGTTTTCAGTTGTGTACACCTTTCTAAGGTTGCAAATTTTGCTATTAAATACATATATTTCACTGCTGAAGCAGAAAAGAAAATAGAAGTTTAATGCAATCAAAAATGGTAGAAAACACATTCTACAATATGCCTTCTGTTCCTTTCACAACACAGCTGCAAGCATACCTAAGACATAATAGAAAAAAGCAGAAAAGTTGTTAAGGTAGTCCATGATCCTTTACCACAATGAAAATATTTCTTTCTTTCATAAGCAATTGCTAGCCCTTTTCACAGTAGACTAGTGTTTTATAGAGGGAATTATAGAGGCCCAGGGAATTACTGGGACTATATATATATGTGTGTGTGTGTGTGTGTGTGTGTATGTATTCACACATAAAACCTAAAATACATATACTTACCAAAATTACTGGTCAAAAATTTGAGGTGTCGTTACTCTATGTTATATAGAGAGTTGATAAATTCTGAGTTTACAAAGATTTTTTTTTTGATAGATTAATTTCTCACTACATTAATAGAACGGCTTCGGATTTCCTCAACAGGGAATTCAGAAAAGGGTTTTTATGCTACTTTATTATTTTCAAATTAAATAGTTCTGATATGCAAATGTAATTCCAAAAAGTGAAAAATAGTTACCTGCACCACAGTCCTGCATATTTATTAGTGGAACTGTAAAAAACATACCATAGCAAGATTTAGGTAAGTAACATCATGTGACAAGATAATATTCATATAGTACAATCTTAACATCTCTTTTAGCAATTTAAATTACCTTAACTGGAATGTTAAAATTGCTTGAACTTAGTTCCTCTTTGATATAATAACTAATAAAGATTCATCTATGCTAGATGCTTTATGCTGACATTTTAGCTTCTAGTTCAAAGGAAAAAGGCCTGAAATACTTTTCTTGAAAATGTTTTAAATAGGAGCTGCCAACCTACTTTTAGACATCAGCAGGTCAATTGTTTTTTTCACATTCAATCTACCTCAAGAAATCAGAGGCAGATATAGAGAACTGCCTGTCTGAGTATCCCCTAACACACTCCAACTTCTGCATGTCTCTTCAGTGAAGATGAAGTCTATATTGTACAACATGAAAAAAGCTTTTTTCCAAACAGGACTAAATAGGGATTTAACATTGTCAGAAAAATATGGCTGCATCTAATATGAATATGCAACAATAAAATAGTTATATTTTCTGGAAGTTAAATTTCCTATTAGCTGGTTTATATCTAGCTTCTTTAGACATGGCTTCAGATAGGAATAATCTGTTTGACATTATAAAGGTGTAATAATAAGCTGGGTTGTTTTTTACTTACCACTGAATTGAATGAGTCTTTTATCCATTTACATTGTATATTGCATTTCAGAAATATTCCAGAAATATATCTAGGAATATGTTTGGAATAAAATTCTAATCAGTGTAAGATTGGAAGTTCAATATTCAAAGGAAAACAAAATTTTGTTTGAGTTTTGTAAAACAAACACCTGATTTGAATCTTACTGCTATTGCTGTTTATTGATTCAAGTTTAATTACATTTGAACTATTGGCATCTGACTCAGCTATTGTCTTTACTATGTTCATATACTGACAGATGAGTGCATCCCTCTAGCTTGGAAGCATAGAAACTAGATAGCTTGGAATTGTTTATTAACACTTCACTCAAACATGAGTGAAAGAAAGAAAGTGTTCCTTTTAAATGTTTTGATCCTTTTAGGCTTTTGGTTTAAGTATTTAGGCTGCTTTTAGGCTCTTAGGCTGCTGATACCAACAGTGTCTATTCCAATAACATACTGACAAACAAACAAAACCAAACACAATGCAAACACATAGAGAAGTCCATGCAAGAATAACACTTAGGTTAAATTTACAAAAGCCAGGAAAACCACAGAAGAAAACTGTTTCAGTAGGAATTGAAATGTTGAAGTGCCTGTAGGCTAACACATTCCCTCCATTGACTGTAATGACAATAATCAACATAAAACACTTGAGAGACACATTACTGGATTTTTCTTTTTTAGCTTTGACACTAATTGTTAAATAAATTACCATTCTGTCCTCAATGCTAAAATTACTCCACTGGTTCAAGTTATGCTGCAATTAGTTATGTCTCAGGTTGACTTCTGCTACCCTGCACAATTCTCTGGTCTACACATAACAGAATTCTTCTGTGTATTTATTTCTGAATTTTTCAGTAGAAGAAGGAGGAACATATTATACATAAGTCCACTTGTCTGGTAAATATGGGCCAGCCTGAAGGCAAATGAAATCAGGGATAGTGAGAAGGATGACAGTTACTATTTTCTCACAACCTTCTTTGCTTTTTTGATTGTTTTCCTTTTTCTTCCCCTCCTCAGAGCAGTTCTGGACAATTGGAATAAGGTTGGAGAACAGTCACTAGTCTGAATTACTGAAAGGATGAGGTTCATTTCACATACCTTTAGTCATCTAAAAGCTGGGGTTCTAGTATAAGTTAGTAATTCCATCCTTCCCTGCAATCAGTCAAGAATGTTGGCACCATGAGGGTGCGTCATTGCACCTTTTCATATGCTTATCTTTACACCAGATGAATCACCTTCCTGAGTTGCATGGTTCTCTTAGAGGGTTACAGAGATTTCTGCTCCAAACTCTCTTTTCTTTCAAAAATATTTCTTTGTAGACCATTTAAGCTCCAGCCAAGCAAAGAACTTCAGGACTTTCTGAATTCTAAGTATTTGGATATTTTCAGTATTTTTAGTGATTTTACTTATACTTTAAGAATCACATACCTTTGTGCTTTGCTTGGTTATAAATTATATGATTAGGTAATCTCTTTAGTTTGACTATTCAAGACAAGTTTATTATAGATGCTATATTCTGTTTCATATTGATATAGAAAAATCAATTTCATTTTATATCAGCAAAAAACATATGAAACAACAGAAGACAAATCCACTAAGAAATGCAGGCACTGCAAACACAGAATTTACTTTTGCACTGAGGATAGTGTGTACCTCTCAAAATTTAGCTCTACATTTTCAGTAATATTCACAGAACATGGTTACATTTCTAAGGATTCACTTGGCTTTTTACTAATGCCAACTAATAAAATTGTTCAACAGCTTATGAAATGGCTAGTTATAGAATTGGAAATTTAGTAAACAACAAAACCATAATAATAATGTATGTTTGGTATATTAGATATGAATGCTTTAAAGGTGAAATAGATAAGTGAATCCAGAGTCAGTTTTGAAATGTCTTATTAACTTGGGTGCTGATAAACATCAAATTATTATAAGAGGACACTGAATTAATATGCATAAATGAACACATCTTTAACTAAAATAAACTTCTTAAGCAATAAGCTAGGTCAGTTCTTGATTTCTGAGTGTTTTCGTTCCTTCATCCAGCGCTTTTCATTATGCTTTCTTAGTTTCATGAGATTCTTGTTAATCTATTCCTCCAGCCTGTCTAGGTACCTTGTGTGCCCCACCCCACCCCAAGTTTGGAGTCACCTGTAAATTTTACAATGAAATACTCGTTGCCTCAGCCAAGTAATTGATAAAGACCTTAAACAGGATAGTTCCCAGGATGGAACCTTGCTTGTCACAAGCACTCAAGTAAAGTTGAACCTTTTAATCACTAACCTCTGAGCCTGAGAATCCAACCAGGTTTTGTTAGCTGTTTGTTCAGACGATCCAGACAGTAACATCCTCCCTTATGTGGAAGATGATGTCAAAAGCCTTCCTAAAGTTGAGGTAAATGACCTCTACTCCTTTCCCATCATTCACAAATCTTTTATCAGACAAGGCAGCAGTCAGGTTCATCAAGAATTATTTACCTTCGGTAAATGCTGACTGTTCCAAAATACCTTCTTTCTCATGTACTAGGGGTGTATCTAGTATCATTAATTTCAAAAGTCTGGTATTTAACTCCAGATTTAGATACTAACTGAAGGAGTCTAGTGTAGCTCTAGCTTGTGTTTAATATTTATCAATCACTTGTGTGTTTTTTAGTGTAGTCAATGAAGTGATGACATAATCTTCAACTGTCACCCCCCAGGCCTTTTCTCCTTTATGCTGCATTATTATTCTATAGTTACAGATAGTTCTTTATGGACAAAATAACTGCTAACTATCCATTTAAAATATATTAATGAGAGACATTACACCTTATAATTATACAAAACTAAGCAACACTAAAATTAGGTAGTAGACACTTGGCCATTTCACAACTGATGTTGCAGCTAAACAAGCTAAAATAGACCTCTAAGCATGCCAAGACAGGTTCAGACAAAGCAAGTCTGTCAATCTGACTTCTGTGTTGTTAACTTATTACAGAGTCTGTGGCCTGTTGCTGGCAATGGCAGTACTATATTTACAGGACTGTAGGACTACATGGATTCGATGCCCTCAGGTGGTAGCTTATTTAGAAAGTATACTCCCTTGCTTGAAATTTGTATTCTTAGAGTACAGGAGCTGCATAGACTTAGAAAGGTAATAGCATTTTTGGACAGCCAAACTTAGGTTTTCTAGACTCAAAGAGAACGTACTTGACTCCAGGAGGTAAAAAAAGAAAAGAAAATTGATAGAAAAGTACCCACCAGAGGCAAAAGTGTTGGATAAAGTTCTAAATAATGAGAGGTAAGTAAGTATGTGCAGACCTGCCCACCAAAGGAAAATATGTAAGGGCAATTTCACAGAACAAGAACTCCTTACCACATTCTCATTGTGGAAATCCAGGTGCGAACTCTAAAAATACACCTAGTTCAACAGACCAGAAGGAGCTATAAAGTACAGCTGTAGATGGTTATTCAGCTCCAGATATATTCCAGTCATATGTCCTATTTGTCCAGAAGAGATCTTTAAGTACTTAAGGTGGAAAGAGCAAAATCAAACCTACAGGAAGATTTCTTCGCTAAAAAGAATAGAAATAATGTTCTGTAAAGGATGAACTGAATGTATTTCTTAGGTCAGTGGACAAGAATGAAGCACTGATCCTGCCACAGAAGTATTGACTTTTTCTTTCAGGACTACAGATACTGAATAATACTTCAGGAATTGCAGACCATTTCAGTGAGCTCAGAGAATAGTGCTTTAAATTTTTTTCTGTCTCACAAGCAAAGGAAACCAGTAAGTGGGAGATTTTGCAAACAAGATAGATGTTAAGGAAGTATTTTAAGGCTGAACAATTAGAATTGTGGAAAATTAGTTTGGATACTTTAGACAGAACTGAAAAAGCAAAAGGGAGGTAAAGTGATGGCCTGTGGAGAAAATGGTGGAAGTATCACTGGATGTTACCATGAAAGTACCTTTATTTTAGTGTGACTAACTGTTACTAGACAAAGAACACCTGAGGCAATATATGATACCTCCTAAAACCTAATAAATCACATGTGAGAACAGAATGACTTTAATTTGAATGACACCCCTTGGATTTCTTATGCTCACAGAACTAAATTATCTTGGGGGGGGGGGGGGGGGGGGGGGGGGGTGGGTGTTATTATAGATGGCTCTTTCCTAACATGAACACTGTTGTCTGTCATAGGATAAAGGTATACCATACTTAACCTTGACAGACAAGAATAAACTGACCGTAGAACTAGGAATGAGTTTTAGCTTAGGTTTAAGTTGTCATAGATTTATTGCACTGTTTATATACATAAACCTAATGAGATAATGAATGAGTGATATTAAGGATGATATTCAAAGTCCCTAATCAAGAAAAAGGCATGCTAACTTACAAATGTACCCTAGATTACAGAGGGAGTGAAGGTATTTTACTGTATAGCAAATAAATAGAAGAGAGAAGAAATATAAAACACAGACTTTTTAATTAAAAACTAGATAAATGAGGAAAATGTAAACTGAGATATAAACCAAGCAGAAGTAAAGAAAATAAGAAGTCCATATTAAATACTTACGAAAAAAATTGGTCTATTTACAGATAGAAATAACAGAGCTATCAAGTTTAAAAGAAAAATTACTTGTTTTCAGACAGTACTGATTTCTGCCTTTGGGGGAAAGATGATTGATGTATTAATACCACAGTGTATTCTTACAATAAAAAACTCACATATATTCTAAACATAAATTTTAGTCATATAAACATTAATATCAGAATATTTTAAAACTTCTCAGAGTTTTTATACTGCAAGGTATATGGGTCACTAATGCTTATTTTTTATTTCTCTTAGGATGCAAACATGATGTAGAGTGAGTATTTTGCTAATATGTTAAGAGTAAATAGGATAAACACTGTAATCACAAGATTCTTACTCTTGCAAAATCTCAGTCAAAATATAGAATTCCTATGGCATCAAATGAACAAAATATTATTGAAATGAACATAAATAATGCCAGTTATTCAGGCAATTAACAGAAATTTATGGCAAGTATATATGTCAAGATAAAATAACATGTTCTTCTGATGAGTCTATAAGTTTACTTTCTGAAAGGCATTTCTTTTGGTCTTGTTTAGTATTTCATGGCACTGGGCCTGTTGACAACAGATGGTGCCCGGCTCTCTCAGAAGGGAAAAAGGATCCTCGCTCATGAACTGGCGGGGCTTGTAGAGAGGGCTTTAAACTAGGCTTGAAAGGGGGAGGGGATATAACCAGGCTCACTAGAGAGGAGCCTGGGGGTGTCACCCCATTGCTGGGGGTGAAACAGACAGCCCAGCTCAAGTGCATCTATGCTAATGCACGCAGCATGGGCAGCAAACAGGAGGAGCTGGAAGCCATTGTACAGCAGGATCGTTATGATGTAGTCGCCATCGCAGAAACGTGGTGGGATGCCTCCCATGACTGGAGTGCTGCGATGGATGGCTACAAACTCTTCAGAAGGGACAGGCAAGGAAGGAGAGGTGGTGGGGTGGCTCTGTATGTTAGGGAGTGTTTAGATTGTACAGAGCTTGACACTTGTGGTGAGGCAGAATGCTTATGGGTGAGGATGAGGGGGGAGGCCAACAGAAAAGATATCCTGTTGGGAGTCTGTTACAGACCACCCGACCAGGATGAGGCTGTTGACGAAGAATTCTACAGGCAGCTAGCAGGAGTCTCTCAGTCACAAGCTCTTGTTCTTGCAGGGGACTTCAACTTCCCAGACATCTGCTGGAAATACAACACAGCAGAAAGGAAACAGTCCAGAAGGTTCCTGCAGTGTGTGGAAGATAGCTTCCTGACACAGCTGGTAAGTGAGCCTACCAGGGGAGGTGTCCTGCTTGACCTCCTGCTCACTAACAGAGAAGGACTGGTGGGAGAGGTGGTGGTTGGAGGTCATCTAGGCCTTAGTGATCATGAAATGGTAGAGTTTTCGATCTTTGGTGAGGTAAGGAAGGGGGTCAGCAACACCGCCACCATGGATTTCCGGAGGGCAGACTTTGACCTGCTCAGAATGCTGAACCTCCATCCTCTAGTGGATGCAAAGGGGAACATTGCCACTAAAGACGAGGAAAAGGCTGAGATACTCAACGCCTTCTTTGCCTCAGTCTTTAATGGCCCGACGAGTCATCCCCACGGTACCCAGCCTCCCGAGCTGGAAGATGGAGACAGTGTGTGGGATAAATCCCCCATAATCCAGGAGGAAGCAGTCTTTGACCTGCTATGCCACCTGGACATCCACAAGTCTATGGGGCCGGATGGGATCCACCCAAGAGTGCTGAAGGAGCTGGCAGAGGAGCTTTCCAAACCACTCTCTATCATTTATCAGCAGTCCTGGATAACAGGGGAGGTCCCAGATGACTGGAATTTGGCAAATGTGACTCCTATCTTCAAGAAGGGCCGGAAGGAGGATCTGGAGAACTACAGGCCTGTCAGTCTGACCTCAGTACCGGGGAAGATTATGGAGAGGTTCATCTTGAGTGTGCTCACCAGGCACATGGAGGACAATCAGGGGATCAGGCCCAGTCAGCATGGGTTCATGAAAGGCAGGTCTTGCCTGACCAACCTGATTTCCTTCTACAACCAGGTGACCCGCCTGGTAGATGAGGGAAGGGCTGTGGATGTTGTATACCTGGACTTCAGCAAGGTCTTTGACACAGTCTCCCATAGCATTCTCCTGGAGAAGCTGGCAGTTCATGGCCTAGATGGATATACTCTTTGCTGGGTTAAAAACTGGCTGGATGGCCAAGCCCAGAGAGTCGTGGTGAATGGAGCTAAGTCCAGTTGGCAGCCGGTCACAAGCGGTGTCCCCAAGGGCTCAGTTCTAGGGCCGGTATTGTTTAATATCTTTATCAATGACCTGGATGAGGGGATTGAGTGTGCCCTCAGTAAATTTGCAGATGACACCAAACTGGGTGGGAGTGTTGATCTGCTTGAGGGGAGGAAGGCTCTGCAGAGGGACCTGGACAGGCTGGATCGATGGGCCGAGGTCAACTGTATGAGGTTCAATAAGGCCAAGTGCCAGGTCCTGCACTTTTGTCACAACAACCCCATGCAGCATTATAGGCTTGGGGATGAGTGGCTGGAGAGCTGCCTGGTGGAAAAAAAACTGGGGGTACTGGTTGACAGCTGGCTGAATATGAGCCAGCAGTGTGCCCAGCTGGCAAGAAGGCCAATGGCATCCTGGCTCGTATCAGAAATAGTGTGACCAGCAGGAGTAGGGAAGTGATTGTGCCCCTGTACTCGGTGCTGGTGAGGCCGCACCTCGAATACTGTGTTCAGTTTTGGGCCCCTCACTACAAGAAAGATGTTGCATTGCTGGAACATGTCCAGAGGAGAGCAACCAAGCTGGTGAGGGGTCTGGAACACAAGTCTTCTGAGGAGCGGCTGAGGGAACTGGGGTTGTTTAGTCTGGAGAAGAGGAGGCTGAGGGGAAACCTTATTGCCCTCTACAACTACCTGAAAGGAGGCTGTAGTGAGGTGGGGGTCGGCCTCTTCTCCCTGGTAACAGAGGATGGGACGAGGGGCAATGGTTTGAAGCTGCGCCAGGGCAGGTTTAGGCTAGCCATTAGGAAAAACTTCTTCACCGAGAGGGTTGTCAGGCTCTGGAATGGGCTGCCCAGGGAGGTGGTAGAGTCCTCATCCCTGGAGGTGTTTAAAAGAAGGATAGATGAGGTGCTTAGGGACATGGTTTAGTGGTGGGATGGCAGTGCTAGGTTAACGGTTGGACTCGATGATCTTAAAGGTCTTTTCCAACCAAGGTGATACTATGATTCTATGATTAAGAAATCAGAGAAAAAAAAACATGTTGTGACACCTACTGATTAGTGATAAAACTGAATAACTGACCAGTTTAAAATCAGCTGTAAAAAGTTCAATAGTGGACTATAACACACCTTTGAGAATCTAGTACTATAGTACTTACAATTATGAGGGATTATATATAAAATCATAATTCTGAAATTAAGTGCAGATTGGGAAAGTGAGAACTTGAAAATTAAAAAAAACACTGATAATTATGAATTATTTTGAAATATCAGTTATGCAGTATTACACTGGATTTTCTATATTTTTTTTCAGACAAAATGCCATACAAGAAAATCCTTGTTGGCATGAAAGGGTGTCTCTTTATTGACTTCCATTGAGTTTTGTCTTGGGAATTTAACCTGACAACTGTAAGCAGTTTTCTCATCTGAAAATGTGAAAAATCATTAGACCTGAAGCTTCAGTATTGGAATCTGACAAAACAATATATATCCTTTTTGCTTTGCTCAGTGAAATAAAGTTATATTTATTTGAAAATATATTTCTTCTAAATAGGTTTTTGAAAGTCTAGTAATTTTGACCTAGTAAAAGCATTACATTCATTCAAATATTTTAAAATATTCAAATATCTGAAATTTGATTAAGAACCAAAAAGTAGTTTATTAAAAATATGTTGATAAAAGCACATTAAATAAGAACTTAGGGTTTTTTGATGTGGATAAAGAGATTTTACCATAAGCCTCAATTTGGATTCATGAAAAAAAATGTAATTTTGCTGGTATTCTCATCACAGCTTGTCAGTCTATTGAATCTGATTTCACTAAATACACAGAGAGCTAGAGTTCTTAGTATCTTAGTCAAATACCATTTTGTGTAAGCAATGAAGATAAATTCAAACGTTAAATATTGCAGTCTGGGCTAGAGTTAGAGATCTCCCAAGCCTAGAGATATTTTTCATCTCTGTCCTATTTCCTAGTAAATATAATTTCTCTCTTTCAGATTATAAAATGCATAATTAGATAAAAAATAAATCAGAGATACCTTTTGGATATTTGTCTTGTTCTGTGAAATATTCACAAAAGAATAATTCTAGGGGATTTTAGCATTTGAAAAAGAATCAGTTCAAGCAAAAAAAGAATTTCTGCTACCCAATGAATAAGATGAGGATAAAACAAATGTTATTTCCTGTTATGCTTTATACTTCCCATCTGTTTTACTTAAAAATGGGATAAATAGGTGGAGAAAATGGAAATATTAGTATTGTGTTTAGCTGTCTCTCTTACATGGTACATCTGTATCAGATACAGAGTCATTATTACCCTCAAACATTCAGACTGGACGGAAAACAAAAGTCAAACACCTTCCCCCTCCCCACCTTCTTCCCAGTCTCCTTCATTCCTGACACTGATATCCCCCAAAGCAGCATGGGGAGGATAGGGAATGGGGAGCTGCAGTCAATACATTAACAGTTCCTGTCTGCTATTCCTTCCTCCTCACACTTTTCCCCAGCTCTAACATGGTTCCTTCCCATGGACTGCAGTCCTTCAGGAACAGAGTTGTCCAACATGGGCTCCTGACAGGCCACAGTTCCTGCCAGGAGCCTGTTTCTGTGTGGGCATTTCACAGGTTACAGCCTCCTTCAGGATACATCCACCTGCTGTGGTGTGGGGACCTCTATGGGCTGCAGTGTGTATACATGCTTGGGCACCTTCATTTCCATAGGTTACTCGGAGAAAAAACACTTCACAGTGGTCTTAATGGGTTACAGGGGAATCTTTGCTCTGGTATCTGGAGTACTTCGTTCCCCTCCTTATTGTCTTACCTTGGTGTCTGCAGGGCATTTTGTGTGTCTGCATCACACATTTTTTAACACTTCTCTCTCTCTCACCTGTTGTGTAGTGTTCTTTACCCTTTCTTTACCCTTTTTTAAATATGTTATCACAGAGGTGCCACCATCATGGCTGATGGGTTAAGCTGTGTCCTGTAGCTGGCTCTGTCCATCTGTCCACAAATATAAATTGGGAGGGGAGTGTCTGGAGAGCAGCCCTGCAGAAAGGGATCTGGGGGGCCTGGTTGACAACAGCATCAATATGAGTCAGCTGTGTGCCCTGGCAGCCAAGAGGGAAATCACATCTTGGGGTACATCAAACATCGTATAACCAGCTGGTCAATAGAGGTGATTTCCCACTGTATTTAGCGTTGGTGCAGCCTCACCTGGAGTATTCTGTACAGTTCTGGACCCCACAATATAAGAAGGATGTGAAGGTCCTTGAATGCATCCAGAGGAGGGTAACAAAGGTGGTTAAAGGTCTGGAAGGCATGTCCTATGAGGAGCAGCTAAGGACTTTGTTCTTGTCTAGTTTGGAGAAAGGGAGCTTGAGGGGTCAAACTCATTGCTGTGTACAGCTTCCTGAGGAGGGGAAGTGGAGAGGGAGGTGCTGAGCTCTTCTCTCTGGTATCCAGTGGTAGGACACATGGGAATGGTTCAAAGCTGCACCAGAGGAGGTTTAGACTGGACATTAAGAAGTATTTCTTTACTAAGAGATAGTCAAACACTGGAACAGACTTCCTAGAGAGGTGGTCAATGCCCCAAGCCTGTCAGTGTTTAAGAGGCATTTGGACAATGCCCTTAATAGCATGCTTTAACCTGGTCATCCCTGACCTGGTCAGGCAGTTAGATTAGGTGATCATTGTAGGTTCTTCCCTTCCCTTCCCTTCCCTTCCCTTCCCTTCCCTTCCCTTCCCT
>JADKXX010007233.1:0-10139 GCA_017310255.1 Butorides virescens | reverse complement strand
CCTTCCCTTCCCTTCCCTTCCCTTCCCTTCCCTTCCCTTCCCTTCCCTCACCTAGAATTATAATGACAACACTAACAGAGTTTTCACTGTGGTGTCACTAAACACAGCAGTGAAATCTTTTGGCAAAAATTTCAGTACAAGATTAGTTGTGTTCTGCAACCTTTAGTCACTGCAAATAAATGATAGAACATCTAGAAATCTAGCAAGAGAGAAAGGAAATTAATTGATCTTCAGAAATTGTCTTTTTTTTAAAAAAAACCATTCCATTTTCACAGTGAATAATCTTTTAAAATATCCTCAATATAACTGAGTCCATTCTTTAAGAAATGGATGCTTAAAATCCAGACAACCCGAAATCATTATGATCTGACTAGAAGTAAACAGCTGTGCAATAATACTACTGTGCATTGGCACATACAAAATCAGAGTAACCCAGGATGAAGAAATAACACATTAAATTATGATAACCTCTCAGGTCAGTGGGCCAGGCAAAGAAATTCAATTTTGGAAGGCCGTTTTTACTTTAATGTGGATTAGAAATGATATTTTTGGTCATACTTATTTTTTAATCATTTAAGTTAAACATATTCTGCCATAGTCATATTCATTGGAGTTGTGGTCTATGTTTTTCAGAGGGATGTTTCTCACCAGAGAATTAGAATGTCTGTCTTTAAGAAAAGCAGCCTGTTTACTAAGGGACTGAAACCAAAAAGTTCTTTACTCTTCTTTAGTGTCAAACTTGTGTTGTTTGTACTGTATGTTCTTTAGCTTCCGTTGGATCCAGTCCATCATGTTTAAAGTGTGAAATGTAATCAACAGCTACCATACAATATATATTTTTAGAATTACTGTTTGAAGAGGTAAATTGTAGGTAGTGACAAGCAAATCTTTCAGGTAAATGTAAGGCTCTGGGAAAGATTAAAAAATAAAATCCATTAAGAACTGAAAGCACAAAACCCACTAGAAAACCATACTCCAACCCCAAAATCTCTGGATAAAAATGCTTCAGGATTTAGCCTTTAACTGGTCCTTATCAGAAAGAACTATGAGGACAAAGCATCTAAAGAATAGTTTACTAGCATTGGTCAATAAACAAGTATAACGTTCTTTCATTAGCACAATATATTTGAAACACCAATAGCAAAATATGAGACAGCAATTTACAGACAAGTTTTGCCTTCCTAAATAATTGTGTGTCAAGTTCCATATATATTGGAATAAACATATTTTTCTGTAGATTCAAATAAAGACATGCCAATCAACATAATATATGTTTGTTAATGTTTCTCAAGCAATCAAAAATTTAGGGTCAGTTTAGCATTTGATGCTGTAATATGGGAAGTTTATAATAAGTAGCTTTCCCTAGCCAGGATTCTAGCTGTAGAAATGTCATAGCATGGTTAAACCTGAATTAGAAAAATTTGAAATAATTAGAAACAGTGTGAAACTCACTGGTTTTGGTTACCAAATAACCACTAATCTTTGCTGTAATGCATTTATATAGATTAAGTTTAACCCCTCGTTTAGGCACTGATGACTGAATCTGGTTCTATACATGCAGCTGCCACCAGTCATAAAATCATAGAATCGTTTAGATTGGAAAAGACCTTTAATATCATAAAGTCCAACTGTTAACGTAGCAATGCCAAGTCCGCCACTAAAACACGTCCTTAAGCACCACATCTACACCTCTTTAAAATACCTCCAGGGATGGGGACTCAACCACTGCTCTGGGAAGCCTGTTCCAATGTTTGATAACCGTTTCCATGAAGAAATTGTTCCTAATATGCAGTCTAAATCTCCCCTGGCACAACTTGAGGCCATTTCCTTTTGTCCTGTTGCCCATTAGCTGGGAGAAGAGACCACCTCACTACAACCTCCTTTCAGGGAGCTGTAGAGGGCAATAAGGTCTCCCCTCAGCCTCCTCTTCTCCAGACTAAACAACCCTAGTTCCCTCAGCCGCTCCCCATAAGACTTGTGCTCCAGACCCCTCACCAGCTTTGTTGCCCTTCTCTGGACATGCTCCAGCAATTCAGTGTCCATCCTCACTACAAGAAAGGCGTTGATGGGTAGACAAGGTGCTTAGGAACATGGTTTAGTGGTGGGATGGCAGGGTTAGGTTAATGGTTGGACTTGATGATCTTAAAGGTCTTTTCCAACCTAAATGATTCTATGATTCTATTATTCCTCAACTAAGGGCCCCAGAACTGAACACAGTATTCAAAGTGAGGCCTCACCAGTGCCAAGTACAGGGGGAAGATCATTTCCCTAATCCTGCTGGCCACACTGATACAATCCAGGATGATGTTGGTCTTGGACACCTGGGCACACTGCTGGCTCATGTTCAGTTGGCTGTCGAACAACACCCCCAGGTCCTTTTCTGCTGGGCAGCTTTCCAGCCGCTCTTCCCCAAGCCTGTAGCATTGCATGGGGTTGTTGTGACCCAAGTGCAGGACACGGCACTTAGCCTCGTGTTGTACCTCGTACAATTAGCCTTGGCCCATCAATCCAGACTGTCCAGACCCTTCTGCAGGGCCTTCCTACCTTCAAGCAGATCAACACTCTTGCTCAGCTTGGTGTTGTCTGCAAACTTACTGAGGGTGTACTCGATTACCTCATCCAGCTCATTGATAAAGATATGAAATCGAACTGTCCCTGGGGAGCCCTGGGGAACAGTGTGACTGCCTGCCAATAGGATTTAATTCCATTCACCACAACTCTTTGGGCCTGGTCATCCAGCCAGTTTTTTACCCAGCAAAAAGTACACTGTCCAAGCCATGAGCAGCCTGTTTCTGCAGGAGAATGTTGTGGGAAACTGTCAAAGGCTTTACCAAAGTCCAGGTGGATAACATCTGCAGCCTTTATCTCATGCACTAAGTGGGTCACCTTGTCATAGAAGGAGATAGTCAAGCAGGACCAGCCTTTCATAAACCCATGCTGACTGGGCCTGATTATCTGGTTGTCCTAAACACTCCACATGACGGCACTCAAGATGATCTCCATGACCTTCCCTGGCAGTGAGGTCAGGCTGACAGGCCTGTAGTTCCCCAGATCCTCCTTCCGGTCTTTCTTGTAAATGGGTGTCACATTTGCCAACCTCCAGACAACTGGGACCTCCCTGTTTATCCAGGACTTCTGGCTGGAATGGAAGTCATGGAGGTCAGAGGCATGGGAGCTAATGGCGTGATCGTAGACATAGACGTTGGCATGGACAGCCGTCTGACCCCATAGACTTGTATGTGTCTAAGTGGTGTAGCATGTCGCTAACCATTTCCCCTTGGATTATGGGGACTTCATTCTGCTCCCCATCCCTGTCTTCCAGCTCAGGGGACTGGGTACCCTGAGAACAACTGGTCTTACTATAAAGACTGAGGCAAAGAAGACATTAAGTACCTCAGCCTTTTCCTCATCCTTTGTTGCTATGTTTCTCCCTGCATCTGTTGAAGGATGGAGATTCTTGTTAGCCCTTCTTTTGTTGCTAATGTATTTACAGAAACATTTTTTTATAAATTTATTTATAAATTATTTTATAAATTTATTATTTAACATCTTTTATTGCAGTAGCCAGATTAAGCTTTAGTTGGGCTTTAACCCTTCTAATTTTCTCCCCTCATGACCTTATGATATCCTTGAAGTCCTCCTGAGTTTCCCATCCCTTCTTCCAAAGTTTGTAAATTCTCTTTCTTTTCCTCCCTGTTCAGCCAGGTTGGTCTTCTTCCCTGCTGGCTCATCTTTCAGCACATACGGACTGCCTGCTCCTATCATAAAATGCTTTGGGTTGAAAGGAAACCTGTTACAGTGCCTCACCTCCTATGTTCCTTAGCATAGTTTCCATGAGGATGTGCTCCATGATCATCCAGAGGGACCTGGACAGGCTGGAGAGGTGGGCCTGTGTAAACCTCATGAGGTTCAACAAGGCCAAGTGCAAGGTCCTGCACCTGGGACGGGGTAACCCCCAGTATCAATACAGGCTGGGGGAAGAAAGGATTGAGAGCAGCCCTGCCGAGAAGGACTTGGGGGTGCTGGTGGATACAAAGCTGGACATGAGCCAGCAATGTGCCCTGGCAGCCCAGAAGGCCAATCGTACTCTGGGCTGCATCAGGAGAAGCATGGTCAGCAGGTCAAGGGAGGTGATTCTGCCCCTCTACTCAGCTCTGGTGAGACCTCACCTGGAGTACTGCGTCCAGCTCTGGAGCCCTCAGCACAAGAAGGACATGGAACTGTTGGAGCGGGTCCAGAGGAGGGCTACTAAAATGATCCGAGGGCTGGAGCACCTCTCCTATGAGGACAGGCTGAGAGAGTTGGGGTTGTTCAGTCTAGAGAAAAGGCGGCTGCGGGGAGACCTGATTGCGGCCTTTCAATACCTAAAGGGGGCCTATAGGAAAGAGGGGGAAAATCTTTTTAGTAGGGCCAGCTGCGTTAGGACAAGGGGTAATGGTTTTAAACTAAATCAGGGTAGGTTTAGGCTAGATATAAGGAAAAAATTCTTTACAATGAGGGTGGTAAACCACTGGAACAGGTTGCCCAGAGAGGTAGTGGAGGCCCCATCCCTGGAAACATTCAAGGCCAGGTTGGATGGGACTCTGAGCAGCCTGATCTAGTTAGCAGTGTCCCTGCTGACTGCAGGGGGGTTGGACTCGATGACCTCTAGTGGTCCCTTCCAACCCAAAACATTCTATGATTCTATGATTCTATGATCTTTCTGGGCACAGAGGTGAGACTGACTGGCCTGTAGTTCCTCAGGTCTATCTTTTTCCCTTTTAAAAATGGGGGTTATGTTTCCTCTTTTCAAGTCAGTGGGAAATTCACCAGACAGTCACAACTTCTCAAATATGATGGATAGTGGCTTAGCAACTTCATCTACCAGTTTCCTCAGAACCCACAGATGCATCTCATCAGGTCCCATGGACTTGTGTACCTTCAGGTTCCTTAGATGGTTTTGAACCTGCCTTCTCCTGCAGTGGGCAGTTCTTCACTCTCCCAGTCCCTGCCTTTGACTTCTGTGACTTGGGTGGTATGGTGAGAGCACTTGCTGGTGAAGACTGCTGTAAAAAAGTCATTGAGTACTTCAATCTTCTCCATATCCCAGGTAACTAGGTCTCCTGTTTCCCTCTGGAGAGGGCCCACATTTTCCCCAGTGTTCCTTTTATCACCAACATACCTATAGAAGCTTTTCTTATTCCCTTGATGTCCTTGACCAGATTTAATTCTACCAGGGCTTTAGCTTTCCTAACCTGATCCCTGGCTGTGTGAACAAGTTACTGGCTGGAGCTTCGTGATTGCAGTAAAAAACTAAACTGTTAGTGTCTATCAAGTGTCCAATATGCATATACAACTGTGATTTGCAGAAGCTCGCGGGTGTCCCAGGTTTGGATGTATGTGCTGGTTTTGTCTGGGAGAGAGTTAATTTTCTTCATAGTAGCTGGTATGGGGCTATGTTTTGGATTTGTTTGGAAACAGCATTGATAACACAGGGATTTTTTCATTTTTGCTGAGCAGTGCTTATGCAAAGCGAAGGCCTTTTCTGCTTCTCACATCACACCACCAGCAAGGAGGCTGAGGGTACACAAGAATATGGGAGGGGACACAGCCAGGACAGCTGACCCCAACTGGCCAAAGGGCTATTCCATACCATATGACATCATGCTCATCATATAAAGCTGGGGGAAAACAAGGAAGGTGGGGACATGAGGAGTTATGGCACTTTGTCTTCTCAAGTAACCATTATGTGTGATGGAGCCCTGCTTTCCTGGAGATGGCTGAACACTTGCCTGCCAATGGGAAGTGGGGAATGAATTCCTTGTTTTGCTTTGCTTGTGTGCACAGCTTTTGCTTTACCTATTAAACTGTCTTTATCTCAACCCATGAGTTTTCTCACTTTTACTCTTCCAATTCTCTCCCCCATCTTACTGTGAGGGAATGAGTGAGTGGCTCTGTGGTGCTTATCTGTCAGCTGGGGTTAAACTATGACAATGTACTATTGCCAAAATAATAGAAGGTTTCAGAATGAACATTCTCTAAAATCCTGTGTGTCTCTTTGTGGCATTCAAACTTTAAGATTCTCTGCAATGTAATCTGAAGAACCAAAGGAATCTGTTTTTTTAAGAAAGTGGGTAAATTTGGAGACATTTTCCTATTGTCTTTTTCTCAGACTTTCTCAGAGCTTGAATAAATTAATTTAGTAAAATGAATTCAAAATAAAAAGCAAAATTGCAAAAACATTTTTTTATTACAAAGCCTAAAAATGAAAAGGAAAATTTCACATGCTGTAACTAGTTCTGCATATGATGAAGATGTAATATTTTCTTTATAAAAAAATATGTTATTTAATTATAATAGTTGTACATTTCACAGTGCTATAATGCCTCTATCTGCCATACAACTGTAGTTTTATTTAGATATTAATTCTAGACATTGAAAGATCATTTAAGCATATTAGACATTATTGCCCACATTAAATAGAGATTGAAAATTATTTATTATGCCTGTTAGTGCCTGAGATAGAGAAGAAAGGATGAATTAAGGTTTCTGTCAGTAAAAAAAAATATTACTACTTCAATTTTAGAAAAAAATACTGTTTCTAATTAATATATTTCACTCTACAAGGTTGAATATCCAGTCCAGTATTAAGTTACATCACTTTAAATTATTGAGGTGAAATAAGCATATGATTTAATGTCTTCAAGACACCCAAAAAAAAGGACTGATTTAAAAATAAATCATAGTGTAATCTGTGTGAGTGCAAATCTCTGTAATGCTAAATCTCTGCATGTAATGAATACAAGTTAACTCATAGCAACTCTATGGGGGTGTATGAAAAAAGATTAAAGGAAATTAATATTATATTAATTTAAAGCTATCAACAGAAATTTCCATAATCAAAAGCTATTTGAATATTACTTAATAAATTAAGCTTTTATTTCACAATGTTGGTCAGAAACATGTAATCTCTGATATTCACCAGAGAGTTGCATCTTCTTGTACACATTAAAATGAAATATATCAGGAAATCTATGAGCCATGAACTTCCTCAATGAGAACACAATGATATCAGCCAGCTCATTTTACTGATCTGCTTATTAGAAATAAGTCAGCTCTGTGACTGACCAAAATGCAGAAATTGAAGTGGCAGATCTAGGAAAGGTCATAAAAAAACAAAGCAAAAGAATTTTAAAATGTCCCTGGAGTTTGTTGACTAGTAACTGTATAATGGGAGGCATAATTGTATATAAACATTTTTATTATTTGTTTACATATGTGAGTAGATAGATCATTTATCACTGTCCCTTTCCTTTTGTTTGGATGAGGACATAAAACAAACAAGCTGAAACTGTGTGGCATGCCTTACAGATACATGATATGCATGTATATAGATTAAATACTTTCAGATGCACAAGACACCATTAGACCAAACAAGAAGAATAAGGTGGAAAAGATAATGAGATAAACATGGCAAAAGCCTTAAGAAATAACCTGGTACTCTGAGTCTTATTTGCATAGGTTGACTTTGACTCCCAGGTTTGGATACATACAAAATAGTGCAACTATGCCTAATATTATGAACTATGATTATGTAGGGGGTTAGAAGACTGTACATCTGTCTATGCCTGCAATTGGTCACTTCATACTTTGTATTTTATAGATGAAATACGTCTAAAAACTTCTTGTCAGTCAACAGCTAATGAGAAGTTATATTTCTTTGAAATTAGGACAGGAAAACCAAAACCTGTTCCATGTTTTCTTTAAATTTTCAGTGCCATAATCAAAGGGGAATGATCTCTTCCTAAGACTTGTTTTACTACATGAGAATGGTTTTCCTCTCCCTTCCCTTTCACTTGCACTTGAGTTTCCGCTTCCCCTTCTCTCTTTGTTACTGCCACTGCATTTCATTCAGTTCTACCACCAAAGCAGAACACACATAGCCTATACCCTTCTTTATCAGTTCAAAAAGTTAGACTGAAATTTTCACATTTACTATAAAATATTAGGTGAATAACTTTGTAAGTAGAATTTGATTCTGAGTAAGAAACAATTATGTGAAGAACAATGAAGAAAGCAAAAGATTTTTTTTTCCTTATTTCACAACCACTTGACAAAGTGATGCCAATGGAAGTACGCAGACACTATGAATGTATTAATCCTTCTTAGTTACTCAAATACTAGGTTGCCATATCAAACATGAAATGTACTATTGACAGTGATTTAGGCCTTAAAATAGATAAAATCTAAATATTTCAAACATAAATCAACATCCTATTTCAGAGATAAGCATAAGTTCAGGTAGATCATATCAAAGTTATGCAAAGTAACCTGTGTAGCATTTGGAAATTCTTTTTTTTTTTTCCTTTGGCTGGGACAGGGGGGAGTGGCCAGTTTTGCTCAATGCGGTATATATCAGTATATATGCAGTATAGTTTATTCCATTATCTACATGTTGTTTAATCATGCTTAATCATGCACCAAACTCCTTTCCTCTGGAGTAATGCAGTACATTGCAGTCTTTGATGACTATTCCACTGTCTTCTCTTAGATCACGCCACTAACAGTACCTTGAGTTTCTATTATTATTCTTTTCTCAGAACATTGGCATAATTTTTCTTTCTTTGCATAAAATGTGTTTACAGACAAAAGAATTACCTGACTGCTTGCTTTAAAATTATCAGTTCTTAACAGGCAATAAATGTTTTCAATTTTTTTTCAGGTAATTAATGAATTGGGTAATCTGCCAGAAACAGATTTTCTTAATACTGCATATCTCTAGAATTTAAACATATGAATATATATAATTTGTATGTATAAACTAGGAATTTTGAATTGTTACGGGCAAGTCTTAGACTTGGTATAATGGTATAATAATGGTATAATAATGGTGTGATGTCTCATAAAAAGAAGGACTGAATATTTTCTCTACATTTTACATTTTTTTAAAGGAGAACTTATAATTTAAAGTGTTGTTTTGTGTACATTTTATATTGTTCATTTCTTCATTTTAAGGAAATATGTAGGTCATAAAAATGTCTATGTAAAAGTCATTCCTGCACAGCCTGCCTCCACTGGAAGCTTGGGTAAATAAACAATCTTTATGGCATCTCTCCAGGTCAAGAAATCTGATCTTTATTGGATTAATTCTAGATTGGAAAAGTAATAAAAAGTGATGTTTGCTAAGAATTATACAACTGAGACATTGAAAGCAAAAACTCAACAATTCAGTTACTAAATGTACTATTTAGAAGATTTCATTTTGCTAATAAATGCCAGGGTTATTTTACTAGATCTGTGAAAGAGAAATTTCAATTATTATCTGATCATCTGAAAGTCCTATTTTACCTTGTTTTAATTTTAATGACATATTCATGGAAAAGGTTAGTGCATTTTTTTCCCTCCAGTGTTATCAGTCTGGATACTTTCTGCTTCATTAATCAAAATCATAAAAGTCAAGAGTTCCCGCCTTTATTGAAGCAATCAATCATTATTTTTTTTTAAAGGAAACTTGTGAGCTTGTTTTTTTCTCATTTTGATTGGATTATTAGTTTCAGAATGCACGTGAAAGGTAGATATTCTCTACTGTCTCTGATTAACCTTTTATTGCAAAAACATCTAATACACTGAGTTCAAAGAAGTTTTGCAAAGAAGCTGGAGCCAGTTTTTTTTCAGTGGTGCCCAGTGACAGTAACAGAAGCAACTGTCATACACTGAAACACCAGAGACTGCCTCTGAACATCAGGAAATGCTTTTTTTTTACTGTGAGGGTGACTGAGCATGGGAACAGGTTGCCCAGAGAGCATGTATAGTCTACATCCTTGGAGATATTCAAAAGCCATCTGGACACGGTGCTGGGCAACTGGCCCAAGGTAGCCCTGCTTGAACAGAAAGGTTGGACCAGATGACTTCTAGAGGTGTCTTCCAACCTCAACTATTCTGTGATTCTGTAAACTTGCACACAGTGAAAGTAAGCTGAGAAGGTGAAGGCGAAGGCGAAAAAGAGGAGAAGGCGACGGCGAAGGCGAAGGCGAAGGCGAAGGCGAAGGAGAAGAAGGAGAAGGAGAAAGAGAAGGAGAAAGAGAAGGAGAAGGAGAAGGAGAAGAAGGAGAAAGAAGGAGAAGGAGAAGGAGAAGGAGAAGGAGAAGGAGAAGGAGAAG